>CM070652.1:16603340-17146519 GCA_036346575.1 Dendrocalamus sinicus
ATTACAACCACTCGTTGGAAAAACAACATGGTCATATAAAGCGGAAGCCAACGTACATAGTTGGAGCTCAACCGTCCGACGGAAATCACCGCGATCGGTTACTTACTCTTCGGTCGAAAAACCGAAGAGCCAAATTGAATACAATCAGTCAGTAGAGAAAACAACGTGGTCGAAAGACTGAAAACGTGATCGAAATTTGACTACCAGTCAAAAATTCAACGTGGTCGAAGCTACTATGGTCGAAACCAACGTGGTCAAAACCACAGTAGTTGAAGCCAACATGGTCAAAACCAACGTGGTCGTAACAAATGTGGTCATAACCAACGTGGTCAAAACCAATGTGGTCGCAACCAACGTGGTCGTAACCAACGTGGTCGAAACCGATGTTGTCAAAAGCCAACGTTGTCGAAGACTAACGTGGTCGATGACCAGCGTGCGGTCGAGAGACCAACGTGGTCGAGAACCAATGAGTAGTCAAAAACCAACGCGGTCAAATACCGATATGATCGTAACCTACGTGGTCGAAGTCTAATGAATGGTCGACACTTTCTTAGTCGATGCCTAGAGTGCGGTCAGAAAACAATGTGGTCGAAAACCAGTGTGCGGTCGTAGTGATTTAGAATGTGACAAGAGTGATCTCGACTATTGAGTGATCAAAACCAAGGTGGTTGAACCAAGCGAACTTCAACCGGTGAGGTCGACGACCAATGAATGGTCGAAATCAAAGTGGTTGGAGAACAGAACTCGTGGTACTACCGTTATGAGGCTTGCGATACCACGGTTTCCAAAGGAAAAAAATAGGGGAATAGGGTTTTTCAGCTTGACCGCAAGATCCAAAATTCACGCATCTTTTGATTGAAAGATTCAAAAGCCTTGAAGCCAGTGTACGCATATTTCTTAAAGTCTCAGGAAGCTATTCCATTCCTGGATCAAAAAATCCATAACAAATTTGAGACCTTTTTTGCAAATTAAAGTAGTGTACACCAACCGAGGTCTAAAAATAATGAGCAAATCTTGCTCGTGGGGTAGAGAACATCCAAGATGGCTTTGAGCATGATCCACATGCCACAGCAAGAAAGAACATCGAAGAAATCAAGTCAAAATTATTGGATCAAGAAAAGATTGAGAGAGAAAAGAATGAACTCAAAACAGAGCAATCGTATGACTAGCGTGGTCGAAGACCATCGAGCACTCATAACCAATTGTAGTCGTAAGCAACTCGGAAAGCAGTGGAGGTGCACGACCACACGATCTAAGACCATTGAGTCAATCGAAATCAGATGTAGTCGTAAACAACTTGAAGTATCAAAGGAGGCACACAAAACAGAGACATGATATCAAAAAGATAACCAGATCGTGCTGGTGGGAATAGAATAGCTAAGGTGGCTTTGAGTATGATCCCACAATATCCAAAGAAGTCGGATCATCAACAAGATCAAGCGGAACAACCTCTCGGATCAAGAAGAGAAGGGAGGCAGTGAAACGCAGAATCGAAGAACAGAGAAAGAACCAAACCAAGATCTCAAAATAGAGCAAACTCAAGCAGATAAAAATACACGAAGGTAGATCAAAATTGATGTATTTCTCACTTGAGATGATTTGTTCTATAGCCACTCCACTCGAAGGGATAGAGTTCTCAAGCTAGAGCATACACCCACTCTCTAACCTAACTCCTATGGGAGAGGAGCTAGCCACCAAAAGACTTAGCAAACCTTCTCTCTCAAACCCCACTCTTTGCTTCTCCTCCTTATATAGGCTCACTAATGAACCCAACCTAATGGATCCACCCATTAGGTCAAGCGAGGATAACTCGTTAACCCCACCTAACACCGGTTTTACTCACGCACCTTTCTCAAAGTGACTTACAACCATTAAACCATTATGGAACCAACACGTGATCCACTTCACATTTTTAGCACATTCAAGACCTAAACCACTTAGGCCAACGTCGCAACTTCACACACCACCACTTTCCCGATATTGGGCAATTTACCAAATGTCCCTCTACCGCCTTCCTCGAAGCTTCTCGCTTCCTTTGCTATGAAGCATCGCCTAAGCTTCGCCATTTTCCATGTGGTCCCAATGAATTTTCATTAAGCTTCTCACACGTCTGGATCCCACCGAACCGTTCTCGCTTGCAAACAACCAAAGTCACTTGGCACACCACATGGTTCTCCTTGCGCATAACGACACATGGCTTCCTCGACTATCTGTACCTCGACTCCTCCCTGAGCCTAGTCCTGGTCCACCTTGCCGTTGCCTGTCATATCCACCGCCGATAGCTCCCGCTCTGGTTTCTCGTCGTCTCGACTTGCAACCACCCCGCAAGTCTCAGCCATCTTTGGCGTCTCCCTGACCGTTCTAGACCTCAACACCTCCCTGTGCCTAGTCCCGGTCCTTCTATGTCTCATCATAACCTCGTTCTGAAATCCTGCAACCAACACCAACAAGCAAATCGTTACATAGCACCGTACAATACTCAAAGACATCAATTGGCATAATTTATCTATACAATGCACAATGCAAAATGTATGCACCCAAATACTGATCCTAAATCTAGAACCAAATAATAAACCAATGTGCACACTAGCAAGAACATCCAGGTCAAACCCTGACCAAAACCTCAATAATTCTAGAGAACAATCTCAGACCACTGAGATATGCCAGTCTGATCGCCGGTTGGGCTGACACGAGTACTTAGATGCTCAAGATATGAGGCACTCAAAGCCAATAAGTACCTACCAGAAGCCTACGACCATCACAACCGATCGCTATGACCATCGATCACACGATTCACGACTCTGATCGTCACGACTTATGGCTATCGATCGCGACCATTGACCATCCATGGTTGTTCAGGCACTGAAACTTTCGACCACCCCGTGGTTGTTCTACCGATCTCGTACAAATGTCGATCAGACCTACCGATCGGACCGATCAACACACAGTCAATTGAACTAACAGACCACAAATCGTAAACAGCAAATACTTTAGTAGTCGTAGGCTAGACTAATTCGTAAACCAAAAAGTCGTCGGCCAGAAAGCGATCTTTTGCAATATCCTCAAAAATTAAACTCAACTTCCACACATACTCTAATTCAAAAGTCAATTAATTATCACAATTATAAGTTGAACTCTACATATTCTCACAGAAAAGAACAAATTCACAACTCCTAAAAAAAGGTAAGAGCTCGTCTCTAAAAAAAAAAGATGAGAGCTTTTTAATACCGACAAATCCATACAATTCACACTCGCTTTTGAAGCTGCAAAGTAAAAATACTACATGTACTCAGGCTCATTTGTACACACACAAAATGGACATACACGAAACAAACATGACAAACGTACAACAAATCTAACACGTACACAACATGATACGCTCACGCAAAGTGAATATTCTTACAAAAAACCTGACGTAGAACAGTACAATTATGTTGCTTAGTGAATCAAACTTTTCACACAGCTTTTGATTTTTAAAATTTAAAGCTGTTTAAAACGCTTTGGTTTGTTAACGTGACTTTTTTTCTTTTTTTCTCTTTTTTATTATCCTTAGAGATATAATGACTTTTTATTTTTATTTAACTAAATATCTTAAAAATTTTAATAACTACTACGATAACATTTTAGCCAAAAAAAAAAACTACACTTTTTTAACGGACCTGAGCGTCACAGGCTCACAGCCCCATAAAAGCTAATAGAAAAAAAACCGAAAAAAATTATATAGAAACTTCCAAATCAAACAACCATAAAAACAGCGCGATGAAGTCAACGCAAGCAAAGGAAAGGTGGGAGAGCGCATACGTGAGATCCCACAGATCCTACGATCCATCCTCCAAAAACTCTCACATATCTTCTACTCTTCTCTGGCTGATTCATCCAATCTTTCGATTCAGAGGTGCGGAGGGTATCCAATCTTTCGATTCAGAGGTGCGGAGGGTGGTGCTTGGTTCAGATCTTGCGGCCGCCATGGCGGATCAGTTCGCCGATTCGGCGGTAAGGAATTTCCCCCTGAGTTCTTTCTTGTTACTTGGTGTGAAATCTTGGTGTCGGTGGAAGATTGCTCTTGTGCATGGTGGCTGGGACTTGAGAAGTTGAGAGCGGGAGAAGAACACGAAGTTGAGATCTGCTTTTTCCCCCGAACACGCAGATCTGCTGTTTACCTTTACTGCTCCGGCGGGCTACGGCCGGTGCTAACCGTGGCTTGCCAGCCTGCACGCTGTGTCCCATGGCAGAGAGCTAGGGTCGGTTACTGTTCCGGTGAGTAGCAGCGCGCGGTGACCACGGCGTAGTGAGCGTTAACTGGCTGGCATCGTAATGGATTTGGCGCATCTCACTGAGTTCTTGATGGATATAGAGTTGGATCTGTAGAATTAGTGCAATAGTTCTTCCAAAGCCATATGTTTTAGGTCTTCTCAGTAGTTGTGATTGTAGCATAATACATGATATTCTATATCCTAGAAAAAGGATTGCAAAATGTTGAGTCGTTTGGATGAGCTTTGGTTTAATACTGCTCTATTCTCCTATAACTTGGTAACCATCGCGATTTTTGACTGCTTTGGTATTATCTAGATTATGTTTGATCCATTTCCTCTTCATTGTTTTAATTAATGTCATATTCCTATCCCCTAGCCAGCTGATGTTATGAGTACGTGGTTAGTTTAGTGTGTATATATATTCTGTGTTTTACAAATTACAACATGATTAAAGAATTCTACACTTATCTGCTGGCCAATTAAATCTGTAAAATTATGGTGTACTAACCAGTTGCAACTCTATAATTTATGATATGCGTATGATCATCTAGTTGTTGCTTAAATTAATTCTTAGTTCATGGCATGGTGTGATCTTTTGTCTTTGTTTAGCGAGTATAGTTGATGTTTGATTATTAAGTCCACATCCGTCGCTCACTATTTTTTTGTCTACATTGGTTGCTCACTGTTTTGAGTACTTTATATTATGTGAATCCACTGAAATTGGCTGTCGACATTGTTAACGTTAGAACAGTGGGAAATGGATGAATGGTTCATTATTGTATTACACAGCCCTAAAGGGGCAATATATATAGTACATGAGGCCAAACTCTAGAAACTAGGAGAAGATACTAATACCCTTAACACCCCTCAAATACAAGGCATATGTAATAGCATTGCATTTGGAAAGGTTTATACTAAAATAGAGAAAATCCGAAGTCCGAGTCTTGAAGATGTTATAGCGTGCGGCTCTTGAAAAATTGTGTCGAGTACCAAAAGATCACCCATCTGAAATCATGCAATAGCCTAGAAAGCACAAAGTGTAGGAATTGGTAAAGTAGAGGTAAGAGAGAAAATTCGGCCGCGGCAACACGATGAAGAGGTTGTGGAAGCGACACAAATAGAGAGTGTCAAATCAAGCCGAAGAGAGAGAGAGAGATGGAAGCATAGCAGCGTAAATCGAAGTCTGAGACGGTGGCAGCGCGGAAGAGAAGCACAGCGGCCTTGGAAACTCAGGGTGGTGGTTCAAAAGGAAGAGCGGCGGCTGCGGCTATGCGAAAGGAAAGAGATGACCACACTCATCCAGGAGGATGGACCGTGGTTAGCAAAGCAATTACTGACTAACAAGGTCGATCGACAAGGATCATGGCTTTGACAAACTCAAAGAGAGAGCTACTAGACTTAGATATATGCAACGAAAACTCAAAAGAAAACAAAGGAACTAATGAGCTAGCAGCAGCAAGACCTCTCGCTGCCAAACAACATACAACGACATATAGCAACTCCAACCCAACGAAGTTTTAAGGCCACACCACACCAAACAACCACTGCTGTTTCTTCTCCTCCCTTGCTTTTCCTTTATTTCTCCTCCTCTCCTCTTGGCCGACGGCGCCTCAGCCCCTCCACCGCAGCACTACCTAGTCATGGGTGCGTGGTCGGCGGTGGTAGAGGAGGACTCGGCGCCAGAGGCGTCGGCGGTGGCGGATGAGAGGCTCGCCTTAGGGCGAGCGCGGTGGGATCTGGCTGTTCTGCAGCGGCCACGAGGCAGCCGGATCGAGGAGATGGCGAGGATAGAGGGTGGTAGAGGCGGATCCTCGAGGCGGCGCGCGGATCCGGCGGCGCGGCCGAGGAGGCGGAGCGGCGGGAGGTCGCGGTCGGATCGATTCGGAGATGGGCGGATCGAGCATGGCGGCAACTAAGAGGCTAGATCCGGGTTGGTGGCTGGCGGCGGCAAGCGCGAACGGAGGTGCCGCTCGTGGCTGAGGCAATGGCGCCACGGCAGCGACGCCAGGGAGTGGAGATTGAGCCTCCTAGGGGCGGCACCAAGCGAGAGTGGATCGAGCTCTAGAGCTCTAATACCATGTTAATGTTAGAACAATGGGAAATGGATGAATGGTTCTTGTCATATTGCACGACCCTAAAGGGCAATATATAGAGTACATGAGACCAAACCCTAAAAACTAGGAAAAGACACTAATACCCTTCTGAGACATGAATTGCTTTCTTTGTTTTAAATGGATATGCCTTAGTTTCAAACACTTCGATTGGACATTGTGTTACTGTCTAGTTACTCTTTGTGCATCCTGGTTCCAGCTAACTTGCATATCTTACTGTAAATGGTGATTACAAGTAGATCACTTCGCTTCCACCCATCCTGTTTCACTTCACTTTAGCCATACTGGACTTGAAGTATTTATTAAGTTTATAGATTGTAGATTGCTAATGTAGAAAAAAACATGCAAAGATATGAAATTTCAGCCTTACCAATGCATTCAATGAAGCCTCATTTTGCGTTGTGATGAAATTGCGCAAATGTAGGTAATAGCCCTGTAGAAGTGAATTCTTGTTCTGTAGTGCAAACGATTATTGATAAGCTTTCAAGATAACATTTTTATGAAGCTCTGGACATGCCCATCTATCAAGTTAGCTTTCGGTCTGACCATGTCACTGTTGGACTTAACCACGTCACACCTACGGGCGTTCTGACAATCTTAGTCGTCTTTGCATTAGTGCGTGCGTTAAGTGAGTTAGTGCGTGCGTTAAGAGTAGTAGTGCGTGCGTTTTGTAACTTCATGAATGTCATGAATACCTTAGACATGGGATAGTGTGTCATGAAGAGCTGGACGTGGCAGGTATGTTGAGTCAGTTATTTCTTTTTTGCAGTATAAAAGATCAACGGAGAAAATGCCGCAAACCAATTCAAAGGCGGCACAAAAGCTGTTTGTCTCTTGAGTTCACTATTCTCCGAGAGTCCAAATATCGTGTGTGTTCCGACATCCCCGTGCTTCGTGGTCATATACGAATGCCTTCGTGGTCGTATACGAGTACCTTTGTGGTAGTACCTTCATGGTCATATCTGAATACCTTCGTGGTCGTATACGAGTGCCTTCGATGTAGTACCTTTATGGTCATATACGAGTGCCTTCGTGGTCATGAGAATCTTGTTTTATGAGTGCTATAGCGAATCATCGTTCTCACGAGTACTATAGCGAGCATCGTTCTCACGATCTTCGTGAGCGAGTACTATTCATCCGAGCAGTTCTTCCAAGTACTCACGGTCGAAGCTTCCGAGTACTCACAATCGAAGTCTTTCAAGTACTCACGGTTGAGACTTTTACAAGTCTTCTGACCACATTATGTGCTTCGACTTACTGCAACATATGGTATCAGAGCGAGCGTAGTGGTTGATCCTGCCACGATGTCGAAGCATGAATCAAGATTTCCATCACGGACACCACCACCGAGAGCCTGCGTCCACAAAGACGGCAATGGGAGCAGCAATGGAGACCGCGAGGTCATGGTGCAGTGTGTGGTGAAGGAGACATGTGGCACGGTGGTCTACCCCATGTTGACACGTACAAACTACGGCGATTGGTCCCTCCTGATGAGGGTCAATTTGCAGGCACAAGGACGATAGGAGGTGATTGAGCCTGGAGACGCCGTTGACTATCACGACGACCGCTTGGCGTTGTCGGCAATCTTGCGTGCCGACCAAGATGTTGGTGACTCTTGCTGTCAAGAACACGACAAAACAGGCATGGGATGCCGTGAAGGTAATGCGCATGGGTGTTGGCGCGTGCGCGAGCCAAAGCGCAAAGCGTTGCGCTCGGAGTTCGAGTCCATGAAGTTCAAGAATGGAGAGCCGTCAACGACTTCGCGATGCGGTTTACCGGGCTCGTCAACAACCTTAATCTGATCGGTGACAAGATCGATGATGGAAGGGTGGTGAGGAAGTTTTGTCGTGTTGTTCCCTCACGGTACTCGCAGGTCGCAATTTCCATCGAGATGCTTGTCGACCTCAAGACAATCTCCATTGAAGAGCTGACGGGACGGCTCAGGGTCGTGGAGGAACGCTACGACCTGGAGGGTGAATCCAACATCCAATGAGGGTGGTTACTCCTCACGGAGGAGTGGCCCGCGCCAGAAGGAGCGTGGCGAATGCTCTTCTAGTGGCGAGAAGAACCGAGGTGGTGGTAGTGATCGACGCTGCAGCAAGCAATGTGGTCGTGGGCGTGGGGATGGTAGTCGCGCGAGATTCTATGTCATTTCTTTGCGCCATGACATGACGAAGATCAAGTGTTACAATTGTAACAACTATGGGCATTTCTCGAAGGACTGCCGCAAGCCACGTCACTAGCACAAGGAAACGGCGAACCTGGCTCAGGTGCAGGACGACACACTGGCGCTGTTGATGGCTGAGCATTGCGAGCTTTCCTAGATAGCCATTGATACAACGCAAGCTGTGTACCTCAACGAAGAGAAGGTGGTGTCGGTCGACTCAAATGACGAGTGGTACCTCGACACGGGTGCGAGTAACCACATAACTGGCGACAAGAACATGTTCACCTCGCTGGATGATCACGTGAAAGGCAAGGTGAAATTCGGTGATGGCTCAACGGTGGACATCTGCGAAAAAGACTATGATGTTTCAGTGCAAAAACTAAGAGTATCGGGCGCTCACAGAGGTATACTACATCCCTCGACTACAGTCTAACATCATTAGTCTTGGCTAACTCGAGGAGGGTGGATGCAAAATTGTAATTGAAGACGGCGAGCGGAGCATCTTCGACCAGGAACGAGTGCTGCTGGCACGAGTGCGTCGGTCAAGAAACAGGATGTACACTCTTGGCCTAAATCTAACCGCACCCGTATGCCTGATGTTGAAGGCGTACGAGGCAGCGTGGCGTTAACACGCGCGCTATGGTCATCTTAGCTTTCACGCCTTGCATGACTGGCGCCAAAAATATGGTCGGGGTGCCCTTCATCGAACGATCGAACAATTCGTGACCGGTGCGCACTCGGCAAGCGGCACCAAGCGTCGTTCCCATACGCCTCAACGTCTGCGTCTTGAGCATGGCCTTGAGTGACTCATGGCGACTTATGTGGCGGACACACCCGACCACACGGGAGGCGGTCGCTACTTGCGATCGTGGGCGATCATAGTCATTTCATGTGGCTCGAGGTGATCAAGGCGAAGAACGAAGCATTCAAATTCTTCAAGAAAATTAAGGCCATCACGAGAACAAGATTGACTTCAAGCTAAAGGCATTTCGAACCGAGCGTGGAGGAGTTCAACCTATCGACTTCAACGACTATTGCGGCGAAATAGGCATCAATCGGTATACGATCGTGCCATACTCACCGCAACAAACAGGTGTCGTGGAGCATCGGAACCAAACGGTTGCGGAGATGGCTCACAGTATAATGAAGAGCTTGGCGATGCCTACCATGTTTTGGGGCGAGGTAGTAAAGACGGCGGTGCACGTCCTGAATCGTGCACCGACTTGGAGCCTGGGCAGTGTAACGCCGTACGAGGCGTGGTACAAGAGGAGGCCTAAAGTCCACTATTTCCGAACATTCGGATGTGTGGCACACGTCAAGAAGGTTGGCCCTGGCGGCACCAAGCTCTCCGACCACTCCACGCCAATGGTGTTCATCGGATACGAGGAGGGCTCAAAGGTTTATCGTGTCTATGACGGTCACAAAGAAGCTCCATGTGAGACATAATGCCGTGTTCGAAGAAGAGAAGTAATGAGACTAGACAACGTCATCTTCATCGACTGCCGTTATCGAACTCGACACGTTCATCGTCGAATACGACATCACGAGTGACATTTCGGTGACCATCGATTGCACTACGTCTTCGACAATGACGAATATGCCTGTGACGCCACAGGCGGCGGAACCACTCCAGCTCACAACATCGTCTAGAGCTACAATGCCATGGGCAACACCATCGACTGGCGGATCACGTGATTCTGAAACAGGCCATGAACGAAGAGTTGAAGTTCATGTATGGCAACACTTGGGAGTTCGTCGCACTTCCTACTGGTCATCGAGCAATCGGGCTCAAATGGGTCTTCAAGGTGAAAAAGATATTCAAGGTAACATTGTTAAGCAAAAACTCACTTGGTTGCAAAAGGATATGCACAACGACGAGGATGGGCTTGGCGAAGTATTTGCACGGTGGCTAGCATTGAGATAGTGCGAGTGTTGATCGCACGGGCGGCTGGCAAATACATCACATGGACGTAAAGTTTGCATTCTTGAATGGTGATCTGGTCAAGAAGGTGTACGTTCAACAACCTCCAGGGTACGTCGACAACAAGGACAAGAATGATATGCTAAGGCTATGCAAGGCCTTATACGGGCTGTGGCAGGAGTCGCGAGCCTGGAACTCGAAGCTAGACGCCGCTTTGGTGTCGCTCGGGTTCACGACAACTCCACTCGAGCATGCGGTACACCGACAAGAACAAAATAACACGTTCTTGCTCGTGGGGGTGTACGTCGACGACCTCATCATTACCGGCTCAAACGTCGACGGTATCGTCGAGTTCAAGGCCCGGATGAAGGAACTGTTCAGCATAATTGATCTTGGTTTGCTAAGTTATTATTTGAGCATCGAGGTTAAGCAAGAAGACGGGAAGATCACGCTATCACAGAGTAGCTATGCTTGCAAGATTTTGGAAGCTATAGGAATGCCGCGGATCCGATGGAGAAACGGCTGAAGTTGAGCAAGAAAGATGGCAGTGCCGCTGTCAACGCCACTGTAGGATCAAGGATACCGACTAGAGGGGGTGAATAGGAGGTTTTTAAATTTTTTCTTGTTCAATTGATTAATTCTTTACAATTTAGATGACAAGAATGTAAAGCAATTAATCCTATGCAATTCTAGTTAACAATATAGCAAACCTAGCTCTACACAATCAAAAGATCAACAATATGTAATTAAGTAAGAGCTAAGCACAAAAGAACACAACCGATGTTTTACCGTGGTGATCGGAAACTTGCCGGTTTCCCCTAGTCCACGTTGAGGTTAGCCCGAACGAATCGGACCGGCTCCACGAATTGAGCCAATCACCTCGATCACTAATGTAGCTCTTCCCCGCTCCGGGTAGGTGAGCTCCAACCATCACAACTTGCCGGGTCTTCTCACAAGCTTCTTGAGAAGATCACTAAGCCAAACTTCGCCCGATCGTCCAAGTGCCGGCAAGCACTAAGAGTAATAGACCTCGGGCTTCACTTGAATGCAATTCTTGTGCTAAGTGGATCAACAATTGAAAATCTTGCACTAATTGCAAAACCACCTCAATTTAATGCTCAATGAGAGAAAGTGGGTGGAATAAATGCTCTTGGGCTCAAGAAATATGCAATGAGTCTAACCTTAGCCCTTGTGCAGTGGTGGGGGTATTTATAGCCTCCACAAACCAAAACTAGCCGTTTGACACAAATTCCAGAAAAATTCTGGTCGAGCGGTACTACCGCCCCCAGGGGCCGGTACTACCGCAATCAAATCTTCGCGTCAGAATGGCTATGTCAGAGCTCTGCAGTGACCGTTGGATTTGGCGGCGCGGTACTACCGCCGTTGACATTTGCGTACTACCGCTCCCGTAGTTCCGCAAAGTCGGTGCGGTATTACCGCTCGGTACCGACCTCAAAAGGTCCCAATTTTGGTGCTCTGGAAAAATTGATCCGCTCGAGGCGGATCTTCCGGACTCGGAAGTACCACTGACAATGGAACTACCGCACACGGTAGTTCGGCGTTGAAATCACCGTACTTCCGCTCCGGGAAAATCCGGACTTCATCCGGAGGGTGCTCTGCGAAAAATCGATCCGCTCTCCTCCGGATCTTCCGGGCTCGGAAATGCCGCTTCAAAATGCGGTACTACCGCTTATGCGATAGTTCGGCGTTTAAGTGGCCGGTACTTCCGTTCCCGCAAGAGCTTAAGTGCATCCGCGGGTGCTCTCTGGAAAAATTGATCCGCTCAAGAAACGGATCTACCGCTCGCCGGTACTACCGCATTTGGGCGCGGAACTATCGCTCTCCGGTAGTTCCGACGTTCAAAACTACCACCCTTCCAGACAGAGCATAGAATTTGTTTTAAAATTGATTTTTGATGGATGCAAGTTTCTAATGTTGATCCATATGGCACAAGACGTATGTTTTCAAGCTACTTATTAAGATCCCTCTTGATGGTACGATCATCTATCCTATAATCCGGTCTTCCACCATGCGCCTAAGACCGGTAAAAATCAAAAAGGATCCTACGCTAAGTATACTTTTGTCTCGAGCCAATTTGATCTTCACACATCTCTTTTGGCTTGCATCTTGTTGCACTTATGTGAACTAACCCTTTGCATACTTATAAAACACGTTAGTCTCATATTCACATAATTTTATTAATTACCAAAACCATTTTTAGGGGCCTAGATGCTTTCAGCCACTAAGTACCGCAACATTGTCGAAAGTCTTCGCTACCTTGTGAACACGAGGCCAGACATTGCTTATGCCGTGGGAATTGTTAGCAGGTACATGGAGGCACCAACGTCACAGCATTTGGCCGTGGTGAACCATATTCTTCGCTACGTGAGAGGTACGATTGGATTCCGATGTTGTTACATAAGGGCAAGCACGCCGGATCTTGAACTTGTCGGATATAGCGACAGTGACTTGGCGGGCGACACTAACGACCGCAAGAGCACCATGTGTACAACATTTTTTCTTGGTGTAAGTTTGATCACTTGGGTGTCGTAGAAGCAGAAGATTGTGGCGTTGTCCTCATGTGAAGCAGAGTACGTCGAGTGGTCGAGGTGAAGCCGGTGCGCCATGGTTAGGGGGTGATTTGTTGGACTCAACCACATCGCACCTATAAACGTTACAGTAGTCTTAGTTATACTACATTAGTACGTACGTTAAGTGAGTTAGTGTGTGTGTTTTGTAACTTCATTAATGTCATGAATAGCTCGGATGTAGGATGACATGTCATGAAGAGCTGAACGTGGCAGGTATGTAGGGCTAGTTATTTCTTTTTTTCAGTATAAAAGATCAACGAAGAAAACGCCGCAAACCAATTCAGAGGGGCAGCACAAAAATTGTGTCTCCTGAGTTCACTATTCTTCAAAGAGTCCAGATATCCACGTGTGTTTCAGACATTCCCGTGTGCTTCGTAGTCATATACGAGTGCCTTTGTGGTAGTATTTTCGTGGTCGTATACGAACGCCTTTGTGGTCGTATGCGAGTACCTTCATGGTCGTATGCGAGTGCCTTCGTGATCGTGAGAATACTGTTCTACGAGTATGGTAACATAGTACTATTCTCGAGTCTCGTAGTATAGCACCGTTCTCACGAGCATCGTAGCAAAATCTTGTTCATTCGAGCAGTTCTTCCGAGTACTCACGGTCGAGGCTTCCGATTACTCATAGTTGAAGCTTCCGAGTACTTACGGTTGAGACTTTCACAAGTCTTCCACCCACGTTGTGAGCTTCGACTTACCGCAACAGTCACCATGTGTATAGGATGGTATATATGTATGGGTCTAATTTGTTCTTTCTAAACTCGTAACGTATAAACCCTGCAAGCTCCATGCACATAAATTCTTGTGTTTTTAGTATCAATTTTAGTTTTCTGATAAATTACTTTCCTGGTCTTCAGAACAATGTAGTCATTGAGGAGGTCAACAAGGGCCTGAACCCTGGAATGATAGTCCTGCTTGTGGTTGCGATCTTCCTGCTGCTTTTCTTTGTTGGGAACTATGCGCTCTATGTGTATGCACAGAAGACGCTTCCTCCTCGGAAGAAGAAACCAGTCTCCAAGAAGAAGATGAAGAGGAAAAGCTGAAGCAAGGGGTTTCTGCGCCCGGAGAGTGAAAAGAGCCATCAGCTCTCAGTTCCGCTTGTTACTGATTTTATTCTGAGCTCCTCTTTGCATGATAAAAAAAAATACTCCCTCCGTTCCTAAATATAGGTCGTTTTTGACTTTTTATGGTCTTTAATATAAAGACTTTGACTATAATTTATTATCATAATATATTAGCAAAAATAATAAAAATATATATTGTGAAAATATTTTGTAAGATAAATTTAATAGTATTATTTTTATGTAGTCAATTTATATAGTTTAACATATATTTATAGTAAAAGGTTTAAAAATCTTGACCGTACAAAATCCAAGCCGACCATATTTTGGGAAAAGGGAGTACACCAGCCGGGGCGGCAGTAATTACAGTGGCTATGTTCTGTAGAAGCTTTGTCTTGAGTGGTACATTTGTGTTGGACACCTTATTTCAGCAGACGAACCTTAGCCTAAATTGAGCTATTCTGCTTATCCTGGTTTTAAGATTTTTCAATTTTACTGTTATGCTAGCGATCTTGAGTGCAAACTTCTGGAACATGCATAACCTTTGCAGTCTGTTGTTTTCTGTTGCATTGGATGCTGACATGCAGCGCGTCTTAGTAGCTCGGCTTCCTTAAGCATGCAAGTTTTTTTTTATTGTTCTTAGCGTCCTTGAGTTATAATTGTATGGAAATTTGGGCAGCGTCGTAATTTCTGTGCTGAATGGCTGAATCAAGAGTTAAAATCTTACTAACGCTGAGCTGCAGCCTGCAAACTACGCCTCCCAAGCTTGCAGTTATGGACATATTAGATAGGCATTCAGCAAGGCACATGTTGAGATGATCTCTCATCTGTCGTTATGATAAGACCCAATATTAGTAATCATGGAACTGGTATTATTGGCCGATCTGATAATGCTGCAGGGCTTTGGAAGGCTAAAAGGGTATCAAAGGGAACTGGTGGGCATGTCAGGCTGTCAGCCAGCCCACGAGATAATTTCACACTCCGTTTTGTTCCAGTCGCAGTTGATGCCTTGCTCTGTTTAGGCCCTGCTCTTTTAGTCACTTTTTCAAAAGTCGAGATAAAGTGGTTTTTTTTGGAGATAATCCTCCGAATAGCTCTCTGCGCTGAAAATCGTATACGTCATTCGTGTTGACATTTCTACTATTCACTGTTATCTCAAAAAATATCAACGAAAGCTATGAGCCGCAGCCAAAAAACGGACGGCCTCTCCCATCTTGTTACTATCTTACTGATCAGTGACCACTGATCAGATCATAGCGGCTGCCCACCTTCGCCGTTGCTCTCAAACCGACGTCTCATTTCCTTGATTCCCATTCAATGGCGACCGACGACAACACGTATGTCTGCATATGTGTGTCTTCCAAGCCTCGCGTTGCAGGCGCCTTGTCCCCCTCGTCTCACCTTCCCAAAACCATGGACAGGGCAGTCGCAACGCAACGATACCTAGCTACTCGAAAGTCCAGTGGTATTTACCACTAATCTAAACACAAGGAGACACGGGCGTACCAGAATCACTTCCCCTGCACTGTTCTCGAGCGAGAGGAAGAGTTACTTGCACTCGACCCCTGACAGGGACTCACCAAACAGCACATCGACAGTACAAAGACGGTGCAGATATGGTTCTTGACAGAAGCGATCGTTCGTTCGGCGTACGTACGCTGCTCTTGAGCATGCACACGCCCACATGCGCTTCAGACGAGATGAAATGATGCCGCCTTTTTTCCTGTCTTTCTTGTGCGACACAGCCATTCCATCTTCCTTTTACTGGATCACATTAGTTCACAGGCATGTTGCATCACATTACTTGTTTGCTTAGACACGCAGCATGGAAAGGAAGAAAGCGACAGAGACTCGATGCTGGTTGGTGCTATAATAAATAGCGGGGAGCGAGGAAGAGGAGGAAGAAAGAGTAGGCAGGGGTAGGCAGGGTCGAACTCGAACTGAAGGAAGGAGGAGGTAATTAGCAGTAGCAGCGTGTGTACGTGTGCACGTAGAGAGGATGCAGGGGGAGGGCGGCGTGGAGCAGCCGATGCAGATGGTGCTGCGGATGAAGCACCCGTCGTCGCTGGGCGGCGGCGAGGAGGAAGGCGAGGCGTCGTCGAGGTCGGCCCTGTCGGTGTTCAAGGCCAAGGAGGAGCAGATCGAGAGGAAGAAGCTGGAGCTCCAGGAGAAGGTGTTCGCGCAGCTCGGCCGCGTCGAGGAGTCGTCCAAGCGCCTCGCCTTCATCCGACAGGTAAGTCAGTTACTTCCTGACTACCTGTCCAGTCCGTACTGAACTGTTACCTGTACAGAACTACAGATACGGCATACGACTAGTACTGCTGTTTGTATTTGGTAGTACAGTTTATTAGATTAGTCATTAGTGGACGTAATTTGGCAGCCGTATCGAGGTTGACCATATTTAAGAGAGCCCAGATGAGAGTACAATAGAGGCTTTTGCGAAAATACGTAGGATCAATGTTGAGTTGTATGTACCTGTTAGTTCATCTAAAAACTAAAACTAATTAGAAAAGTGAGTAATCTATTTTAATATTCTTCCTCATATCTATAAAAAGCTTAATTGATGAGAAAAGATAGGCAATATACTTTAACACTCTCCTTCACATCTAGTCCCCAAACCGAAGACGTGGATTCAAAATGGTTGCGTTAGCCGGGTTGTGAACTTAGAATCTCTAGATTTTGATATTATATTGAGTTATATGCACCAATCAATTTACTCAAAAGGTTAAGCTAACACGGAAATATAGGTAATATATACTTCAATAGTCAGTTAGTTTCGATAAGTGATGGGTAATATATTTCAATAATCAGTTAGTTTCGATAAGGTTTCGTAGGCATTTCACATGAACTTTATAGGAAAAGAAAGAAAAAACTACGGCGTCGAATACCGCAGAGGCGCAGACTAAATTTGTTTTGTTTGTAGGAGCTGGAAGGGATGGCGGATCCTACCAGGAAGGAGGTGGAGGCGATACGGAAGAGGATCGACAAGGTGAACCGTCAGCTCAAGCCTCTCGGCAAGAGCACCGTCAAGAAGGTGAAGGCACACACATATCATGCATGACGCAGATAGATACATATATAGAACGGGTCTAATCATTTTTACTTCTTGAAAGTACCTAATTAACAATTTAACATATCTCAGAACAATCTGTAACGTGATATGATGTTTACCAAGGTATATAGTTGATAAGTTGATATACGGATTTGTTTGGCTTGAATTGAAAAAAAGGAAAAGGAATACAAAGAGATTCTGGAGGCGTACAACGAGAAGAACAAGGAGAAGGCACTGCTTGTCAATAGGCTAATCGAGGTGAGTATATATTATCAGTTTATTGCATCATCTCTTCGTTATAGATCGATCGTTCATTGAACATAACTCTTCATTTCACAACTAAAAAAAAACCTTGTTCTTGTTATAACTCTGCATCTCTGGGATCGACGCAGCTGGTGAGCGAAAGCGAGAGGATGAGGATGAAGAAGCTTGTTGAGCTGAACAAGACGGTCGACTCACTCTACTAGACACCAATTAATGTTACCACCCAAGAGCTTCCTCTGTGTAACCTCTGTGCCATGGATTTGTGAAATGTTGATGTGACTTGTGTTGCTTGTAACTGATGATTTCATGAGTGATTCTTTTTTTTCGTTTCTTTTCTTTTAATTATTAATTGGTTTGAGCCTTGTTGCACTGTCACTGTCGAGTAAAACTTACGTATTTAAACAAAAAGAGATCAAGGTACAAGACTAAAAAAAAGATCAGGACTGCGTGTCGACAATAGGAATAATATTTATTCAGTGTTGTTCTTCCCTTCCTTTTGTATACTCAGCAATGCAACCACCTCTTTGTTGTTCTTCCCTTCCTTTTGTATACTCAGCAATGCAACCACCTCTTTGTTGTTGTTGTTGCTGAGGTCACAGTTCAGGTTCCTGTTTCGTTTGGGCCATGACTCCTATTGGAAATCCATCCGTTGGTTAATTAGTACCTAGTGCTGTCACAGGAAGGGGACTATTGTGCACGCAACAGAGAGGCTTCTCTGGGCTTCTGATTTGAAGGATCAGCGCTTCAGCATGTACTGTCCTTGGACAGCCTTCCTGGTACTTTTGAGTTTAGCCAATGGCAACCTCAACAGTTCTTCAGTTTGTCTCTAAACCATGACAGGAATGCAACATCAGCATGACAGCATCCTCACATCCTAGTTAAGCTATCAGCTCATGTCTGCTGGCTGGCTGGCTGGTTGGTTGCTCCTCAGCAATGGCTTGATCTATACAACATTTAATTAAGCTCCTAGAAATGATGATCACTTGCTTGTAGAGGTGGCTGGTCCTTGAGAGAGATGGGGTTATGATGCGGATAGGTAGATGATGAGACAGACCACATGAACCCAGTTAATTAGTGCACACAAAAGTCCAAGCCATGAGGTCATTTTTTGGGTCCATACTTGCCGGATCCTGGACGTACTTCAAGGCGTTTTGCAGCTCAAGACGACAGAATAGACAGATTACTACTACCACTACACGTCCTTCTGATATCTATTGCTAGGCAAATCTAGCCATCACACACGATTATTGTACCAGAACGGTATGCATGGTATGGTGCTTAAGCTGTTCAATTAGTACGTGCATCGCTTAGGTGAGTAGTACGCTTGTTAATGCCATGATGACACTTGATTCAATTAAGCTGAATTAGTTAAACACTAAAAACAGAAGTTTGTTCCGTAAGAGCAGCGTCTAGTACAACGAGTATTTTCTTAATGGAAAGGACAGTAACTGTGTTGGTCATTGGACAAACGCACCGACAAGCAGTGGAAGAAAACACGGGCATAATGATGCGGTGGGGTTACCTAAGCTAGACGTCGATCTGGGCATAAATTAAGCCAGTTAATCATTGATGCATCGTACTGGACCAAAACAAAACAAAAGTTAATTGTGAAGGACCAGCGCTCAGAACAATTCTCATCGTACGCACTTAGAATGATACAACAACTCGAAATAATGTACACAATATTTTTAACAACTTATGCAGCAAACTTAGAACCATCACTAATAAAACATTGATAATTCATTTAAAATTTCAACAAAACTGTTAGTTGGATGAAAGATCTCGTTTATCAAACAACTTTTACATGCTTGAAAATTTCAAAAGCAACAAATAATGTTTATAAAATTACGACAAAATATTACAATATCTTGAACTTCTAGATACAACAAATCAAAAATATATTTGCAATAAAACTTGAAATGATACATCAATCTCCCCATTGCAATAAATAGGTATTCCAACTGCAACAAAAACATAAAGGGTATATTCTTTAACAGCTTATAAAAACAGTTTTTAGCTTTTGCAACCGCTCCTCAGAAGGAAAAACCTCACGGCCTCCTCAAGCATGAGCGGCGGCAAGCTCTGACCGTTGTTGGTGGCAGAGCTTGTGACGCCAGAGAAATAGCCGGAGTGAAGCAGGGTCTGAGCTTGCTGGTGGCGATAGCTCGGTCAAAACTTACTGATTCAATCGGTTGAGATCCTCCAAAGAGACAGCGCGTGGAGGGTGGAGGCAGTCCTAGGAAGTCCATTAGGGAATAATCGGTGGATAAGGTGAAAGCAAATACGGCGTGTTTTACCAAGGTGGACGGTAGGTTAGCGTACGAACGAATGCCTTTCTATCGGACGTCCTCACCTTATAGTTTCCCGTTAATTACTGCGAGAAAAATCTCTAGCCATGCATCTAGTTGGAAACTTGGAATTTGGATGCATTTCGTCGTACATGCATGGCCCCACTCCAACTACTGGTAGCTTCGTCGTGCACGCAAATTAAAGCCGGAGTCATGGCCGAAACTGACGCGACCATCGCACCAGTACACGCACGTACGTGTACCTGTGTTCTCTCGTCGATCTACTACCGCTCAACTGATCAACTGGCGCCACATGATCGATCCAAATATACAATGTTCAGCGAAATTACGAGATGCCTGCAACTGCAACGTATACGTGCTCTGGTTCAGACGTTGCAGATCAGTTCAAGCACTGCACCTAGCTTGTCTGCAGTAGTTTGTTCAGGTGGTTTCTATCTCGATCGTCGTGTAGAAGTTCCTTTCGATTTCGTCTTCAGATCGTGTACTGCGGCAAAATTTATAAGTTCCTTCCTTGCCAGGCTGGGGCGGTACAAATTTACTAATCATCAGAGACCGTCTCGTCAGATACTAGCCGTAATGTCCATTGCATTTGCATGTGAACAAAATTTATATGTTCAAGTACCGCTGCTAGCTAGCTGCTGAAGCAACAAAAGCTCAAACGTGATCCGTTTTATCTCATCGTGCTCTGCAAAAATGGCAGTACTTTGCTGTTGTGTGTGCTGCAATGTGTAATTAAGTTGCAGAAATCAACACAAGATTTTACGCATTTGTCTACGGCAATGCATCTTTCCAAAATAAATATCGTTTTGCTTTGGAGGTAATATCCAATACACATCTTTAACCCTTACCTTTTTTTAATTATATATTAGTAAAAATTATAAAAAATGACATGGGAGTACTTGTAACGACAAATCTGCTAATATCATTTTTCATATTTCAAATCTAAATATCATTTTGTATGTTATTGGTCAAAGTTTGGCTGCTCACGTTCTACGACATATGGAACAAATTAAGGTAGTAGTATGTAGTGGTGTTACTGTTCATTATGATTATAATATGCATGGCCCATTTGCTTTCAAGATTGCTAGTCTACATTCAATGAGCTTAATTTGAAAAGCAGGATTCTCGTACGAATTTCGTACATTCGGTGAGTATATGCTTCCTTTTCCACAAAATTTATACTCGTGTAGAAAAGCGGCATTCCAAAAAGGGGTCTTCTTTAAGCCTAGAAGCTAGTTTATTTTGGTTGCTTGAAAATATGGTTGGCAGAGGCGAGCATTGAATAGCACTTCTACGTAGCTATTCTTACCACCTTTGTAATTGCTCTGTTAATACGTTGATAATCGTAGGGTTATATGAAAAGGTCTAGAATTTTGTTGTGTCAAACCATTATTATTTTAAAGAAACGAAAATTTGAATCTTACAAATTTGTAGTTTTTCTGAATAGGTTGTAGACTTGGCGGTTTAACTGGCTAGAGACAGCGGTCAGACCGGTAGTGTATTACGGTCTGACCGACATGGTTGAGCTAACTCGCATGGTTTTTAGTATTTTGTGGAATTGACTCATGGATTGATTTGGTTTGACCTAGATTAATGCATATATGTTACATGATGCATATTTTTACTAATGTGAGTCAAGTTGTGAAAAACTTATACTTAAAAATGATTTCTTTATCTTGGATGTGCAGATGCTTAGAGTCAACCATGGTTAACTACGAGAATCGGGGCTATGTTTATAGAGAAGTAAAGGCAAAAAAAAAAACGATCAAGAATACCAGGTGAGATGGCTGAGCTCGTGCATGGCATAAGAAATGTGAGAAATATTGAAATGAAGTTCAAGTGACAAGTTGCACCATGTTGCCTAGGTCTAAGTGAGACGTGGTTCGTTAGAATCGAAACGGGAGAGACTTGCCGACGTATGGAAAACCAGTGATGCACCTATATATGGTAAGCATGTGATTGTTTGAAAGGGAAGATGATTATCTCATGGATCTCACTTGTACTGGCTGATTTGCTCTTGATTTGATTGGTTTTGATTTTTAATCTCTCTTTCTTGATCTTGCTGGATACAAAGGATAAATAAGTGATGGAGATTTATCATGGAAATCAATTCCCTCCATCTAGGCATCAAATTTGGTAAATTTTTTTAAGTTACCCAGTTTTGCTTGGATTTGACCTCTTCGATTGATTTCTTGATTCGGGTGTTTGCATTGAATCTCTGGGTGTTCTTAATTGCTGTAACATATGAGAATACATCTAGAGCCATCTTCTACCCACGAGCAAATCATATTTCTCACTTTCAATTTTTGCTCGGTGTTAGTGCAATCTTACTTGATTTTGAGAAATGTCTGAACCTTAACATAGATTCTTGCGATTCTTGGTTTGAATAGATTTCTGAGATCTTAAGCAAGGTGTGTATAAAATTTCATATCATTTGGACTTTTATTTTTGAGTTGCACCAAAAGTTACATCGTTTCAGCCAAAATTTTTAGTTCTAGAACAGGGGAGGCCGGTTAGACCACTCCTCCCCTAGTCAGAACACCAGGGGCCGGTCCAACCGCCATCTAGCTGGTAGTTAGACCACCCTTGGTAGTTGGTCTGACCATTTTGAGTGTCAGTTTCTTTGGTTTTCGGTTTCTTGAATCATTTGCTTTGGGTTTTGATTCCCAATCTTAATCTTCATAGCTCAGTAGCTATTGGAGTGAAGGATCGATGAATACTTTGGAAAAATTTTTGAAGGCTTCATTCAACCCTCTGTTATCATATCAATCCTACAATAATGATGAATTGATGATATATAAGCGGGCGTATTTTATGCCTAAACATTTAAAGCAGCGCTATGGACCTCTTCTTTTCAGTTTCTAAAAGTTGTTTTTTGATTTTTCTGCAGTAACTAGCTTTTGGGCTCGTTCTTTATGGTTGTGTGTTATGGCTTTTGGTTTAAATTTTTGAATTTTAGCTGTTTGCGATAAAGACTACGAAGAGAGAAATGCTCTCTTGTGATTTTGGATGGTATAAATGTTGGGTTTTAATGTGTACTACAATTAATTTGTAAACACCATCTTGAAAAAATACTCTATTTTAAAATTAGGTACTGTAGCAAAATCAAAAGCCGGTTTCAAAACCGAAAGAACAGGCCCTTTAAACGGGGTATCTTTCTAAGACGGATCTATAAGTTAATTGTAGAATATACTGTAGCGACTTCATTTATATCGGATAAAACCACACGTGAGTTTCTGTTGCTCTATACTCTCTCTTATGAATAATCCAAAAGTTATAAATCATAGTAAAAAAATATAAGTCATAGTCAAAAACTATATTCCGAAGCTAAAAGGAACAGGCGCATTGAGCGTACGTAGTGGTACGACTAGCTATATCTTGTTATGCAATTGACTGATTGGGTAGGGTCATCGCTGATTGCAAATTCAGTTGGCAGCAAGGAAGAAGAGGAAAGGGCTTATCCATCTACTCCTACGCTGCTGTCTGCAATTAATAATCTTGGTGCACTTTAATATGATCTTCATTGTCCTTATCATAAAACAGAACAATTCACTGTACAATGCAAGGCAACACTGTGTTGTTGATTTCAACAAGGAAAGATCGAAATGCTTGTAAGCTTTTTATTAGCAGCTACCTATAGAATACAAATACAAAGGTCACTGTAGGTATGGGCATGGCTTTGTGTAACAAATTGACTCAAGCAATAGCTGCAGGAACGTAGAATCCAGACAAGAAAACGCAGGAGCGTAGAGAAAAACAATCAGAAACCGAGAAAAAAAATCCATGCATATAAAATTCCGACAAATTAACATTCAAACCTAATTAATAATAGAGTTTCGATAAACATTATCTAGATATTTTTATCTAAACAATCATCCAAATTTCTTATTTTTAGATGTACGCGAAAATTCATGCACCACCACCTCCACATTTTCCTTCGGCGACCCTTTTTTCCTTCTCACTGGCGAGCCCGATGGGAGAATTCCACCCCCTCGCCTAGGGTTCACCGTTTCCCAGGCATAGAGGGAGGTCGAGGGCGATGGCCCGACGATGGGGGTGACGGACGGGGTAGGAGGGTGGTGGATGATGCCAGAGGACAGTAGCGGCGGAATGTACTAGTTATTAGGTTGGGCGGGGGTAACATGGCAAGGAGGGGTAGGGGCGGTGTGGCGAGGCAGCGGGCACACCGCCGGCTGTGGGTGGTGGAGGAGGGGGTGGTGGAGGGAGGTGTGCGGAGCTGCTCCGGGGAGAAAAAGAAGATGAGGTTGTGGGAGGGATTCATTGTCGGTGATGAGAAGGGGGCGGCGCGGAGGGAGATGCACAAGATGGGATATGGTTAGATATAGTTATATAGTAAGAAGAAAGAATGATGATCTTTAGATCTTAATTTATGAGTCATAAAATTTAGATGAAATAGTAATAAGATCTAAATAAAACAAACTCGTACATGTCCATGCTTCTAAATAAGACAAACTCGTACATGTCCATGCATAAATGAACCACTACTACCTGGCACACATATTTAAGCGTGTTCGCTACGGGCCTGTTTGGTTGCCTGCATACGGTTGGTTCGCACCAGCGCATGCAGGGAGATGGTGTTTGGTTGGCTGCGGAGAGGAGAGAGCCTGCACGAGCGGATGCAAAAAAACAACTGGAGCCAGGCTAAGGAGGAACGCGGCTGAGGAGCTTCCCTCCTCAGCCTGATCACGCTCATGCAGCCTGCATCAGCTCATACAGGCAACCAAACAGGCCTTATATGTATAAGCGTGTACACTCCAAAAGCACAAGTGCGTAGACTTTGATAACTCACGACTGAAGTAGCAGTAGTTAACGTACGTAGCTTACGTGCTGATCTAATGGAAATCAAGAGGAGACGCTAGTGGCTCTCCAAAAGAAGGAAGGAAGAAGAGGGGGAAAAAGGAGGCGCCAGCTAGCCGTGGCCGTGGGCGCTGGCGTCCACACGTACTGGTACGACTGTTGCCACGCCGACATGCACATGCATGCATGGGCCTGCGACTCTGCGCGTATCAGAACGAGAGCTTCCGGGGCTTCACCATGGCGAGCAGCGGCTGGTCCATCACCACCGTGAACTCCACCTTGTCCTTGAAGTCGAGCGCCGGCTGCGAAGGGTGCGCGCGCCACTCGAACGCCTGCACCATCCGCGCCACCATCAGCGCGATGTGCGTCGTCCCCATGGCCAAGCCCGGGCAGATTCGCCGCCCCGCCCCGAACGGTATCATCCGGATGCCCGCCGACCCAGTCAAGTCCGCCGTCTCGCCGCCGGCAAGGAACCGGTCCGGGTCGAACTCCGTCGGCCGGTCCCACAGCTGGGGGTCCTCGGAGATGGTCGGGAGGAAGATCTCCAGGTTCGCGTCCGTGGGCACGTCGTAGCCGGCGAGCTTGCTCCCCGGCTGGACGGCGGCGTGGGTGAGCGAGAAGTACGTGGGCGGGTGCTTACGGAGGAGCTCCTTGACGAAGGCCTGCAGATACGGCATGACGTCGGTGTCCTTGTCGTCGACTGGCCGGGCATCGCCGACTTGCTGCATGATCTCCTCGTGGAGCCGGGCCTGGACGGACGGGTTGTCCACGACGCGCGCCATGGCCCACTCGACGGCGGTGGCCGTGGTGTCGGTGCCGGCGTTGATCAGCTCCGCGCAGAGGGTGACCAGCTCTTCGTCGGTGGTCTCGGCGACGCGGCCCTCGACACGGAGTTCGAGCACGGAGTCCAGGTACGAGAACGGCGCGGCGACGTTGGGGTCGGGTGGCGAGCGCTGCATATCGCGGAGGATTGCGCGGCGGCGGTTGATGAGCGGGAGGAGCGTGTCGACCTGCTCGCGGCGGACTGCGAGAGCTCGGCGCTGCTGCGGCCAGAAGAAGGGCGGAGGAACGGGAGGTAGTCGTCCATGCGCACGCCGACCGCGAGCAGCACGCGCTTCATGACGGCGTCGACGTGCACGATGTGCTCCTCGTCCAGGTCGAGCAGACCGAAGGTCATGTCAAGCAGGATGCAGAACACTGCGAAGCGCGCGTTGCGGAGCACCCACACGGACGCGCCTTCGGGCGACGCCGCGGCCTCGGCGCGCATCCGCGCCACGAACCGGTCCATGGCGCGCAGCCTCGCGGGCCGGAACTCCCGAAGCCGCGACGTGCTCAGCATCCCGGACACCATGTTCCGGCGCAGCGACCGCCACTCGTTCCCGTACACGGCCGAGTTGACGGTGAACTTGTTGGACGAGAAGATATTGCGCGTGGTGTTCTCGGCGGGGCGGCTCGCGAACTCCCGGCCCTTCTCGACGAGCGCCTCGTGCGCGAGCTCGGCGCTGCTGATGACGACGAGCGTGCGCACCCCCATCCGCAGCGTCAGGATGGGCCCGTACTCCCGGCGCAGGTCGCGGACGTAGTGGATGAAGTGCATCCCGGAGAAGGCCACCTGGAAGAGGTTCCCGACGACGGGCCACCCCGGCGGGCCCGGCGGAAGCCTCAGGCCCCTGTACCTCCTGTTGTACCTCGCCACGGCGACGATGACAACCACCGCAGCAGTTGCCACTGCCGTTGTGAAGGCGAGGCTGATCAAGGATGTTGGCATGGCGCCGGCGGGAAGGGTGGCAGTGGCCTGCGTCGGTTGTTGCATGGACATGGGCGCGATTAATGCAAGTCTTAGGACGAGATGGGGAGGCGTAGGGATCATGAGTAATTGAAGATATATATAATAGGAGGCGGAGTGAGAGCTCAGAGGATCGGAGTAAATGGGAGGTGGAAAATGTGGTTGGGCTGTTGGGGCATTCAATGGGCGATTGCCCCGTCAGCCACCCACCGCACTCGAGTTGATTGGTGGCTTGGTGCGATGGTGCGATGTCGCGGTTACACCTGCGAGGTGGCCCGAGCTTTTTGGGGCAGCTTGGGCCTAAAAAGAAGGCCCATCAGGCTAAACGGAACGGAAACACAACGGCAGGGCACGACGCGTCTCGGTTAGGTCTGTGGTATGGATGCCCAGGAGAGAGGGGTGGAACATGGGAGTAGCAAGACAGAAAGAAGGAGAATAAGGCTATCGTGCCGTACATATAACCATATCGACGATGTGGGAGTAGTCAAAGAGGCCACCAATAACTACTGACGCCGATGACATGGGAGTATCCGAAGAGGCCTTCACTACCATCTTCCTCTCACAACAGGCCACGACGGACCACCGACGCCATGCACTACTCTTTTACCAGGTTCTCCTCCTCTACTCCTATCCCCTACTCTTATGCCCTATTGGTGATTAGTATAGAACATGCATGCTAGGATGATTACTAGTAGAAATGTGGTTTTCAGTGAGCACCCATGCGGGGGCTGGGCATGGACATTGCACCGGGGAAGCCATTGTCGATGCCCAGGGGCTCATGGATGGCCACTAAGGCCTCTGTGCTGTGTGTTTGGGGTGAGCAACCGTGGGTTGTTTTGGGACTGGGATGTGCACTGAAGATGCCGATCCCTGGCCCCAAGGGCTTACTGGATGGCCACCCTAATTCGTTAATCTAGTGTCGTGGATGGTCTAATTTCCATGCTTTATTTCCAAGGGCTAGCTAGTGTGACTTACTTACATGGGAAACAAGGGCTCTTCGAAGCCTTACCTTATTTGTGTCGTTGGCTTAAGGGGATGAGGTGGTTGTGCTTTCTTGGCTGTCTTGCCCTTGTGCTTGGTGAGGTGGCTAGCTCCTGGGAGTATCTCCTGGCTGGTGTACTTGGTGTTGTCCTTCAGGTTGTGTTGGTTCCTTGGCCTCCGTCTGGTGCTAGGGCTTAAATCGGGGCGTGCAATTCTTGGGCAGTAAAGTGGCCGTATGGGGTTGATTGAAGATATTGGTGCCTTGTGCTGCTGTTGCACTGCCTCTGTTTGTCTCCTCTCTTTTGGGCGCGGTGTGGCAGGTGGCTTGGGCGATGAGCAATGAAAGTGGTGGTGTTATGTGCGATGGAATGCGGGTGTGTGTGATTCTGGCAGTGCTTTCTTTACTACGGCACTCTCTTTTGTGGTATGGCAAGGACTTGGTCTCTTGCTGCCCTGTGGCAGTGAGGTGAGACGTGGCTTGGCTCCTGGCTGGCTATGCATGCATGGTGGACTCGTGTCCTCTATTAGTCATGCATGGCTGGTGGCTTGCTCAAGCACCATGGAGGAGTAATTTCTGCTGTGGCTTCGGTAAGAAGGTAAGTTTTTTTAATTTGCCGGATGATGATCCCTACTAACGTGAGATGGTGCCGGTTTGTCCCCGGACAAATCCTGGTATCTCTATGCGCGCTTGCCCAAGAGCAAGAATGATAACTCAATTTCTGACGGCAATTGTTTTCTATTTCATTTCAGTTTGCAACTGCATTTTAGCCAACAATTTTGTGCAGGTATTTGGGGCTGTGATAATACTTAGTCTGATGTATGTATGCTCTTTGTTGTATGAGATGAATTCCAAGTTTGTAATATCGAGTTGTAAATTTTTATCTTTTTAGCTTGAGACTGTAATTTGTGTATGAGAGTTCATTTATGAACTTTGTTGTATAACTGAATCCCTTCTGTAATTCAGATTGTTGATACACATATTATTTATTTATATTCATTTGTCTTGTGCATGTGAATGGTTTTATTATTATTTCTGTGAGTATTGTGATTAGTATTGATTTTATTCTTAATAGTGTTTTGTTGGTTACTAAATTTTGAGGGTTCTCACATCTTCTCTCCGGCTACTCCTCCTCCAACGTCTTGCGTCCCGATGGCTATACGTCTCCGACGCTCCGCGTCTCCTCCTCCGACTACAATGGTTCTATTCATCCTTGCCTTACCCTTTCGACACCTTTTTTATCCTAGACTTTTGGGGCATTACTATTTTGGTTTGTTATACTTTTGACATCATTCTTAGTTCCAAGGTTGTCAGAATCTCGATTCTAATGATATGATTATACATTTCTACACCCAAATTGACTGGACTGATCTGATCCTATGGTAGACTCTTAATTTGGTAGGATCTTAATACTATTACGATTCTAACAAAAAATTCTAGAATCGTAATAAAAATTTTTATATGATCATACTCAACCTTACCGATTCTAGTGATTTATTTTAAAAACATTACTTGCATACGTCCCTTTACTTGTAAAATTCTACTTTTTTATTTCTTCATGTCCGTTATAATGTGCATAAATAACAAACAATCTTTCTTTTGCCCTACATTTTTATAAACAAAAGTTCTAAAAGTATTGTTTTGAAAATGTAGAAGTGTTAAAATACAAGGTAGATTCTAAAAATATTTCTTTGGTAAAATCGATAGGATTACAAGGTAGATTTTGTTTTAAAAAATGTTTCTTTGGTAGAATCGGATAGAATCTTAGATTCTACCTTGATCCTATGATTCGCTATCCTACCGAAGAACCTCCGATCCAATTCAGGATCGTGATTATGACAACCTTGCTTAGTTCATGTCTGCTTGCTTAGGCTTGTGTGGATTGGGGTTGTATTTGGGGAAACTCGCATAGGGGTGAGCAACCATGATGGGGCTTGGGATCCTTGCATGCGTCGGGGAGCATGCTAGGATCCTTGGGAGCGCATGGAAGGCCATCTTGGGATCTTTTTCTCCAATGCCGTGAGCCAGCAATGGCATGCTGTCATGACTCTAGCCAACCATGAGCTTACTACTTGAAGTGAACAAAAATGGAATAGTGGAGGACTTGAGAGCTACCTTGTCAGTGATATCGAGCTTGATTTGGGGGTGTTTGGTGAGTGATCCTACTATCATGTGATCACAATGCTTCCTTTTTGGTGTTTTTGCTCGTAGACACCATCCCTTCTTGTTGCGGTCCCCTCCTCCTTCTTCGCTCTTTCTCTCGGCTCTGGTTTTCGATGGTAAGGGTGGTGGCTTGGGGGTCTTATGGTGGTTGTGGATTCGGCTCTCTCTCTCGTTCTGGGCAAGGTCGCTGATTCTATGGGCTCATGAGCTCGGTGGCTCAATGGCGCAGGCCTGTTGTGCTATGGAGGCTTTTGGGCAGTGGCTTGCTAGTAATGCTTCTCTCCCTCTCTCGGTTGGCCTTATCTCCATCCTTTCCCCTGGATGTGTTAAGTTGTGCCCCCATGGTCTCAGTCGTGGCTTCGATTGGAAGGCTTGACTAGTGAAGGTTTTAACTGGGCTAAGTGGTGGAATGGTGAATATGGTGGGTAAAATTGGAAACTATCGTTGTTGTAGGGGTGACCCCCACCTAAGCCCAGCCGACCTGCTAGAGGGTTATAAAGCCCAAAATGGGACATATATAATGATATAAATGTCCTTAAGAGAAATACTTTGGTGTAAGGACATAACTGTAAAAATACTCCCCATGTGAATATATATATAAGCCGTCTAGGCCATGGGGAAGCCTCTAAACATTACTCACCTAACTCTCCACTACCATACTACTATATTTCTGTTTGGTCTGTAACCACAACAATCGTCGTATGATAAAACTGTTGTAATAATTGCGGTATAAGCAAAGATATAAATATAATTCCAATATAATCATATAAGCACATCAAAGACATCAATTCATATATAAATGACATAGCATATATGAAACTATATGAATTGAGCATATCATCCATGGTATACCACATATTCAATAATAGAAATGATAACATTCTAGACATGAATATGTATGTCAAAGAATAAAGCATGTATCAATTAAGACTAGCAATAAGCTCAAGTTTAATTGATTATTTGTACTCTCAAATGTAGGGTTGCACAAGCTTAAACTTGGCCGTCCCGCTACTAAATCATATAGTTTTCACAGATTGGTTATACCAAACTATAATTCAATCCTTGAGCTCTTTAACACTGCACACTTTCAAAGATTAAAATTATATCTATCACATGTGGGAATTCGGCCAGCACTCAAGAATTAGCTAGATCAATTCCAACCTCATACAAGATGACTTTTGCAATAATCAAATCAGACTTAACCAAGTATGACTTCCTACCAGATCAGCAATAACAGTGTGGAATTGCTACAAGCTAAAGACAACAATTGACCGAAATCAAAGCTCACAACTGATAGCAATCACGAGCAAGAGCATGAACCAAGTGACGAAATTAACAGTGATTAGAGCTCAAAGATTAAATCTACCAATCTCAATATATGATCTCATTTATCATCGAGCAACAAGATAACCCACAGCAATCTTTGTCTCTCGGTGCTAGGTAAGGAAAGCAGATAATCAACCTAGCACAAAGATACAAGGATTGCATGAACAAAGGAAAACACAGAATCACTCACACGGACAGGGTGATATTCGAAACCACCGAAGAACAGGGGCTAGGCACGCTGCGCGCTGTCCCGAAAACCTATTGCCTCCACACCACCGTGAGAGAGGTCGAGGTACGGAGATACAAAGCCCTCTCGCCAAGTGAAGCACACACCGCCGAGTCGAGGTAGAGGTACGCCGCACAAGCACGGGAGGAGCCGCCAAGCACCTCACCGGAGAGCACCAGGGAACCACCGTCGTCAAACACCACAGCAAAGAATCAAAGAAAGAGAGGAGAAGCTCACTGCTCCGCTTATCCCCAAACAAAGAGCCGGCCGCCATTTATAGCCAAGAGAGAGGAGAGGGATGAGCACTCGGCGGCGCCACCAACCGACGGGACCGGTCTCACGCACCACCACCTCACCCCATACTCACCTCTCATCCGGATCGAGGACCGATTCTTGCGGGAAGAAGAGGAGCCGCGCAACTCACGGAGAGATGGGGAGGCGCGAGTCGCAAGGAGGAGAGGTCGCAGGGGACCAAGCCGACCCGCCGAGCTCGCTTTGCCTCCACCGCAGCCTCCGCTGAGATCGCCGCGCCATCGCCTCCTCCAGCGCGCGCTGGTCTCCGAACGGGAGGCAACAGCCTCCTTTTGATTCTCCTTCGCCCACCGACAAAGTGGGCCTCTTTCTTTCCTTTTTTTTCTTTTTCTTTTATCAAATGGGAAATTCCCTTTTTGCCCTTGGTATATACAACGAGAAACTCATCGACACGAGAGATACCGACTAGCCCTAGACGATCGGTATCTTTGTGAGCGATTGCCCTCATGCAACTAATTTGATAACGGATTTTGATGGTAATTTTATTTAATTTACTTCCTTCTTTTGTTTGTTTACATTTGCTTCTACCGGTCGTTGTTTTGGATTATTTTTAAACAGTAGGTACTCACGATACTTCGGTCAGCCGTGAAGAGAATTAGAGTAGGGTTTTATTTAGCTTCGTTGTAAGCTTGTAAGTACATTGTAACTTGTAATTGTTAATTTAGTTTTGTATTTTTGGCATTTGTAATATATAGATGTATGTAAATGTGGATGCATTTGCACAGGTTTGTAATGCGAAAGTTAATCCTAAGTTGATTTACATTAGTTCTTGCATTAATGTAATGTTTACTTCTTAAATGGTTGATTTGATTTAGGTAAGTTTCGAGGGTTATCACATCACTGCCCTTCTTCGGCGAATCCGCACCCGCGGCAGGTAAGCCGGGTCAGAGCAGAGCGCAGCCGCGGTACAGTGCATGCCTCGCCCGCAGCGCGGCCGGACCACCGGAAATCTAAAAACGCACTTTTGCCCAGCTCGGCGCAGTGAAAGTGAGGAAGTGCGAGGAGCTGGCAGAACGGACGGGCAGACGGGCGTACGTACGTGGATGGCGTCTGTGGGGCGCTTTTTGTCGCTTCGCACGGTGAAAGCTGGTGATTGGCGCCTCTAGAAGCTCGCGACGCCGATCGGCCGGGCCAGGTAGGGCTGTGCCAAAAAAAAAAAAAACCGGACCGAAAAACCGAATCGAACCGGTCAACTCGGTTTGACTGGTTTTCGGTTTGGTTTTTATATTTTAGGTTTTTTTGGTATTCGGTTTTTTTCCCAAAAACCGAAAAACGAACTGTTCGCGTGCAGCAGGTGAGCTCGGTCTTTTTGGCGCCTCGGGCCTTGCCTGCTCGGATCCTCCATGGCCCACCGGTTGACTTGCATAGCAGCAGCACAGGCTCGCACGGTGGTAATAACTTGCTAGCTACTTTGTACATGGAACTTTTGTTGGGACAGTGCTACCTCGTGAATTCGAGCGATTAGAAGTGAAGCTTCAACATCTCTATTGATACAATCAAATTTGAACAGTAAGCATTAAGTGGTGGTAATGACTTGATTTCTCTATGTTATTTTGAGGGTAGATTCCAGATTAGATTGGATGACATGCGTGTTCATTCAGGGTAGTAGATCAGCTTAGTCTGCAGTGCTGTTGTACTATTTTTATGGATAGTGTAGATGCATAATTTGAGAATTTTATCTACTTGACAGTTGTAGACAATTCGATAGCTTTTAGTAGGATTTTTATTCATGTCATTAGCTAGCGCAGAGACTGCACAGCCGTAATTTTACCAAGTTTTAGCAGAGAGCTCTAGCAAACTCTAGTCACTATATTGTTTGCAATATGCATTAACTTTGGTAAATATGGTATTTACCGATACCGCACCGAAATAAATTGGAATTTACTGATACCGAACCGTATTTTTAAAAATACCGTATACTACCGAACTAACAATACCGTATTTACCGTATATACCGTATTTACCGAACCGATTTTACCGAATTAACCGAATGCACAGCCCTATGGCCAGGGGATGATGGGTCGCGGATGCGCGCCAGTCAGGAGTGATTAGTCCGGCGATGGCGCCATTAACCGTGTACAGGTTAGCTACTATACCTAGCTAGCTCGAGGCTCAATTTGTTTATCGGATTTGCTTCGGGTGGTGATCGGTTCGGCTGAAAAGCTCGTGGCTTATGGCTGAAAACATTGTAGCTGGCTGAAAAAAGCATCAGAGTTGATGAGGCTTATTTAGTATAATTAAATTTAAAAAATTTAAAATATAAAAATATGTTAGCCCATTACGTATAATACAAACGAATACGGGAAAAAAAGAACCGGCAAAAAAGCTCAACAAAAAGCCAAAAGTTCAGAAAAAGACAAAATTAATGAATAGTAAAAAATAAGCCAGAAGCCAGAAGCTCAAGCCGAATTGATCGGGACCTCGGTGCCAACTTGTACCTGCGTTCTGTATGTGCTCCCGGTTTGATTTGTCTCTCAGGCATGAGTTTAATTTAATGGGGCTGTTGGTATATACTCCTGTGCCGTTTGTTTCTTATCGACGGACTAAACTTTAAACTACCGCTCGCCTTCTTTGTTTCTAGTATAATACTGACCAAACTAAGGGCATCTCCAATGGTCTGAGTTAGCTAGCTATATACATGTACACATCAGCATATATCCTATGTGGAGGAAAGAGAGTATGCAAAAAAAAAATCGAGTCAGCTCTTCCTTAAGCACTAGTCTATAACGCCAAACAAGATAGCCTCTATAAATTCTGTGTGTGCATGTAAGCATCAAATAGCTATCCTTATAGATAGTTCTTTAGAATGCTAGCTTTAGTGTGTACTATATAAATGATGTGGAAATCTTATAGTTAGTTGCTAGCTATAACCATTGAAGATGCTCTAAGAAGCCAACGTTAGTATGCATGTTAAGATCGAGCAGATGCGCCACGAGGTCGAACGGAAATGCTGTTGATAGGTGGGTTAATTCTCGGGAGGGTTTGTGCCCTGAGAGGGATCTTTTTTTTTAGATAATGGAACAAAGTTCCAGCTTCTACTTTCTGGGGAGAAAGTACACAGCTGTTCAATACAAAACTGAGCACATAGGCTCCAACTCCACAAGAAATCAAACTACAAATACAGAAAGGAGAGGAAAGAAGCTACGCTTCAATTCTATTCCTAAATTTCCAACCGAACTTCGCAAAAACCTCCATGATTACGGTCTCCAACAATCTGCATCCATTTTTGAGATTTGATCTCGCCTCTTCTTTATGTAGTAGGGACCATTGTCGAATCCAATAAGTTGCTCTAAAGATAACCTGCAGAAATGTAATAGATTTAGAATTATTGAATACCATATCGTTTCTATTCAACCACATAGCCCAACATAGAGCAAAGAGCTCCTACAAATATTTGATATCTAAGTTTTGGCGAATGGCATTCAACCAAGAATCAAACATGTTCGCAAAGCTAGAAGGGGTTGAATTCCAAAGGTGATATAAACGGTATTCCAAATAAATCTTGCAAAGTGGCAATCAAAGAAAAGATGTTGTATCGTCTCCATGGAGCTACAAAAACAACAAATGGTGCTACCTTGCCAATTCCTTTTGCTAGATTATCCTTTGTGAGAGTAACCCCTTTGAAGGTACCAAAGGAAGATCTTAATTTTCAGAGGTATCTTAATGTTCCAAAGAGGGTCTTTTGGGAACTACCCTTCTTGTATCACATACATATAAAAAGAACGAACAGTAAAAGTACCCTTGTTACACAAATCCCGGATAAAAGAGTCCTCTCCACTTGTAAGGTTTATCAAAATATTTTGGCCACCAATTCAAGCCAATCATCTAGATTAGAGCCAACCAAGGCCCTCCTAAAGGACACATTAAGAGGTATAGAGCTTAAGGTATGTGATACCGTGGCGTCTTTTCTCCTCACAATTCTATAGAGTGCGGGATATGCAACACAAAAGGGTTTGTCACCTATCCAAGTATCCTCCCAAAATCTAGTTTGGGACCCATCACGAACATGGAAGTGACCACATGCAAAGAATTGATCCTTGACCTTCATAAGGCCAGACCAAAAATGTGAATCCCCCGGTTGTTTTGTAACTTGGGTAAGAGTTTTATTGGACAAGTACTTCCTTTTAATAAGGCTTTGCCAAACACCCTTTTCGTTAATAAGTTTAAACAACCATTTGCTCAAAAGGCACTTATTTTGGATATCCAAATTTTGGATCCCCAATCCTCCAAATTCTTTAGGCCTACAAAGAATACTCCACTTAGTGAGTCTATATTTCTTTTATGTTCATCACATTGCCAAAAGAATGCTGAACGGTAATAGTCTAGCTTTTTAACACACCCTGGGACTTCAAGAAGGAGAGCATGTACATGGCTAGACTAGTTAGAACTGAATTAATCAATACTAGTCTCCTCCTACTGATAAGAGTTTGCCTTTCCAACTACTCACTTTTTCTGAAATTTTTCCTCTATGACCAACCAATCCTTGTTCGAAAGCTTGCGATGATGCATGGGAATACCTAGGTATCTAAATGGGAAACCCCCCGTGCCACAACCAAAAAGTTGCGCATATTCATGCTCACACTCCTTGGCCTTGCCATAGCAAAATAACTCGCTCTTATGGAAATTGATTTTTAACCCCGATAATTGCTCAAAGGTACTTAAGACTAGCTTAAGGTCTTTGGCCTGGAGTATATCATGATCCAGGAAGAGGATAGTGTCATCCGCGTACTGTAAGCTTGATAGACCATCATCTACAAGGTGAGGAACAACTCCACTAAACTTTCCATTAGCCTTGGCTCTCTCAATTTAGATGGCTAACATATCACCACTAAGTTAAAAGAATTGGTGACAAGGGTCTCCTTGCCAAGTCCTTTCTTAGTCTGAAAATAGTGGCCAACTTCATCATTAACTTTAATGCCAACACTACCACCTTTAACAATTTGTTCTATCCAATTGCACCATACAAAAGAAAAGCCCTTCATTCTTAAAGTTTGTTGAAGGAAGGACCAATTAACCTTGTCATATGCTTTCTCAAAGTCTAGCTTCAATATAACCCCATCTAAATTCTTCCTATGCATCTCATGAATAGTCTCATGTAAAATGACAACGCCTTCCATAATGTTCCTACCGGACATGAAAGCGGTTTGTGAAGGTTTTATGACTTTTTGAGCTACTAGAGCTATTCTATTTGTCATTACCTTTGTAAAAATTTTGAAGCTAACATTCAATAGGCAAATTGGCCTAAATTGTTGTATCCGTTTTGCCTCTTTTTCTTTTGGTAATAATGTAATTATTCCAAAATTGAGGTCAGATAGTGGCAATTTACCTTTGTGGAATTCAAGAAAGAGAACCATGAGATCACTCTTAATAATATCCCAAAAGGCTTGATAGAACTCAGTCGGAAACCCATCTGGTCCTGGCGCCTTATTATGCTCCATTTGGAAAATGGCAGCTTTGACTTCCTCCTCCAAGAATTCCATGGTTAATAAATCATTTTCCAAAACGGATACCTGTGGGATATCATCCCGCATAGATTCCATCATGGAAAAATTATTACGATCTGAAGCTCCAAAGAGGTCCTTATAATAATTGGTGATAAATCTTTTAAGATTCTCATCCCCTTCTATAACTCCCTCTTCTTGCTCAAGCTTGAAAATTCTAGTTTTCCTGTGTTTACCGCTTGCTACCAAATGAAAATACTTAGTATTACAATCGCCAAATAACAACTTAGTTGTCTTGGCTCTTTGATACCATTTGAGCTCCTCTTCCCTTAAAAGGGAGACTAATCTCTCTTTTAAACAGTGTTTCAAATCAAGCTCCATAGGGCTTAGAATTTGAGTTTCTGCTTTCTTATCAAGCTCATCTGTTTTCTTAATCAGCTCTTCCTTCTCCTTTTTATAAGTACCACTCACATTCTTAGCCCAACCTCTTAGGAATTGTCTAAGACGTTGAATTTTAAATTGCCATTTTTGTAGAGGTGTTTTCCCCCTTTTCTCTTTGTTCCACACATCAGCTACCAACTCCGAGAAACCATCCCGCAACAACCATCCGAGTTCAAATTTGAACATAGGTTGTTTTTTAATACGGGTACCATCACCCATACTAAGCAGCAATGGGGTATGATCTGAAATTTCCCTATTTAATGCTTGAACATTTGCTAATGGAAATTTAGCCTCCCACTCTGTACTTACCAAAATCCTATCAAGTGCCTCATAAGTTGGTATATCCCTAGAGTTTGCCCAAGTAAACTTCCTATTCGAAAGTTCAAGCTCCCTTAAGTCTAAGCCATCAACAACGGCATTGAATAAGAAGGGCCATTTATCATCATATTTATCATTGTTTTTCTCTTTTGGATTCCTAATTATGTTGAAATCACCACCGATAAGAATCGGATGTGTTTCTTTAGAACATGTTTGAACCAACTCATGAGAAAAGCTTCCTTAAAGTCATCTTGAGCAGCCCCATAAACTGCTATAAGAATCCATTGGAAACCATCTGCTTTGTTTCTAAGTCGGAATTTAACATAGAAATCTCCTTCGGCAATAGCTCCGATGTCAAAGACCTCTAAGTTCACTCCTAACAAAATACCACCGGACCTACCATGAGGTTCGGACCAGTGCCACAGAATTCTTGTCCACCACAAATGTTGTTTAAAACTGTTTTAGAAAAATCTTTCTTACGGTCTCCATGAGAGCAATAAAGTCTAGCTTTTGCTCTCTAGACGTGTCGATAGGAATCTAAATTTAGCCAAGTCACTAAGACCTCTGCTATTCCAAAAAATTCCTTTCATTTTGACTCAATCATATGTTTTTTAATCATCCTAATCTTATGGTGTTTCTTCCTTCTAAAGGACGAATGTGACTTGTGTTTCTTAAAGACGACTTTAAAATCACAACTTAGGTGATCACTGTCCTCATCCATTACCTCCTCCATCAAATCACCACATAAGTGACCAATAGTGAGGTTTTCTATGTCCTCATCGTCCTCCTCATCAATAATTTCGGAAACCATATTTGTTTCAGATTCTATATGGCCCAATCTCGAATTAAATCTATCAATTTCAATAGTTTTAATTCTGCTAACTGATTCTGAGATATCCTTAGTATTCTTGCCTAAGTTAACACCTAGATCAAGTAAAGAAGATGCAACTAGAGAATCTGAACAAGATGCAAAGGAAAGGTTATTGTTGATACCTTTAATGAAATCCAGATTTTTCCACGCCGCTCTCTTCTTTGCTTTTTCCAACACGTGCTCATCCTTGTTAACATTACGCGGGCTGGAACGAGTTGGGGTAATTGTAGCTTCCGTGATAGCTGCAGCCGCCAGTACATTAGCCGGCACTGTGCTTCCACCCTGCATCTGCAGCGCGCCACCTCCACCATGCAAGGTTGGCAGCACCTCCTTTGGCCCCACAACAGGAGGCGGATGAGCCCAAGGTGACAGCGAAGGCAAGCCACTCTCAGCCTCATTATCAGCTTCGGGCAGCACACCCTCCACAACTCCTTCAACAAAGGCATTGTTGTCCTCGGCCAACACCAAGTCAGCACATTCACCCAAGGTTGTTTCCACCGCCATGTCCAGAATACTGGTCGCCATGATTTTGATTTTATCCTCTAATGCTTGCATTGAGTCAGAAGCAGCAGGCAAGTTGTTTTCAGACTTGTTATTGTCATTTCCATCCTCTAAAATCCTATCATCCCCCTTTAACCCCTTAGGCTCCGAATCAGAATTAGGAACCGCTTTGGGATTGACTTCCTCCTGTTCCTCATTGCCCTCAACCTCCCCATCTTTGAAATCAAACTCCACCTCATCTCCATTGTCATCAAAGCCGACACGTTCTTTCTTAATTTTGAGCTCAAGTAATGATCCCCAATAACAAATCGAGACTAGATGGCAGCAACTTAGGATCAAGAACCGCCACAAGAATTCTTCCAAAATCATTCTTGCGAGTGGTCTTCATGTCTACCATTTGGGTAGACCCAAACATAGTGCCTCACCCAAAGGTTCAAATACTCCTCAACTTCTCATGGATGCCATAAACACGCAGACCACACTTTAGGCAAAAGAAAACCACCCTCCTTAACATGCCACACCTCAAATTGTAAACGCACCCGTAGTAACCCCATTTTCCGCACATCAGCTCCTCCATAGGCGATAGATCTCTGAAATTCAGACTTGGATGGGAATTGAACAATAAAAGATTCATTGTCAAGCACTCTAGGCTTCCACTTCCATTTACCGGGACTATCCTTTCCAATTGTGCCACAAGTCGCTCGGAAGATAGAGATCCCCACCACTTTGACTAAAGCCGTCTTGGAATCACTCTTCCTAGGTAGGGGCATGTGGTATATGGTAGAATCCAAGACCCGCCACAGAAGACCTACAGCATGAGCAACCGGCTTGGGAGCTTGAGAGTTGGACACCGGTAATTGACATGATCATTACCATCACAAATGTCACAATGAACTTCAGTCTCGCCATGGCCCTTGCCGAAGGCTAGTTTAGCCACCCTTCCATGGCGAGCACCTGGAGCTCCCCAGGTGACACCTGCATCCCGACCGCGAACACGCCCCCCTGCGCCAGCTCCCTGCGTACTTGATGCATGGGCAGCCAGAGATGGGTGCGTTGAAACGTCGCGCGATGAAGCTTTCTGGGAAGGCGAAATGCGAATCCGCGAGTGCAGCCGCCCTCCCCTGGAGAAGAAATCTCTGAGGCCAGGTGGGAACTTAAAACGTCGTCTATCAGTTTGGGCCAAAACAAGTTGGCCCAGACCAGTCGACACTGTCGGCCCACATGCCTCTTCAGCGCCCCGACCAAACTCATTCAGGGACAACCCTGTTTTACTATGAATAACATTCCTCAAGTCCTTAACTTTAATCTCCCCCAGCTTACTAACTGAAGACCGATCAAATTTAGGTAAGGGACCTTTCCAAGGACGAATTTTTGAGGACAAACGCCAGTCCGCTACCTTCTCGGTTATCCTTGATGGTAGGGGCCTAGGATGCCTCACATGGCCTGCCCCACACCAACCGAACCAAATTTCGGAGACTCAATGTTTTCGAGACAAAATTGCCTCACTCGATCATTTCGTCTCATCGAGAAACCCACTGCAAAGCATCTCGAATAAATTCGAACTGAACTAGATGAAACAAGACTAGCATCTTCATCTTTTCCTCGATGCTATCCTCCCCATCTATCGCCCAAAATTTTGATCTACTCGTGAAATTTCTATCTCCGACTAGCAGAGCAGAGAACTTGAGGAGATCAGCGCGATTGCCTTCTTGGCAACACCCCAATCCATTCTGCTCAACATGGGATCGCGACTTAGCGCACAAAGTGAGCCACCTCCATCATGACGGTCAAATCCACCATTATCCGAGCTTGCTGAAAGGATACTAGCTCCCACCACACCGTCAAGAAACGGAGCCACAGCTAACCCGAGACTAGCTCCAAGTGAGAGGAAAGAAGAAACGAGGACGGAGGAGGCGAGCGGGGCGTACTGAAACTAGAACCGGTTGGGGCAAAACGTCGAACACCTTGCTCGCACCACCCACGGAGCCGAGCAGCCACCTTCACGGTCTTCGTCCCCACTGGCCGCGCCGGATCGCCGGCGTCCTCGGCCGCACCCTCTGCGCCGCCCCTCCGGAAGCCGCACCACCCTCCGGACGCGCGACGGACGGCCGCCGACGCGCGCGAGACGCGCCGCCAGATGCGCGCGGAGCCGGGCGCACGCAGGAGCGGGCGCGACGCAGCGCGACGCCGCAGCCGGGCGCGCGGATGCGCGCCGGATCCGCGGCGGCGCGAGCTCCCGAAGCTCCCGGTCGAGGCGGTGAGGACTTCCCTCGCGGTCGCGCCCCTTCGCCCCTTCGCGGCGCTCGCGCTCTCTCCAGAGAAGGCCCTCCTGCCTCGGATCTGGGCCAAATCGCGAGCGCACGCGGCGCAGCTCGGCGCGCGGCCTCGGCCTGGCCGGACTCCGCCGCCGCGCTCACCGTGCAAAGGGCTCGAGAAGGAGGGAGGAGGCGCTGAGGAGATGCATCGTCGGAGCCACCTCAGGGAGTCCTCCTCGACACCCTGAGAGGGACCATACTGCCTACCTCAGGAGTTCCTTGGAGTGCTACTCCGCGCATCCCTGAGAGGGATCTACCTGTGTGCGCTTTTCACATCAATATTTCTCTAGACATAGCAACACAAAATATTGTGCATGTTTACTGTGATTCTGTGAATGCAGAAAGGAGAAGTTGCATTCATTGGGAAAAAGAATCCCGTATGCTTGTCACCGTAGACGCGGCACTATTCTTCAACAGACGAGGTAGTGTAGTGTACTACTGTACTAGCACCTAACAAGATTATAATGTACAGTTGCGCACCGTCGTACTTGCATAGACTGGCAACAGATCAATAATCAGCGAGTAAGAACTAAGAAGAACCAACAGCAAGAATCACCTATGCCGACCAACCAACGTAATTTAGGTCCAAACGAGAAGGGAAACAGGTTTCGAAGTCGAGCCGTGGGTTTGAGCCCCAGCGCTTCTTTAGCCAAACTCGCGCGCGAGCACCAGCGTGCGTCTTGCATGACATGATGCGACTTCCACCGTATGTTCCACAGTTCCATGGCAGCCGCGGCTCATCACTCGTGCGCTGCTATCTCCTCCTCGGTCGCTATTGCGGTTCTCGTGCCGATTGGGCAAAACTGGGACGCCCCCGTGGGGGTGAATTTCCCCATCGGGGTCGAGGGTGGGGGCGATCTCTCCCCAAGCAAATGGGATGGGGGGTTCTACTACTCTAGCGGGTTAAGGATGGGGTCGTCTTCCTTCACGGAGCTCCACAGGGATCTAGTAAAAAAATATATTATAGTTTTTTAATGTGGGAGATTGCATTTTTTATTGTATATTTGAACTAAAACTTGAAGCTATATATTTTTGTAAAAAGTATACATGAATAATTATAAATTAATAAACAAAGTCGTTGGGCCCGTTGCCACCTGACTGGGTGCCACGGCCCCGGGGCTGCTATATAACGCCCATGCGGAATGTAACTCTACGTCGCCCACTTGGGCCTAGGCCACGCCATGCAGAAACGGCAAGGCTTAGCACACACGTGGTAGTTAGGTGCATCCGACCAAAGCATCCATGTCAGCGCCCACAGTTCAATGCAATTTTTTTCAATATGAAAATGCAATTGATCGTGTCCGTTTGAACCATTGTGTTTCTTATGATGAGATTTTTTTTAAAAATCCCACTTGCATATATTTCAACTTAACAATGATATCACATGGCATATGTTCTAATAGATAAAACAAAAATATTTTACACATTACTTCCTAATGTTGTATTCATTCATGGATGATGTTCTAGTGCATTTTTTTTTGAGTTGGGTATGGAGAATAAATTTGGTGTGTGTTAAATATTTTGATAGGTAAAATGGAATGTGACACGCATTTGTTTTCAATGTTTCATTAGTTCATCGACTATGTTTCACGTATTATATTGTAAAGAGGACAGGTAAATGCTCCACACGTTTGGTTTCAATATTCTAACAGTCCATCGATGATATTTTAATAGCTCATCAAATAATGTTTCATGTATTAAGTTATAAAAGAAACAGGCAAACATTCAGTTGCTTGGTCTCAAATGTTCCACCTATTGATCGACGATGTTTTAATGGTAAGCTAGGCAAATTGACTAGGTGGGAGGCAAAGCAAAGCAATTAGCTAAATAAAAAATGTTAATAGAATAGTAGTGGAACGGAAAAACCAACAGGGGGAACTAAGTGAAAAGGAAAAAATAACTAACATGGAAAATAACATGAGAAAGGAACGGAAAAAAAGAAAGAAAGATAATGTAATGGAAGGAATGTGAAGTGACAGAAGAAAGGAATACAAAGAGAGCGGATTGGAAACGAATAAAGAATAAAAGGTAACAGGAGCCATGCCGGCACTCGATGCTTCGCTGGTCAGCCCATTCCTAGCTCCCCACGAGTGGTCGCGCGGCGCCCTTATGTGATGTCACGTTAACAGGCCGTGGCCCAAGCCCCATAGGATTTCTGCGCGGCGCCGCACTGTGCAGGCCGCGGAAAGGCGGAGTTGGGCTTGGGCCACACCTGACCAGCCGGCGCGCTCATCAGAAGCCTCCGTTCGGTAGAGATGTGCGGACCGTGCCGTGACACACGCCCCGTGTAGGGCTTGTTCTTTTCAGTTACAGCTTATGATTTTTAACTGAATTTTTTGAATTTTAGCTATTTACAGTACAGATTACGGAGAGATCGATACTCACGTGCGATTTTGGCTGGTACTGACGTTGGGCTTTTAACGTGTATTACGTTTAACTTGTAGACCCCGTTTTTGAGAAAATACTCCGTTTAAAAATTAGATACTGTAGCGGCTGCCAAAAGCCGGCCGGCTTGTGCCTTGCCGAACAGGGCCATAGATCCAACCCAACACAGCCTGGTGGCCAGGGGGATCGGGTGTCGGGGGAGCGCGCGACCGTGCGGCGCATCTACCCATTCCTCACACAAATGGTATCGTGGCTATTTTTCTAAAATTTAATCACGAACATTTATTTTTATAAATTTAATCTTCCTTTTAGATTTGACAAATACCTACTAAATTAAAGAGACTCGAAAGGTACATACTGAGTTAGAGAACTTAATAGGTATCTGAGCAGTTTCCTGTTGAGCCTCTCTAGCTCGGTAGACCGTCGACTATTATTATTGCTGTGTTTAATTAGTGTTAATAATAAAACTAATTACTTGCCGATTTGCAAGGCCTCGGCTGTAGCCTACTGCTGAGCTCTTATAGCATGACAGATAATACATGTTGTTTGACACAGCTGCCAAGCTCAAAAAGAGGTTATTTGTAAAAACAGAAGATGGAAAGCCAATTTGGATGAACAGTTCCTCTCCCCGTAGTCGTTTCTGCCCCTGTCGTTTGCGGTGGGCGGTGGCATACATCCCACTCCACAACCCAGCCGCGCCCGCGACGACACAGCCGCACGCCGCCCCCTCGGCGCAACGCTCCGCCTGCCGCCCGGCCGCTTGCTGCTCCCGCCTAGCCCCCCTCCGCGCCGCCGGGCCGGATTCGTCGTCGGATTAAGGGATCTGCCTGCGCGCGGTTCCGCTCGCTCTGCCTCGTCAGGTACTCACTCCCGTGGTTCGAGAGCTTCCTCCTCCTTACAAGGCGTAGTTGCTTCTTCTCTGTGTGTGCATATGCCTGTTTAGCTTCGTTCCTTAGTTGCGCTTGAGATTACTTCTAGCTGTATCTGCGGGGTAGGAGTGTTGCAACTCGCTGGGAAGAGGTCAGGCCACCCATTTGTGGCTGCTCTGGTCCTGGGGATGATCCCCTGCTCTTTCTTTGCAAGGAAATTTCGCTCCTTGTTCTTGCTAATAAGAGGAGCGCAATACTGTAGTACGCCCTAAAGAGATAAATTAGGTATGTTGGGGTTGGGCCGTTGGGGTGAAGTTTGCTTCATGCTAGTACAACTAGGGGTGCAATCAGAGCGGATACGGACGGATATCGCTTATCCAGTATCCTATTCCATATTTTTTTTCGGAGTCGGAGTCAGACATGGATAATGTCAGATATCCATTCCATAATCTTTTGGACGGTCGGTCGGACGAAAATTATCTGCTTTTTTGCACAGGACATTGGATAGTATGGTACAATCAGAGTGAATATGGAGAGATTAATTACTGAGATGTTGAAGGAAGACCACTCAGTACTCCCGCCTATTTAAATATGACAATTTGCCTATATGTTATCTTGTTCCTAGGTGAAGTTACAACAAACTTCCTCATATCACTTAACATACGGATATATACGGACGGATATCCTTAACATACGGATATATACGGACGGATATGCTTAACATACAGATATATATGGGCAGATATCCTTAACATACGGATATATACGAACGGATATCACTTATCTCATATCCTATTTCATATTTTTTCTCAGAGTCGGAGTTGGACACGGATAGTGCCAGATACCTATCTACCTTTTTTGTATTCGTTTTGTAAGCCTTCGGTCGGTTGGACAGACGGAAATTATCCGCTCCGTTTGCACCCCCAAGTACAAAACATGGTTTCCTCTTTCCATTATGTTTCCCAGTGAACAATTGGCAATCCTTTGGTATGATGAAAGGATTGTTGTAGCTTGGGCATGGTCATGGTGAGTTGCATCCCTAGCTAGTTGGAAAACGCTCATGTTAACTTCAACATGTTGTTTAGTTTTCAAATATTAAGTTATGTGCCAGTTTGATTAGGACCAGAGCAACACAATACAATAAAATGAATTTGCAAAATCAATTTTGTGACTAGCCAACCACATGTGTGGGTGTCGCCTGTGAAATAATCATCTGGATGGTTCAATTTGCTGTTTGGTTCTAATTTGCACAGTCTATTTATCCAATAGGAATGCTTCAACCAACTAATGCTTTCATCTGTTTTTACCATGTACAATTAGAATGGAAATGTGTGCTTCGTCTTCAGACAATGGAACTGGGGAGACTGCCGAGGATGCTTCAAATGATGAGGGCACCTTCGACAACGGGACTGAAAATGTACCTGAAGGGCCAAACACGACAGAGAATATTTTAGCATCAGCTTTTCTAAAACAAAGAGAAGCTGCTAGATCGAATATGGAGCCAGAAGTTGGTATGGTATTCCATTCAGAAGACCAGGCCTATCTTTTCTACAATTACTATGCCCAGAGAAAGGGTTTCAGTGTTCGCAAGGGCCATCTTGGTAGGAGAAAGGATGGGAGTGTGCGCAACAGGGTGTTCTTATGCAGCAAGGAAGGTGTACGCCAGATACATAGGACTCATATAACTAAGAGGAAACGTGAAACTGCCAGAACTAACTGTATGGCTAGGATTGAGTTTAAAGTTGGCCGTGATGGTGTCTGGCTTGTTAGTAAAGTCATATATGAGCACAACCATCTTCTTGTTCGCCCACATAAGGCACACCTGCTAAGATCCCACCGAAAGTCGACCGTTGCTCAGCAAAATGAAACGGGTGAGGATTCTAATGAACCTGCTGAAGCACCAGACTTTCCCTTAGAAGCTGCCCGTGAGGCTGAGTCAGTTGAGTTTCTTCTAAAGGATCGAAGCAGCTATTTGCACACAACAAGAATGAGAGAACTTGAAAAAGGAGATGCTCAATTTCTTTTGGAATATCTGAAAGCTAAGCAGTTGGAGGATCCATCATTCTTCTATGCTGTACAACTTGATGACAGGGAACAAGTAACAAACTTCTTCTGGGCTGATGCACGATCGGTAATAGACTATTATTACTTTGGGGATGTTGTCTTGTTTGATACAACCTATCGATCAAACAAAAGCGAGATGCCTTTTGCCCCCTTTGTTGGTATTAATCATCACAAGCAGATTGTTGTCTTCGGTGTTGCTCTCTTGTTGGATGAAACAACTGAATCATTTGTGTGGTTGTTCAAAACTTTCATGGTTGCGATGTCTAATAGGCGACCCATGACAATCTTTACTGACAATTGCCCAGCATTATCTAGAGCAATTAGCATGGCCCTGCCACAGTGCTGCCACCGCCTTTGTTTGTGGCATATATTGCAACATGTCAGCGCACATGTCTCGCACATCTACAACAGTGAGCCTAGTTTTCAAAAAGATTTATTACACTGCATTTATGAGTGTGGTACTGAAGAAGACCTCAATGCTGGATGGATTAGTATGATCAACAAATACAATCTTGGCAGCAATCCTTGGTTTCAAGATATGTATGCAGTACGAGATAAATGGGCATCTTGTTACCAGCAGAGCCCCTTTTCAGCTACCATGGATACATTGCAGTGGACTGAGAATATGAGGAGCCACTTCAAGAAGCTTTTTAACAGGAAGCTACCCCTCTCTAAATTCATTGAACAGTACTATAAGACACTCATACGATTTCGTGAGAAAGAACTGTATGAAGATCATAAGTCTAGACAATCCAAACCAATACTGCTGGTAGATGTGCCAATGTTGAATGAAGCTGCAGAGTCATATACAAGGCTGATGTACAGTGATTTTGAGGGTGAATTCAAGAGCCAACTTTCCTGTCTTTGTGAACCAGTTGCAGTCAATGGGACCTTGTACAGTTTTAATGTTTCCCCGCCCGATAAGCAGTGCCTTGGTATAGTTGAATTTGACAGATCCAGTAATTTAGTCACATGCAGCTGCAGAAAGTTTGAGACCTTGGGCATATTATGTATGCACGCACTAAAAGTTCTTAACAATAACAACATCCTTCATTTGCCACCACATTATATCCTGAAAAGGTGGACAAAACATGCCAATGTAGGGGTTATACCTGATAAAAACAAGTCAATAGCCGAGAGGGAAGATAAGGATGCTCTGACATCACAATATAGCAGGGTCTGGCGAAAGGCCATTTCAATTGCTGTGAAAAGTGCATTTTCTGAGGACGCGCTGCAGATGTTTGAAACTGAGCTTGAAAAGTTGACCATAGATATAGAGCTGATTCTACGGACTTCTCCATTCAGTAAACAAACTGATGTTGAAGATGTCAGTGTAGTTAATGATGTACAGCAGACTGTTCTAGAAGGCGGTAGAAAAAAGAGGGGTAGGAAGCCCAAGGGGGGAGCTGAGAAGAAAAGAAGAGAAACCCAAGCCTTCACTAGTCAAAATCATAATATCACCCCCCATCATATCCCTCAAGACATAGGGAATACAAGTATGTACAATTGTAAATTGTGGATTTGTTTTCCCAAGCATACTATGTATAATTTTCCACCCACTCATCTCAGGTATCTCTCTGCAGGGCTGTGTGGGTCTGTGGATCAAATGATGCTTAATGATTCGTCACATATTGCTTCTTACCCTAGAAATGAGGTCACGCCGTACTGTAACCACATACCACTGCAACCTTCAGAATACCCTTTTGCTCCAGAAGCCATCATGCCCACCCAAGTAAATCAGGCTTGCTTGTTTGCTGTTATCAATAAACTGCTGTTCTGTGCATGCTAATCTAATTTTGCTTGTTCTTGTTTATCAGGAACCTTTATTTACTTCACAAGGAATTTTTGATCATGGTATAGCATCACAAACATCAAGCAATTCTAACATGGCATGGTGCACTCCAAGGGGTTCTGGTGGCGTCACCATGCCAGTTATCTCCACTCAACCTCAGAACTTTGTTAATTGGATGGCTCAGTCTCATGCGGTTCCAAATGTTCATGTGCCAACTAGAAATATGGATGAACACATGGTGGAGTACCCAACTTCTAGACTATGTTGCTTCACTTTTAATCAGCATACAATGTAAAACTCACGACTTTCTTTTCTGCAGCACCCTACTATTCTGACAGGTCACCAGCCATTACCTCACGAGCGTAATTTTGATATTAACAAAGGTAGGGAAATATGCTATGCTTACAATGAAGTCGGTACCCATCGTCATTTCTTTGATCTAAAATCATTGCTATTTTAGGCGACTGAGCAGGACTGAGCATATTATCAACGTGACTGACTAGCTGCTCGTTGGTGGGGAGCAAAAGTACACTTCTTCCAAACTTGGAACAAGGAATCATGCGGGATGCATTTTAACATTCTTTTATGTTTTCCTACCGCGGTGCAATTCCTGATTCCTTGTCGCCTTTCTATACATCAACTAGGAGGTAGTTTGTAGTCGTCCCTGTAATTAGGCAGTTTAGTTTATAGTCAATTTAATCAGTTAATGTGTGAGCCTGTATATTTGTAAATTGAGGTGATTCGAAGATTACCGGTTTCTTCAAGATTCTTGTATTCCAGCCATCAAGTTTGTACATGGTCTCATAGTTTGACAACATTCGTTCTCTATTTTTCTGAGTTGAAGGGTAACCTGTGACTATTATTTTCATTTTTCCTACCCGTTTCAGACATGCATCTGGGACTATCACAGAGCAACTATGCTTCTTGTCGCCCGCTGTCATTTTGCTTGCTGACTCTTCTATTCATGGCGAGTTGTTGTTGTAGTACAGGTGCTCTAATGATGACAGAGGACAGGGAAACTGGCAGGGAAGGCGCATTTCCCCCCTTGATTTTATTTTGTATGTGATAACTGATGCATTTTCTTCATTGATTCCAAATTCAATTCTTGTTTGTACCATTGTACCGCCTTCCAGATTATTGTTATGTACGCCATTCACGTGTTATTGTCCTCATGAATGTGTTGTAGCCCTCGTGTTCATCAGCCTTGCTATCCTCTATGCAGAAAGAGATGCATCGTGCTCAGCAGTAATGGAAGAAGATTGCTGTACGTGCCCGGGGCCAAATGTATACAGCTCCGTTCGGTTGGGCTGAAAAGCTGTGGTTTATGGCTGAAATTATACTGTAGCGGATGAAATTTCACTGTATCTGAAGGTGGTTTATTTGACGTAATTAAATTTAAAAATAGAAAAAAATATACTAGCTCATCACAGACAACACAAATGAATACGGGAAAAAAAGAACCAGCAAAAAAGCTCAAAAAAGTTAAAAGTTTAGAAAAAAACAAAATTTATAAATAGTTAAAAATAAGCCAAAAGCTGAAATAAGTCAGAAGTTCAAGCCCAAACGAACGTGGCCTGCTCTGCATGCTCGATCACTCATCTCCTAATTGAGCTGCAGGTAGGGGTGGAAAAAAAAGCTCGTTAGTACGGCTTGTTGGCTCGGTTCAAAATTGCTTCAATTATACTTGTTAATTGGTAAAACATTAAAATGAGTTGATTTCAAATGAATTTGAATTTTGCTCTAGCTCGGCTCGTTTTTAAAAATATTTTTAAATTATACGTAAAATAATATTAAATTAAATTATGTTAATTTTAGAAAAACTTGATAAGACAAGTTGACTCGATATCCACCCTAGCTGCAGGTACAGCCTCATATAGCTTCTGTTTTTGTTTTACCTTTTTCCTCTCTAAATGTGATGCTTCAGGAGATGAGCTGACGTCCGAAGATGACGTACGTCACGTGCTATGCAACCTATCCTGTCGTCTGCGCGGTCTTGTAGACAATCAACTGGAACATGCTCCTTTGCTTTTATGCAATCTAATCTATGAACATTGGATGCTGTGTGGTATCTATCCTTCAGTACTGGAATTACAGCTTGAGTAAATTTCACAGGAGCGAATTTATTCTTACAAAACTTTTAAAAAACTAAAATTTTTAAAACTAGTTTTACAAAACTACATTTATTCTTACTGATCGTTTCAAAGAACCACACTTTCATCAACTACAACTATTTTCATAGGGTGGACCCGTATGTTATTGAAACTTTAGCACCTAACCCCGTTATGCCGCTATGGAGGACACTGGTTCGTAGCCAATCGATGTGGCATATGGCCAACTTCACTGTAATTCAACTTCCTTCTCCTGCAACAAAGTGTTTTCCTTTTGCTCTATTAGATTCTTTAGATCAAACAACACTTTTTACATCGGTTGACTACGCAACAACGTCTTTCGCATCAGTGTAACGGAGTTATGTGCTATAGTCTAAATGACATATAGGTCCACCCTGGCAAAATAGTTGTAATTGACGGAAGTGTGGTTTTTTAAAATCGATAGGTAAGAATATGTATGCTTTTATGAAATTTAGTCTTACAGCTTTATTGTGTGCGTGCTTTTGCTGTCACAATTTAAGAGCTAACCACCCAGAGTCTATTTTACTTAAGGGCCTTTCTAAATATTTTAGAAAGGCAGCCGGCAAGAACAAAGCAGGCGTGGCAGTTTTAAGAGCAGCAGCCAATGCTGTCATCTTTATACCGATAATGCCGTGAAGCTTGTGCTACGTGTTATGCAGAGATACCCATTTTACAACAACAAGAGTTGATCAGTCAGAAAGACGTTGTATTCTTACAAAATGAGCAATCAACATCTGTGATGGCTATGGATGTGTGCAGCTTCCTCAAGAAAACGACAAAAATTGTGCGGCATTATAGAGAAAGTGTTCTGATCCTTATCTCCACTGGACCTGACAAATTCGTTATGTCTATATTACTGTACTCCTACCTCAGTCGTTCGGTACCCCAAATGTTGTGCTCTTGCGGTAGTTCAGTTTCATGTCCGCACAGAGATGAGACGGCTCCATGCAGAGTGGCATCCTCCAGGTCTCTCTTCACAAGTTACTACTATCCTAATCAAAGTTAATAACAAAGAATCAAATGAAGAAGAGAAACCATTTCATGAAAAAGTTGCAACCTTTGGTGTATTTCTGAAAACTAGGACACAGTTAGTCATGTATCAAATGATTCAAATCAGCACGGCGGCGATGCAGCAAAACAAAACGAAACACAGCTCGTTCTATGTGTCAATTAACCTCCCCTCCTATACCTACCATTCACAGTTTCACACTCCTGTGATGATGCATCGGATTAATCAACAGCCACCAGCAGCATATCGATCCTAAATTCCAAGCACTCCAAGAAAGAAGTGAAAAGAATGGTAAATCTCTCACGGCATGTACAGATTTAAGTGATCTTGGAGGAGCTCATGAAGCCTTGAATCAGCAGGCAGAACCCCTGCCCCGACGGAGCACCGCCTCCAAGCTTCAGTCGCTGGCTGCGGTCCGGCGCCGGCGGCTTCTCATTTTCCTGCTCGTTGTCGCCGTTGTTTTCGTCGTCGTCCTCCATCCACAGCCTCTCCGACGTGCCACGCGCCTGGAACGTGAACACGGCGCAGGAGGAAGAGGCCGTGGACTCGGCCGCGTGGAAGAGCCAACCGTGCAAGTCCCACGTCATGTCCACCGGCATGCCGCCGTCCAAGAAGAGGGTGTGGCTACCGCGGAAGCTCCACAGCAGCCGCCGCAGCTGCACCACCTTCCGGCCGTCCACGCTAATCCACGCCTCCGCGTCGCCCTCCAGCCTGACGCCGATCTCGTGCTCCGCGCCGGACTCCAAGAACCGCGCCTTCGTGGACCAGCACCCGCACCCGACGAACCGCTCCCGCCGCCGCGCCATCCGGGACCCGGCGATCGGTATCCCGCCGTGCAGCCGCTCCACGTACCCCCGGCTCATGTGGCCCAGCAGGATGACGAACTCCGCGTCGGCGACGACGGCGACGTAGAACCCGGAGACGGGCTCGGGGCCCGCGCCGTACCGTGCCGCAGCGTAGTCCCAGAACACGCCTACCACGCAGCTGCCCGCGGTGAATGTGCCACTTCCCTTTTTCTTGTGCAGGTGCCGCGGCGCGGCGGCCGGGCCGCCTGCGCGGTGTCGCGAGGCGGCATCATGGACGGCGACGGAGAGCGCGGGCCCGTCGGGCGACAGCGACCAAGTCACGTCGATGAGCAGGTCCTTCCCGGACGCCGAGAGCCGCGACCGGTACACGCTCGTCACCGCGTTCATCACCGCCCTCCCTCCGCCGCCACCGCTGCCCTCCGCGGGCCCTGCCGCCGCACTGGCGCCGCCGGAGATCCGCACGGCGTGCTCGCTGAAGCAGGACACCAGGTCCTTCATGCCACTCGCTGGACGGCACCCCCGGAGGAATTTCTTGGCCGCCTACCCACTCCGCTGGGATGGTTTTGGGGATAGCAAACGCGCCTGCATTATGCTGATGGCGATGAGCAATAGGACTCGGGAGAGAGAGAGAGAGAGAGAGAGAGAGAGAGAGAGAGAGAGAGAGCAAGGCAGGCAATGGTTCGGTAATCGCATGACACGCAATAGGCTCGAGCTGGCAAGGTAGGTATAAAGCCTTGGTGGTGTAATGGAAGCATTTGCTTTTTTGCTAAATAGTATTTAACTTTTTGAGTATTTAGATCTAAATTTAATAAATGAAATCACTCTCTTTTATAATCCTCCTCCTTCCCAACCCTAGCCACCACCCTGCCGTTGCCCAACCGCCCCATGGTGACAGTGGCCTCTTCGGTGTCCACCTGCGCCGCCTCAATCCGCCTCCCCCAATCCTACACCGCCACCATCTCTTCCTCCCCCATGCGCCACTGCCCTGCACGCTGCTGCCCAACCACTTTGTCAGCGCAAACTCTGGCATCGGCGATGCCCGCTGACCTCCACCTTTGCCGTCACCTTCTGACATCACCACCACATACTCTACCGGAGCTACCACTGTTCAATAGTCGACCCTAAAACCTAACTCGATCTCCTGATTCATCGCCATTCCGTCGCCGTCGCTGCCTACCGCCCTCCTCCGTGCCTCTGGTTGGCGGCGCCACCGCCGATCTATCGTCGGAGCTTCCCCCTGATTTTGGTTTCCAGTTTATGCTGAAAATACACTGTAGTGGTTGAAAATACACTATAACGGCTGTTAGTTTTTTTTGAGTAATTAAATTTTAAAAATAAAAAAGTTATATCATCATGGCAATGAAAGAAATAAGAAAAAACAAAATTAAGAACCTGACGCATTCCAGAAGCTAGAAACAGAAGTCATTTGGAGCGAGACCAATACCTCAGCACAGCTTATCCCAACAAAAACAGCCAACCAAACAAGCCCTTTTGCATCCCCTTAGCCAGGCCAGGCCCAACCTAGATGAGGCATACGGGCTAAGCTAAGGTGGCGTAAGCAACCAAACACACTCGTAACAATTATCAGGTACTGTAGCAGGATGCCTTGTCATTACATCTTATCCCTCAAAGGCTCAAATGTGTTCCACACAACAGGCAAGAAATTCTACACATAAGGGGCGGATTTAGCTCTGTGGTAACATAGGCTTCAATTTAAGACGTACAAAATTTTTTATAATATATAGCTTAAATATTTTTAGCCTAGCTCAATGTAGCATTTGAGTGGTCCAGTCTATCTCCACTCGGTAGCCCACCCTACTCCATCGGCTCAGCTCACCCGGTCACCCCAATCCGCTCAGCCTCGCACAAAATAGTCCGCACAGCATAGCACAGCTACCATGGCCAACACGCAAACCCTACCACACAACTCCCTCCCACACGCCGCGCCGCCCCTCCCACCCCGATCCTAGCCCGCACCGCCTCCTCTTGCCCAAATCCTAACCCACTCCATCCCCTCCTACACAGATCCTGGCTCGCGCCGACCCTCCCTCCCCGCACCACCCCCTCCTGAGTCCCGCCCACACTGGCTTCCACGCCGAGCCGCCCCCTCCCACCCACTCCCTCCCTGCACTGCCCCCTCCCTGCACCGCCCCTCCTTGCGCCGCTTCCTCCTTGCACCGCCCCCTCTCGCCCAGCTCCCACGTCGAAGCAAGGAAGTCAGGAAGCCGGGAAGGCGCAGCTCCCAAGCGACACACTGCCGGAATAGGAGCTCGACGACATGGCCATAGCCTCGACATCGGAGGGGCTAGAGCTACTAATTGCATCAGCTCGCTTATCGGGACCTTCGTACTTGCTGACAGGGGAGGGGGGCTGGGATAGTTGGTCACGTCAGCTCGCCCATTGGGACCTTCGCGCTTGCTGTCAAGGGAGTACAGTTGTAGGGGTGGCCCAACCCCTCGTGACTGGACCTTGCAACTGGTCCAATATGTAATAGGCCCAATAGTACAGAGGAATATACCAATGTACCCTCACCTTTGTAATTATTAAGGGATAAGATGAGAATACACACACACACACACACACCCGAGAGGGGTATGAGAGGGGAAGATCCACTCATTTACACACAAGCTCTCTCTCCCTCCCTTGTTGTTACTTTTACCTCCTCTCATGGAGAAAGGGGTACCCTGTAACCACTGTTGTGCTCATGCCACAATAATAAATAAGTACAAAACCATGATCCAAAAATAGTAGTGCATTTACACATGGACTAGGGCTAGAAACGAGCCGAGCCAGGCTCACCCTAGCTCAGTCTTGAGTGCGGCTAGGCTCGTTTAAGAAATGAGCCAGAATCAAAGCTTGGTTCGGCTTGAAAGTCGGCTTGAGCTGGCTCGGGGTGGCTTGCGAGCCACCTGACAGAACTGGTAGCAATGCAACACATTGCCAAACTGGTAGGAATACCTAAGCTTTTCATGGTCCATTAGTAACTCTGATATGATCTTCCACGGGGAAAAGAAAATTCCAACGTACCTATTTAGCACACTTGAAGGACTGACACCTGTAGTTTGGATGGAGTGCACCTGAACAAATTCTACACAGACAGAAATACTAATCTGATACAAAAGGACAGTAGTGTACTAGCTAGCAGTTTCAAAAACAGTGTGCTAGCTAGGTAACTGTCAATCCTATGAATGAAATGATGAGAAAAGAATGGTCAATTGTACAACATTTTAACTCCTACAGACACATGTGGAAAATTCGCAATTAGATGAATAAAGAGAGATAAATCTTGTGCATACTATACCAATGTACACTCCCTGAACAACTGCTAAGGACCATCCATTCTAGAGAGAAACAGAAATGGCACAAAGTATGGTGGATCAGTTCCACAAATTCAGTGTCAATGTGCATAATGCACAAAAGGCATGATATTCAAGATTGATCCAAAAAAAGGGCAATATGAAATAAGAGAATACATGTATCAGAATGTTGCATTTCTTACTCTAGTCTCCTTGATTGTGAGTCTGATATTCATAGAAGGCATAGAAAGCATGATATCCACATGTTCTATAAAGAACAAAGAAAATGTTTATGTGTGATCAGATGCAAAATAATGATTGTCATTAGTGCAAAATACAAACTTATCTTTTCTTAGGTTGCTATTCTTTCTAGTTAAGACTGCTATTTAATCCAGTAGCTAGAAGTAAATGGATAGAATATCAAGCAAAATAGTATGGACAGAATATCACTGAAACATGGGATAAGTCAATGTAACACAAACTTGGCCAGGATACTGCATTCAAACATGGGATAAGTCAATGTAACACAAACTTGGCCAGGAGACTTCATTCAAACATGGGATAAGTCAATGCAACACAAACTTGGCCAGGAGACTACATTCAAACATGGGATAAGTCAATGCAATACAAACTTGGCCAAAAGGCTGCATTTAAACTTAGCCCGAAAATACTGCATTCAAACTTAGCCCCAAAAGACCGCATTTAAACTTGGCTATACCCATCATCTAGTTAATTTTTTCCCAACACTGACAAAGCTTGATGTATCAGCTCTGTCCATGAGCATTAAGCTCACTGGTCCCAAAAGACAAAGAGACTTCATATTATAATGAAATGTTCTCTTGAGATCTGCAAGTAATTGAGGTAGTAAGTGAAATTAGGTAAATAAGATTAAAACACAACAATATAGAACCACTCCACAAATTTAATCATGGTGGTGCTGTTCTGTCATGATAAATTACCCATAACCAATGGATAAAGGCATGAAAGCTGATTGTTCTCCACCCCTATTTTGTCCTTTTCTGGTGTCATTTGTGTTGAACTATGAGTACAAATGCATACAGATCTACATAGTGCCAAAGAGTATACTAACATGTAACAAGTCAATAATCAAACTCACTAGTTGCTCTGTACGACGCTTTTAGGAAATGAAATGCTTTCAACATCATCCTCATCATCATCTTCCTGAATGAGACATCGTAATCGTGTTAGCCATGATGTAACAAACAACAAAGAGTGGAAATGACATGTACGAGTATGGAAATGACATACCACAACCATTGGAGCCCACGTGTCATTTTGACCTCCTCTTAGCCAGCTAGAAGCACACACACCAAGTTCTCAACCATCCCATGTGCGGAGCATCCAACTCAACAAAGTTTAACACATGGCATTGTATAACCCAATTTGAATCAATATAATGTGCTACCAAACTCATGTAGCAAATGTTTTGGTTAGATGTCCACAGATCACAAGATAAACTAATATGGTTGACATTTCTGAGACTCTTCCGAAGGATTTCTCTCTCAGATTCAAAGATTTTGATGCATTCACCTCTTATTGTCTTTCTACCAATGAACTGATATGATGGATTTGAATACCTCATCAACACATTGAACCAAGTGTGTTCTACCATCCTAAATGGATATTCATGGACAATTATCATCTTAGCAATTATTCAATGAGTTTCATCTTGATCATATTCACTAGGAGTGACAATAAGAGGTAAACAAGAATCACCTGTCTTGGTGCGACCAAAGCTAAGCTTAGCTTGAGCTTTCATCTTAGCCACCTTGTTTAAATGTGTGCACTTTGGAATGTGCCTCATGAGATGCGAAGTAGCACCCCCTTGTTTGTATATGATTTTGTAGCAAAATAGGCACTTCACCACTGGCTCAGTCTCCCCTTTCTTCTTCTTGGACGGCGTACTCACCACCTTAAAATTCTCCCAACAATTTGATTGTCTTGCTCTGCCACTTGCATAGGAGGCCTTTGGAGAACCCATATTCCTTTTTGTCCTTCTCTTCAATTTTTGAGAAACAGTTGCATCATCTGCCTCAGTTGCATCCTCATTCTCACTTGATTCCACCAAAATATGTAAAGGTGCGCCCCCTTATCACTATCAGGACTAACATCATTATCAGTTATGCCCAATCACACTGGCCACCTTCTGAGTCTGATTCATCACCCGATAACTGTTGATCGATGCAACATTGTTAAGACAACAAACATGCATAAATCTTTAACCTCACATTTCTATCGGAGAGAGCAATACTCACGAAGTCTTCTAGCTTCAAATTGAACTAGGGAGCTTTATGATTAGCAAAATTGCACTAGACCGTGGCTGTCCCAAACCAATCCACAAAGGAGGAGCAAATGATCAACTTGAAAAGCTTCTAGAGGAATGTTGAACTTCAGTTTTTTTGGGTTGGTATTAAATCTAACACAATCTTTGAATTTTCATGCTATGATATCCCTTTCCTGCAGGATGTTCTAGGCACAATTTTATCAAAATTACCACTAAAAGAGGTTGTAAGGACTAGTGTTCTATCAACCAAATGGGGATGCTTGTGGATAGTATGTCCAAGAATAAGTTTTGATAGCATTACAATGTGTGGCAGCAACATGATTTGGGGACGACAACAATATACTCAAATGTTCATTGACAATGTTAACGCAGTCTTGCTGTAGCACCAGGGGAGGGTGGTTGAGGAACTCAGTATCAAATTCAAATTTGATACTATGTTGGTTGATCATCTCAATAATTGGGTTAGTTTTGCTGTATCATCATGGACAAAGTTCCTAGCTTTTGATTTAGCCCAGCCAGATTTCAAGATTGCGACGATCGGTACATATTTCCTTTCAAACTTTTAAACAGTGGAAGCGCATCCGGTCTACAGCATATTCAGCTCAGCTTTGTCTGTTTCACACCACCTACCCAGTTTAGTGGTTTTCCCAACCTAAAAAAGCTTGATCTACATGCAGTGTGTGCCAATGGAAAGGATCTTCAAGCTATGTTATCAAATTGTTGTAGTCTTAGTGGTTGAATAGAGTATAGTAAAGTGCCTTCTTTATGATGAGCTTAAGGTGGATCATCTGAGGCATACCATTGGTCCGGAAGGGTTCAAGTTGAACGCAACATTGATGTAGATGATCTAGGTCAAGAAGTACCATTGATCTGTTTGTTCTACAAAGGTTTCACGGTGTGATAGCACCGAGGTGGATGATACAGCTCAAACGGATGATCTGAGTCTGTATAACAGCTAGTTTTTGAACCGTTGGAGTTAAGGAAAAATGGACTGATGTGGATGATCCGTGTCAAGGTGGATGATTTGGGTTTGCAGGCAGTTTTTAGAAAATGTGTCTAACAGCTAGTTCTTGAATGGAGGCTACATAAGTAGACCATGGGCGTTCAAATTAGGACTCTAGAGACTCCAGAACAGTGGCTTGCATATTAGGGAGTTCAAGGCTCTCATGAGCTTTAAGTTGAGATTTTGAGAGGGTGAGAAAGTAGATTAGATCTTGCTTTACCTTACTGAGTTCATGAGAGATTCTTGGGCTCATTACTCTTGAAGATGTGCCTTTGGTGACCTTCCAAGGAGCCTGTGGAAGGCACCAGGAGGGTGTGAAGGTTTGAAGTCCACCTATCTAGAGTAGAGAAGGACTACTATCAGTTGGTTGCTTGGATTCTTGCATAGGTTCAATTAGGAGCTAGACTCTTACGAGAGTGCTCTAATGAGGATTAGGAGAGATCACCAAATCACTGCAGAAAAAAATTTGGTTGTCTCTTGTCCCTTTGACATTTCTATATTGAAATTTTTTGTTTTTCAATTCCTAGTTTGCTAGACTTGTGTAGGATTGAAACTTAGGTTGTAAAATATTACTAGCATATTTAGGAGTTGATCGAACATACTAGTAAACTATAGGCACTTAGGTTGGGAATAACTTCTACGTTACTTTAGTTTATTAAATTTGGTCTAGTTCAAAAAAGATATATTGGGCCATTTTCAATTCAGTGCAAATTGGAAAGTTGGAATATTGCTTAGACCTCCTCGAGTCCATGCGCAGAGTGTACAATATGTTCCATGTCTCTATGTTAAGAAAGTATCTAAAGGACCTGAAGCACAAGATTGCGCTAGAACCGTATCTCACCTTCGAGTCTTGTCCAGTGCGGATTCTAGAGGGATCGGGGAGAGTATTTAGGTACGGAACATTGAAGTATGTTAAGTCCTTTGGTCGCACCAGTTCGAGCGAGAGGTGACTTGAGAATCAGAGTCTCGCATGTGGGAGAACTACCTAAAGTTATTCTCTACGGGTACAAGTTAGAATTGTCTTTTCTTCAGGATGTTTCATTTTGCTTTCTGTGTAGAATGTCAAGCGTTAGAATTGTGGGTTGATTCCTGTTAAGGGGTAGAATGTAATATCACACACAGAGAGAGGATTGGGGCAACTGGGCTAGGCCCAAAGCCAAGCAAGCCTGGCCTACGTCGACCCCTCTCTTAAGGGCAAGTAGTGGGAGGTAGGAGCCTTATTCCCTCCCTCCCCCTACTGCCAATGCGGCTACCCTTGCCCTCTACGTGCATGTCCCTACGGGCCGCAGTTGCCATCACCCCCCGCCACCGACACCGCTGCCGGTTGCCCCTACCACCCTTGCCCTCTATCGCCCTCTACATGGCTTGCCACCACGCCGGCCATGTGCCTCCCCATGCCATCGTTCCACTTCCTCCCCTTGCTGCCAATGTTGTCACCCTGAGCTCCAACCTATGCGCTGTGCTGCTGCTGTCCCTAGCCAAGTCAGCATCGCTATCTACACCGACCACGCACTATCACCCGTCGTGTGCCGCCTTTGCCTGTTGTCGTGCTGAGCTTGCCGGCCAAGAGAAGAAGGAAAGAAAATGGAGGGGAAGAAAGGGAGATAGGAAGGCATACAGAGAGCTAATTGAGGAAAAAGAAGGGAGAAAAATAAGAAGGGAAAAATGAAGAAGATGCAAGGCCGAACCGACACCCGATCTGCCAGATTTGATCAATGAGAGAAAGAAGATGCCCCGATCCAGTTATTCATGGCTAGGGTAACGCCTTGAATCCTTTTTCAATGCTTATTCATCAATTTGTGTAGGTGTCAAAGTGGGGATTAGTAAGAGTGATGCATATGGAATGCCTGGAACACGGTTAGTGGATAGATTTCGATGTGCAGTGCCCTCTACGAAGGTTTTGGGAATGTTAAGGAGTTAATTTGAGAACTTGGTCTACTAGAAACTTGTAGATAATCTTATTAACTTTCTATAGAGTGCTAGGATGCCAATTTTAGCACAACAGTTTGTAAGATATGCTTCTGAGATGGCTGCTGCCTGGTGTGGGACAACATGACCTTTGGGGCTAAAATCAGGGGTTTAGATGAAGTAATCTTTAAATTATGGTAACTAGGATTATGTGAGTAAGTTTGTGTAGAATCCATAACTCGTATTGGTTGCTACGGTTGGGTTTTGGGATTAAAAGTTATTGTCTTTTAAGCATGGGACAACGAAAAAGGTATCTGGTGAAAGGGGGATGTTTGTGCCAGATTTGTGCGTAGGAATGATGCCGTTCATATGTATACATGTATTGCTGTAGTGTATTGAGACTGGATGATGTTTGTTCAAGTGGAGGTTTTTGGTTTGGTGCCATCCACGTATTGTCCACAAGGTTAAACGAGTAAGTGCATGGTAGAATAGTGGATTCTGATAGATGCTTGATACTTATTCTCTCATGTCTTATTTTTACAGCATTTTATGAGATGATATCCCTTATTACATGTTGATCATACCATGATGAGTGATTCTTATGGTTAAATGTTAACATTGGAAGAATATTGCATCATGCATTGTACTCATATACAGGACCTACCTCGAGTATGCATCCCACGGGAGTGGGAAGATAAAAATCTATTTCGGTAGGAACTCCACAGGAGTGGAATTTGAGACACTGTATGAAAGAGGACTGGGTGAGAGTGGTTCATCGACACGTGAACACTTCACTATACCAGTATAAGGTACAATTACATATGCATCGCGTTGCATGAAAGAAAAAGAAAGGGGACAATGATACAGTTACAGATATTATGATTTACACTTCACAGATATATGATTTATTGAATTGCTATGTTGATATCATTGTTTTATTATGTACTTTCTGAGTCTTGGACTCACCCTTGCTTTATTATTTTTTAAGTGACCCTGATTGATGGCATGCATGGAATAGGAGTAGAACTTTTGTACCACACTTATTAAATAATAACTTAGCTATCCCCTTAGTACTCATGTTTTAGTTCTTGATAATTTAGGTTACTTAAGTTAAACCGTGGTTAGAGTTTGCTTTGAATGTTAAAGATATGTGTGGGACGCGATCAATCCCCATTTTGCTTAAGTAGATAACAAGATTCTTTTGTCAGTGCTATTTCTATATGCATGCTTTATGTTGTTCATCATTTTATATTATAGTATGTTCTCGAGTGCATGGTCTCGAGCGTTCTTGGGCACGAGTGACCTAGGTTTTTAATTGTGATGTGTCTACTCTTGTTATAACATAGTTGTTTTAATGTTTATTGATGAATGTATATTGTTTACCATTGTTTGACGTGAGAAATCGCTCCTAGATTTCTTACCTCGGGGTATAAGGTGCGGGCGTGCCAGTGTACTTAAGTACACAAAAATAAATAAACATAAGAAAGATAGGGACAATATGTATTTTATTTATTTATTTGAGAATAACAAAATTATAAGTTCCCTTTATGTATATGCGCTCCATAGCCTGCTTCACATAGTAGATCTGACACAGGCGATGTGATCTCCTGGTTTCCGAGGCCTCAGAAGGCTCCCAGTTAATTACATCCATGGGGCAAACCCACAGAATACCTCCGATTAAGCTACGCATTGGATGTCGTCTTGAGTCTTCGCTTCACATTCTGCATGCATGCGATGAATGATTGATGTAAATGTCGGTGTTGGCATTATCCATAGTCTCATCGGTCTATGGAACTGTTGACAGCGTAGCCTTTGCATTGGTTGCACCCACTTATGCTGTTTGACCTCGTCGGTATTGAGCAACACAAGGGAATGGGGTGATTAAAAGTGTGCATGGTTCACGTCAAGCGTGATTGATTTGACGGTAATAGCAGCAGAATCAGTATCGTAGTCATAGCCTGAGTGGTGAGATTGGCAGAGTAGGATGACAGGGTCAAGTATCAACGTTGTCGAAATTGACCGCCGAGAACGACTCCTTGGAAGCCAGAAGCCATCAGGAGTTGTTGATAGTCGAACGCCGGAAGCCCTTAGCCTTTGGGAGTGGTTGTTGGTTGACAGCCAAAAACCATTAGCAATCAAAACACAATAAGTGGCCGAGAACCATCAAAAGTCATTCATGATCGAAAACCATCGGAAGATGTCCATGGTTGAAAGCCATTGTGGTCGGAAGCCATTGGATATCGTCCGTGGTCAAAAGTTGTTTTGGTTGAAATCTATCGGAAGTTGTCTATGGTCGAAATCCATCGGAAGTCATCCGTGGTCGAAGTCCATCCTGGTCGAGAATCAATGTGGCCAAAATCCATTGGAAGTTGTCCGTGGTCGAAGTCCATCGTGGTCAAAGTGCATCGAAATTGTCCGTGGTCGAAAGCCAATGTGGTCGAAATCCATCCAAAGTCGTCCGAGGTCAAAAGCCAACGTGGTCGAAAACCAACATGGTCAAAAGACAACATGACCGAATGCCATCAGAAGTCATCCATGGTCGAAATCCATCATGGTCAAAATCCATCATGGTCAAAATCCATCGAAAGTTGTCCATGGTCGAAATCCATCAGAAGTTGACTATGGTCGAAATCCATCGGAAGTCGTCCGTGTTTGAAATCCATCCAAAGTCATCCGAGGTCAAAAGCCAATGTGGTTGAAAGCCATTAGCAGTCATTCGTGGTCGAAAGCCACCAGAAGTCGTCCGTGGTGAAAATCCATCTAGGTCGAAATCCATTGGAAGTTGTCCATGGTCAAAATCCATCATGGTCGAAATCCATCAGAAGTTGTCTGTGGTCGAAAGCCATCGTGGTTGAAATCCATCTGAAGTCATCTGAGGTAAAAAGCCAACATGGTCGAAAACCATCGATAGTTGTCCGTGGTCGAAAGTCAATGTGGTCGAAAGCCACCAGAAGTCGTCCGTGGTCGAAATCCATCAAACGTCGAGAGCTATCGATCATCAGTCGTAGGCATTGGTCAGAGGCCATCGACCATCGCTTGTGTTCATAGATCGGAAGCCATCGACTATCGCTCATAGCTGGTAGTCAGAAGTCGTCGACCATCGGTCGTAAGCCGTACTCGAAAACCATCAATCATTGCTTGTGGTCATAGGTCAAAAGCCATCGACCATTGCTCGTAGCCAATAGTCGAAAGTCATCAACCATCGGTTGTAAGCCATAGTTGAAAACTATCGACCATCAGTCATGGCCAGCAATGGTACCGTTTATTGTAGCATGCTGGTTGCTGTAGCACATCTCACTCGATTACCATGGGCGATCGAAGGGCTTACGGGTACTTTGGGAAGTCGAAGATGTATGACTACAACGAGCGGTTAGAGGTGCTGGAGTACCAAATGTAGTTGACGCCTCTTGAATACGATGAGTGGCCAGAGTCGTCCGAGAACAAAAAGGGGTCAGAGGCGTCTGTCTTCGAGAAGCAGTTGGAGGCACTAAACTTTGACAAGCGGTCAAAGATGTCTATCTTTGCGAAGTAGTTGGAGGCACTCGACTTCGACAAGGGGTCGAAGGCGTCCATCTCCAAGAAGTGGTCTAAAGTGACCGAGTATAGGAGATGATCGGTGATGACTGATTATCGAAGGTGGTCGTATGCGACCGAGTATCAATGGGAGTCATAAGCAACCGAATATTGCTAGCAGTTAGCGACGTTTAGGTACGGTAGGCGGTTGGTGGTGCCCGAATATTGAAAGTGGTCGTAAGTGACCAATACAGGAGACGATCGACGACGGCTTATGAGCAACACCATCGGCCTCGCCTTGTGGAGCTATCAACTGATCAGAGGCATGAGAGGGACACACTTGGTACATGACAGATCGCTACAGCCGCATAGCTTGGTCGGGCATGTAAGCCACATGTAAGGGTGGGGGAACTTCGTGCTTTAAACTCATGGGATCGAAGAGCGATCGGCAATTTTGGCAGCCCCTTCGTCGTGGCCATGGGCTGCTCAAGAACGGGCACCAAGGTACCTAAATGACAGTATTGCCAGCCGTGACCATGGCGTTTGACAATCTTCATGACATTCTGCCATCCATCGACATGCAAGATGGCTAGATAGCAGAGAAAGAGAAAAAGACAAGTTCTTTACTATCCAGAGCATAGCACGCCATGGCCTTAGCTCGTGCAGATTGCTTCCTTGGATTCCTCTACCTTCTCCACCTTTTGCCTGAGTTTGTTGGAGTCCTGACCGTCGGTGTGTGTTGGTGCGTGCGCCTTCTTCTTTCTCTGTTTGTCTGTCTCCCTGTGTTTGTCCCCTCTCCCTGTGTGTGTTCGCCCATCTCTCTCCTTTTATAGGCACGAGCAAGGGCCACAAGCAATGTACATGGCCGCTACGCAGTGCGAATCGACTTCTGGTTTCTAGGATCAAGATCTTGTTCTGATTGTTGATTCTTTCCTCATAAACCTGTGCTTTCCATATCAGAAAAGATTGATCGAGAAATACTTCCATAGATGAAGATACAGTGTAATCATCTTCCTATCGTAAATATGATTTTCTTACCAAACATATATCTCCTTATTATTTTGACTTAACATGTTTGCACAAAAACTCATCAAACAAATACCCCCCCACCAAGTTAAGTTTGATGTGCGAAGTGAAGCAAGCTTAACATGGCAATACTATTTTGGGTAGTCATTTAGGCGACCTATTTATGGTAGCCTTGGCTTAAACTCCCTCTTGGCGATATGTTTTCTACTAGCAATAAGGACTTTGCTTGGATTAAACTGGAAAGCATTGTACGTAGCACAATCCGTTTCTTTTACCCATATTGCTGAACGGTAATATTGGTAAGGGAACCTAGACTCCTTCCATCCTTACATACATGAGAGGCTCTTTAAATACGCTCATTGCCTAGGTTCTTTTCCATCATCACAGCTTGGGCCAACTTTACCAGCTTTTTGAGCAAGCATCATAGCTTATCTCTCCGCTCTCTACAACCATGTCGTGTGATGATAACCAACCGACTTCCGGTAGGCGAGGCTCAGGCTCTACGGAGAGACCTCAAGGTAGACGTCATACCAAGCCTACTGAGCAGTCAAAATATGCCGCCTCTTCTAGTGCCAACCCACAGAGAAGGGGCCCACAACATCTGGGTTTGCCTCCTTCGTCAACCAATGGTTGTGACATGCAGCACCCGAATTGCACCCCCCAACTTGGCCCACAGTCTTCCTGCTAGCTAGAAAGAAAGGCAACTGATCAGATCTACTTTTGCCAACCACAGCAGGAAATCTGTATCAATTAGCCCATCGCCTCCGTCTACCCACCAAAGGAGTGACCGAAAATGCTATTCTTCAAAGACTACAGCCCATACTACTTCATTTCCTCCACAGCTCAGTTCACCTTCCTTGAGTATCTCATTTGATGCGATGCTATCAAACTCAAAATATACTTCTGATCATGAGGAGGCGCTGGCAGCAACTGCTACTGCACTCAATTGCAAGGACCCGCGAGGAACTTCTAAGGTTTGTTCACCCTCATTCCTTTTAAATAGAAATCTTACACATGTACTATAGCTTATTGTAAACATCTTGGGCTTAAGTGGCCACATTGTTAGCGTGCACATGCTGGAGGAGCTTGGTCTTACTGACGAGGGGACGTTTCGGGTGTTTCATGCTTCTGTGTTTGATGGAATAAATTTTCCTCTGTGTCACGGAGACGCCCGTTGATGGTGCTAGCCATCAACCTCCTTCTGCCACAGTGTTGCTAGTTGAGACAAAAGGGAAGCGACAAGTGGAGTACTGTCTCGAGGAGGAGAATGAAGGCCACCCGAAGGCCCGCCTCTCCTGTAAGTACCTATATCTTTGCTATCAATCATGAGGAGAAATAAACTTGAGCTTTGCAAACTTCATCTTTTTCTTTTCTAGCTTATTCAACTACTGCTTCTTTTGATCCAGACTCGCTATCCGAACAAGCCAAGAAGCTGAAAAGAACTCTGGACAAGCACATAACAACGCTCGTATCCAATGGACCGAGGTTCACCCTCGATTCAGTCCGCAACCCTGATGACAAATGTCGCGAGCGGCAAAACCTTACCCTCCTGACCAATGACTTCCTTTCCACTCATCATGCGTCAAGCGTACACAAGGATTTGTATGAGATTTAAGAATACTTGAAATAGAAACCCCTTGATAAGGCTCGCATCACTAAGTTGATTGAGATGGCGATGCATGAATGGCTCAAAGACTACGAAGAACCCCGTCTTGAAGATTTGACAAGGTTGATGCCTGACTTGGAATATTTAAGTCAGCATTTAACTGGGAGCACAAGTTTAAAAGTTTTTGAAGAGACAACTATCATATCTGCTGAGCAGGAGGCACACTTTTTGTTGCAGCAACTTGAGATAGCATGCGTAGGTGTATCACAGGAGTTCACGCTCATTGAAGATGAGGGTGCTGTTAGAGATTGAAGTCATCATGTATTATATGTGTGACCCATATTTTGGCCTTCCCAAACCTTTTTAGTTAGCTTTGAACAAGTTTAGGATTCCCAGCATTTTAGTTTTGCTTGCCCCTTTGAATAAAGTCGGATCTGTCACTTTTCGACCCATAGAATGTGATGAGTCCTTTTAACCTTGTCTTATCATAGAGTCGAGGCATCTTCAATGCTCCTAGAGTCATACTGCGTAGATGTTTGGCCAAATTTGTAAGCATCTATTTATCTTGCTTGAATAAAATAGAATTATTTCTGAGTCTCAGATATGTTTCATTGATTGCATCGGCGTGTTGGCTTTATATCTTCTCCCCATGTATCGAGATTGCCATGTTGATAATATTGGAGACAATCTTGATATATGTTAAATATTTGTGTGCCCGAGTATGTGTTGGAGTCGAAGAGCGGTCAGAGAGCCGTGGTCGAACCATGGCCGGATCTATTCGGTCGACGAGTGCTACCACTCGGAGTACCGTAGCTCCAAATATTGCGGATTAATGTTTGAGTACCATGTTGTCAAAGTTATGGGGATTCGGTTGAAGACATGATGACTCTGTTGAAACTACTCGGTCGGAGAAGCTGATTAACAGAGCAGTCTGGGCATCCATTGAAGAGTCGAGTGGGAATCGTATACAATGTCCATCTCACCTGTGGCAGGTTAGTATAAACGCAAAAGAGGGAAAAGGAAGAAACACAGAAGGTTAGAATGTATGTGTCAAGGCAAAAAAAACATGCCAGATAGTTGCGTTGAGGTGAAAACTATGCCACAATATACTCGTATTAAGGCAAAATGCCATGCCATAATACTTGTGTTAAGGCGAAAGACCATGCCCCATGACGTAGTATATTCGTATTAAGGTGAAAGACCACACCATAATACTTGTGTTGAGGTGAAAACCATGCCCCATGTTGTAGTTTACTCATATTAAGGCGAAAGACCATGCCATAATACTTGTGTCATCTTCAATTTGCGGCGAAAGCTCTTACCACACACTAAAGGGATTTTACCGACCTAATTGTGACTGTGTAGCTGTTACGGTACCTGCTTGCTGACTAGGTAGAAGGGTTTCATAGATTTGCACTAGCCGCACTAGCGTGCTACACTACTCCCATATGTGAGGGCCATCATCATTGCATATACATGACCGACCACCGAAACTTGCTATCAAACGACTTCATATCATATGATGGTATACGTTAGCGGGAGAGGGAGCTGAGAATGCCAGGATACAGCCAAGAAGAAATGAGGAAAAACAAGAGTTTGGTAAACAATTTAAAAATGTTGGTTTTCCCGTTGAACGTCAATTGTAGGGGTGACCTTGGATAAGGTTGTCAAAGGACTTAGTTGTTGTACGTCGAAATACCACGGCAATCTCAACAACTTCACTTCCTGTAGTATTCGTGTTTAGGGGAGGCAATGTTACTAGGTGACAGCGAACATCCCGATGCTCTACCTCATCGAACCAAGAGACTTAGGCAGGCTTAAACAGGAAGAATGGTTTTGGAAAAAAACAGCTTAGAAGTATTGCCATTACTTTTGCTGAGGATAGTGTATGACTACCCTTATCCTTCCGATTGCTTCACTTTGAGAGGATTGCCCCCTTTGATTACTAGAGGACTTTTGAACTTTTGAAGTGGATTTTTTCCTTTCTTACTTGTGAGGATGAATTTTACTTCCTCTTTTTTTTTGCAATTCCTTAACATTGGTACTTGAATTCGCTTCTTCCGAAGATCCCCCAACTTGTATTGCTTTCTTGAGGGTACACCTTATTAGGAATTTAGAGAATAGCCATTCACCTTATTGACTAAACAATCCTTGTAGGATAGATTTTTTGTCACTTGTTGATACACACACAAGGTGGCAAGCGGCTGCACACTAAACCGAACTTATGTTGGCCAGATAGCCCTTTCATGCTCTTTTCTTATAGTCTTCCCAAGGGCTTAATGTCTCTATAGGTCTGGGACACGTCAGAAGAATGAGGGACATGTCAACCTCACTACCCGAGAGTGACTCGAGCTAGCTTTTTCCCGCCCCCAGTAACAACTGTTTGGCATGTGTGCCGTGCAATGGGTGTAAAGTGCATTTCGCCTCAAGTCCTAAGGCAGTTGAATCTTTGGTCATCAGCTCGATGTGTTGCGGGGAAAACCATTTTTTATGGGACATTACTGTTCATTAAAGAAAGGAAAAAACAAAACAAGGTCAGGGTTAATGCATAGACAACACAAGTCACCCATCCCTTCATTTTTTCAGCAAGAGAAGAAAGGCAAGCACCTTTAAGCAAAATATTTTTTTTAGAAATCTTCCATTGACCAAAGGCTTTGGCCTCACTCCTTAGTAATCAATCAGCTGGTAGGTGCAACCATCATAAACTTGCTCGATGACATACGACCCTTACCATTTTGGTTCAAACTTTCTCTTTGTTTTGTGTGTGATCACAATAGGGCGTTGCAATACGAGCACTACTTCGCCTTTTCTGAAGACACGTGGCCTAACCAACTTGTCATAGGCCCTTAACATGTTTTGGCAATACATTTCCAAGTTTCGGATAGCATGGAGATGTTCCACTTCTAGCGCATCAAGCTCCTGGAACTGCAGCTGAATCTACTCATCTTGAGTAAGCTCGTCGTGAATAGCCACCCATAGTGAGGGGACATGTATTTCGAGTGGCAAAACAACTTCACTCCCATAAACAAGAGAATATGGGGTGCATTGTGTTGGGGTATGGACAGTGATACGGTACGCCTATAGAGCTTCAAAGAGACAATCGTGCCAATCCCTTTGATGTCTATTGATAGTCTTCTTGAGTTCTTGCCAAGAGTTTTATTGAACACTTCGACCATTCCATTGGCCTAAGGGTAGTAGCCAGTGGAGTAATTCCACTTGATTTTATATTTGGCCATGAATCTTTGCATCTTGTGGGATGTGAAGGCTTTACCATTGTCAGAGGTTATATGATGTAGAACCCCAAAGCGGTATATAATGTGCCTCTCTAGAAAGTTGATCACATTATCACTTTTCACTTCTCGCAATGGCAGGGCTTCTGCCCACTTGGAGAAATGATCAGTCCTGGCAGTATGAAATAATGCCCCTAGGATGATGGCAGGTAAATGATGGCAGGTAAATGAAACACCACACCCTTGTCGTTACCAACCGTGTCTAACACGGATGATCTTTCCTGCAAGCAATCGAGAATCAAGCAAGAAAGAAATAAGCACGATCTGAATTTGTAAATGAAATACAAAGTTTCATTGAACAATGAAGAGGCCTAAAGTCGTCGTAGTTGGTCTACTCGACACAAGTACAAAACTGATATTTTCTAAATGAAAATCAATCTAAACAAGCCTAAACCCTAAAAGCGGTATCTCTGACAATTTTTATGCTGCTAGGGATGTGGGGGCATGTTCGTGAGAGTGGGGGAACATCCATCTACAACTCTCCAGTCAGGCTCAAACTGATATAAGGCCTAGGGCCCAGGTTTGGAACTGATTCAGAATTATTTTGCAGTTTACACCGTGCTCAGGTGGAGTTTTGAGATAGGACTAGAACCATTGGAAAGAGGATGTCACGATATTTTCAACAAATCCAAAATCACCTCATTTGGACTCCGTATGCATCTTCTATGCTCGTTTGAAGTCAGCGCTGTCTCCAGAGGCCGAATTGGATTGCAGAACATGCCCAGCCTTCATTCTTGGTCGTCCTAGCCTCAAATATACATGATGACCTCTGATGTTCATCTCAAGCATGTCTGTGACTCCATGTGCCCTTCCTAGGTCTTTGCCCATGTTCCAAGCACAATCACATCACGTGTATTAGGCAGCAACCCATTCTTAGAAGCTGAATTATACAAGCCTAGGAATGAGCTCACCTGATAATTCAACTGGCGTGCACATGCCCTCATCATAGTTCCTTGCCTATCATCTTGTGGATGAGTGTTGTATGTATGCAAGTGATGTCCTCATCATAGTGACTAATATATTCCAAACAGACATCCAAAGCATTTAAAATTTGACGAGCATTGTTAGAATCAGAATATGTGACATCAACAAATTTCAAATCACTAATAATTTTTATTGAAGTGATCAAAAAGTGCATCTACTGATTCTCCTGGTTTCATCTCAAATTTAGAATACTCCTTTTTGAATTAGTTCTGACGAATACCTTTAACAGATTTAGAACATTCATGATAATCAGCTAGAGTAGTCCAAATTTTATTTATAGATTTAATATGAGCAATTCTGACACACTCATTTATACTAAGACCTTGTAATAAAATATTTCTAACCTTAGCATTAGCTTCAACAGCAGTAGTCTTTTCAATAGTAACAACAGGAGGCACTATATATGAATTTTCAACTTTTTACCAAATAGCATTACCTTGTGCTTGTAGAAAAATCTCCATGCGTGTTTTCCAATAAAGATAATCTAATCCATCAAAAAATGGTGGCTTACCTGAAAAACAATCCCGATCTGATGCCATTGCAACTTGCTCTGATACCACTTAGGATCATCGATGGCAATCAGAGGGGTGAATGATTGTAATCTGCAGGAAAATCTTTTTCCTTAAATCTACTGTCTTCTAATTTTCAACCTGTCAATATAGTAAGAGCACAAAACAAAAGATAGTAGAAGAGAAAAATAGTGTATTTTCTCTACTGGCTGATCTTCTCTCTCTATCTTACTACCTTGATGTCTGACACGAATACAAAAATCAACATAAGCAAAAGAGAGAGAGAAAATAATAAATAATAATTCCAGCCAATAATAAATAAAAATTCCAGCCCACTGTTCCAATTGATGAATGCATGTACAACTCATGAATGACTTGATAACTCCTTTTGCTTGGCTCAAAACTTCATGCATGCGTGTGCGTGCATTGGCTGATCGATAAGGCATGACGACCGAGGAAAATCAACTCCGCGCGCACGATCATGGATGGAAAAACAGAGACACCATCAACTACTATGCGAGGTGTGGTATTGTGGGGCGCATTGTGATGAGGCAAATAGGGTCCCGATCTTCCTATAGGATGGTAACTTCAATTTGGAGGAGAACCACTTTGACAATGTAGGCTTTTAACCGGCCACAACCAGAACACCAAGCAATCGCTAAACCACACTCCAAGTAGTTATCAACCGTGCCAAGAGCGCGGTTGACCTGACTACGAAGGTCTATTCCTGCATGCAACCAAAGAACACGCAGGAATAAGATAATAAGCAATCTGAAATTGCAAATATTTATATTGAGTTCAAAAGGTGGGATTCCGTAGAGGTTCTTTACAGTTGATCTAGTCGACATAAGTAAAAAACAAGAGTTTTTACAATGAAAAAACTAAGCAAATGAAATCTAAGGAAACTAAAAGGGCGCAGCCTCCTTAAATAGGGGAGGGAAAGCCGCACAAAACTAAGAAATAAGGGGTGGTACTATTCATGATACTGTTCATATAAATAGTGTGGCTGTGAACAGTACGGGCCTAGAGAGGGAGGCGCCTCCCCCTTGGGCCTAAGCATTACAAGGCCCAATTTGGCCTAAACAAGTGATGCATCATCTTATTTTGATTAATACAGCTTGCACAAGAGGAATTTGAAGTTAAAACTAGATCCATTGGAAAGAGAACGAGAAAAATCTTTCCAACAAGTACTCGTAGAGCTCAAACGGACTACGTATGTGAAAGTTATGCACATTTGAAGTTGGGTCTATCAGGTTGAATCCGAATAGATCTGGAGGCCGAATTGGATTCCAAAACCTGTCCAACTTGAACTCTTGCTTCAATTGGTCCAAAAGTGATGTGGTTCTACAAAAAAATATATTTTCATCATTAGGTAGCATCATATTCTCATTTAAAATATGTTGAAGCTGAAGGAACGAATTTACCTTTAGTTTAATCTTGATATTAGATGCTATAGTCGTATATGTTTGTGGCGTGGTCACATCATCCTCCCATTCTTGACAGAAAACCGTCATCGGTTTTTAACATATGTGTAGTATCATATATTCCATGATCTTGATCATAAATCTTGGTACATGATAACAAACGTAACAAACTCTCATTATGTAATATCATAAGTTCTTTATCAAACAAAGTAAGTCCTCTTTAAAACGAGCTCACCTGATAATTTAAGTGATGTGTAGGAGCTCTTGTAATTGGAACAACAAGCATAGCAAATATGGTTGTATCCATAGGGGTCATGTCCTCATCACACTGACCAGAGAAACACGTGGCTCGCAGATCTAGAAAACACTGTGAGCCTAGCCAATCGAAGAAACCACGCGTGTTTGGTGCTCACACACAGGCGACGATGACGAAAGACTGGCGCATGGTGAGATGCACAGATTTGGTGACGTCAGAGACAAAATATCATAGCCAAAAACCAACGCACACCCCGCCGGCTCTAGGACTTTTTTTTATATATAGCCTTACGTATATGTCCACAAAATCTTATCCAAAACAAAATCTAATTAACCCTAATCAAGCCGGGCCAATTAGCACCTCTACCATGCTTTTGGCCCACTACCTTTCAAGAAACCTGAAACCCTTCTATAACATGGGTTTTTCAAAATTTCAACTTTCTAACTCGTCACGTGTCGAAGCCTCCAGAACTGCACCTCCCGTAGCTTCTCCACACATCATCTATCTCTGATCTTCATGCGCCCCAAGCATGAGCCTGACCATTTTGTGACCTCCTTGACTGTCTGAACCTCGGATCTCCCATCCTAGCCTCGGTCCACCTCGTCACTAACCATGATCGCCTCCATACTCAATCTGTACATGCAAAGACGAAATAACATTTTTTCGGCACAAGTTTATCCCAAATTGACCAACATCAGTCCATACATACACTACACACCTCAAGTAACAGTAAGCAACATCATCAATTATTCATCACAAATTTATCATTGTCAATTATTCATCACTAAAATATTCTAGACCAAACCACACGGTCTAACAATCATCATCACATCCGTCGCACTGGGCTCCTCCCCCTTTCTGTCGACCTTCTTCATCTTCTCCCTTCCTCTTCCTTTGCCATCCGCCAAGGTTGGATGCTGGGGATTAGAACAAAGGACACTCTAGTGTGCTGGGGATTGTCCTTTCGGTACTTCAATGGGGATTAGAATGTTGCAGCCGCCGCATCCACTGGCCGATGGAATTCAGTTAGGCCAGAGTGTTGGGCCTGCAATGTCTTAAACTTTTCCAATAGTCTGACCCAGAATATGCTGTTATGAAACTTAAACGGAAACTTATCCGCAAAGGACTCCAATACATAAACACCTATGAATAGGAGTGCACAAAGGAATGGCCCGATCTTCACAGTAGGAATCTGCAATGTAGAAGATAATTTTGGTCTGTGACCTGATGAAATAGTCAGTATGTCCAAAATAATCACCGTAAAAACTAATCCATGCAATAACGCCAGTAGATGAGCATAGACAAAGGAGCTGTGTAGGTTCTACTCAAGAAAATTCCCAAAATTCACATAGCAAAATTTGACAACTACAGATGATTCTAATGTGATAGCACGATTGTATAAATCCAATTTCAAAATACCTCTTACAATTGAACACCCTAGGCCTTTATTTATAGGCCATCAAACTAGACGAACGAGACTAGGACACGGCTTCCACTCAACTATTGGACTCCGACTTGTACAGGAACACAACAGTTAGGGCATCTCTGAGAGTCACAGCTTAGCCGTCGGTTAGCTTGCCACATCACTCAAAAATAAGCTGAAGGAGAGAGAATGAGAGAGGAGATGTCGTCACATCCAAAGGCGATGATGCAACACACAAAGTGGTAAACAGCGGGCAAAGACATGACCGCACACGTTGTTGGAGCAGAGTCGTCCGTCCCCCCACATGGTTTGTGGGGCCCACAAGGTGAGGATGACCCCACATGGCGGATCCAGCAGTGATCGGCTTGGCAACGAAGGTGGTGATGATCGGAGAATTCAACGACGACCAGCTCAGTGATGAAGGCAATGATTGGAGGACATGATGGTGATCGAAATATTCGACTGATCCAATTGGATTCGGCCCACCGACATGTGGATCTATTTGGCTTTGGCCGGATCCACATGCTGGTGGCACGGATCTACCTAGGCCGATGGCGACGATGGTGGGGGAGGCATTGGAGGATGGCGACGATGGTGGGGGGACCCCGATGAGAGGAGCAAGGAGGAGAACGCCAGGATAGATTTGACTAGCTCTACTGTAGGGAAGGTGGGGGAGGTGCTGGAGAGGCGGCAGTGAGGCAGGTGGAGACCGGCATGGCAGAGAGTCGGGGGCAGTGGATGGGGGTGTAGGGAGTTAGAGGCTAGCGTCGACGAGTAAGAGAGGTGGAGGGAGGCTGGAGGAAGGAGGGAAGGGTGAGGTGATGGCGTCGGTGAGAGAGAGAAGTGAGGCCATGGGTGGGGATTATGTTGGGATAATTGATACTTTGCCCCTCAGTTTGACTGCCTTTGATCATTTGCCCTCTTTTACTTTGCCATTCATTTTTTGCCTTGAACTTCTCATGCCAATTACTATTTTGCCCTATAGCCTATTTTAATTTGTTGTTTATTCATTTTAGCTAGTACCCCAATGCGAAAGGATGAGATTGCCCTCAAGCTAATCAGCCAAAGACCCGACCGAGTAGGCCTCCCTACTTCATCTTCTTTTCTTTTCTTTCATTGCGCTTCTGTGCAAAGGCCAGGCAACTACTCCTCATGTCTCTGCCTCTTACAAACATCTGAATACATTTTAGTGCTCTACATATTTGAAGCTCTCACAAGTAGCAGCATATGATGCTTAAAATTTTAGAGCTATCTTAGAGACCAAAGTTAACCAAAGCTTTCCTGGTGAAGACAACACCACAATTTAACATAGTGAGCATATAACCATGAAGCAAAAGTAGCATATATCCATGAAGCAAAAGTAGCACCAGGCATTACAAAGCCAAACATAGCGATTTCACATCTCACGAAATACAAAGCCAGAATGATGAGTTTTCATGTCACAAAATGATAACAACATAAGTAGCATAGTTATTTCAGTTCTTTTTCTTCCTTGGAGTCATCTTCCTCCTGGCTGGTCTTGTTTTTGGTGGAGATGTGCTAGTGATAGTTGACTATGCGGGTTGTCCATCTCCCAATGCCAATTCAAGTTGTCTATGAAAAAAGAACACTTGAGTCATAATTTGGACATGAACACAATGGAAATGCTTTGGCTCAGTATTTTCAACCTTCTTTTGATGGGTCCAAGCTCCCTTGAAGCTGTGTAGGTATGATGATCATGTCTCTTGTAGGTGTGATAGCAATTGAATTGACAGGACATGCAGCAGTAAAAGGTGAATTTTGAGGTCCTTCCTCTATCCTTGGAGAATTGTTTGGATCTTCCTCAAGGATACCTCCCTTCCTTCTTGACTTTCCTTTCCTGTAAAAAGCAGCCAAAAAAATTGAAGGTTACAAACAGCCAAGAAAAATGAATGAAGATAGTCTTTAATTTGTACCTTTTTTGGCCCCATTGAGAGAACAAGTAGATTGTCGGTGGCCTAGCTCCCCACATCTCTTGCATTTATTCTTTCCCCCTAATTGGATTGGTTTCTTTTCCTTATCCTCTTTCTCAAGACAACCCTTGAACCTCAATTTCCTATGTCTTCCAGTAGATCTTTTTGCTAGTGGTGGCTGCAGCCCAAAACCAAGATCCACCTTAGGCCATTGGGATTGGTTAGTCAGTGGTTCAATTGCCCCTTGATATGCTACCATGAATCTCTCCACCGAGTAGTAGTCATGCACATAATCCTCCAAATTGATATTTCTCTGCTGAGTCAGGAAAGCCAATGCATGATCACATGGCTTGCCTGTGTGCTGCCACTCAAGACAAGTACACTCATGTGTATGTGCCCTGACTACATGCCTAAGTTGGTCATTATTAGTATCCTTCACCTCTGTAGTCCAATTGGCAGATAGTTGTGCTTTAGATGACCTAATCCTCTAGTTCTCCCTTGAAATTGCTTTATGACAGCTGGTAGAATTCTCCCTTATAGGCTTTCTCCAATCCTTTTCCTCTTGTTGAAGAGCACCATAATCATCTCCCTCAGCTTGTCAACTAGCTATACTAGTGGCAAATTCTTTATTTCTCTCACCCAGCTATTAAAGCACTCTGCAAGATTATTATTTATGTAGTCACACTTGATGTATGGGTTAAACATGCATCTCATCCATAGCAAACTATGATGTCTTCCAAGGTAGTCAGCTACCTCTGGGCATGTTGTGAGCACCTTGTCCTTGTGGTGATCGAAGACCTCCTTCCTGTATGCTCTAGCAGCAGGCCACATATGACCAAAACTTTCACCATGGAATTTCTTCGTAAAATTTTGCATAAGGTGCCTAAAACACTCCCTTTGATTAGCTTGAGGGAATACCTCCTTCACTACTTTTTTCAGACCCTTGCAAGCATCTATTAACACAACCAATACAAGTGGATCACCTATTGCCTTCTTCACCTGACTCATAAACGATACCCAATTTTCTCCAGATTCAAAACCAATGAACCCAAAAGCTATTGGAAACATCCAGTTATGACCATCTAAAGATGTAAATGTAGCTAATTGCTCATTCCACGTGCCATTCAGAGCAGTTGAATCTATACTTATGTATGGTCTGCACCCATTCAAAAACCTCTCAATGCAGGGCCTAAATGCAATAAAGAATCTATTAAAGCACACTTTACCTTTCACTCTTTTGGTGTCGTTTTCTACAACACTTCCTGGAGACCTCAACTTAATCTCAGCCTTAAAGTTGTAAAGCAACCGAAAGCCTTCTTCCCAACTCCCATAGAGATCATCCACTGCTCTTTGCCTACCCTTTTACACTGTGTCATATCCTATTATACATTGAAGTCATCCTGTAGTTTCCCTTGTAGCTCTTTGGCACCAATGTTGGGATTCTTTCTCAAGATAGATGATGCCCTGTCTGTCACCCAAGACTGAGATGCCATACTTGTTTTAATCCTGCCACTTGAAGTACATTCATGCCCATCAATAATCTTTGTCACCTGCAGAAAGGAGTTGACATAGTAAGCACAAGTAAAATGTGAACAAATACAGCTAATACATGAACAATTGATAAATGAACAACTGTTAGCAACAAGGTTAGTATCATCATAGATCTCTTATCTTGCGCCCTTTTAGCTACAATTTTCCAAGGGCATCCATCAGATCTACAACACCCAACAAAACTAGTAGGATTAGACTTCTTAGTACCCATGTCAAATTCATGTTTAATTACATATTGTCATCTACTGGCATAGCTGCTCCATAAGTGTCATCTGGTTCAGCCCTACCAAGTTCTTCAACAACATTGTCACTGCCAATAGGAACAGGATGGTTGCCTTCCATGCCTCTCTCATCCTCCTCTCAATCCAAGAATAATATACATCTCCTCCTCACCCATAGGAATATCTCTGTCATCCACATTAGGGTCTTCAACATTATTAAAACATGACCAATCCACCATTCCTTCTGAAGCCCACATATTTTGCTCTACTGCTGCTACTGATGCAATAGAACTCCCAGCTCCTACATCACCAATTGCTAGCTGATTGCCCATGCGTACTGCATTGCCCACATTGGTCACACTCAATTGCCTAGATTCGTACTCTACTACTCTGTTAAACAGTCTCTTAGCATCAATCCTACGGGAGATGGTGAAATTTTTTGACAAAAATAGTTAAGGACAACACTATTGTGTTCATTTGTTTATTCAATTCTACTCAAATGCACTGAGTAAATACCAAGAAAAACAAGAAAAAACTACAAAAAAAGTGCACAACATACCCCTTAGGATTCATCTTTGCTCCTCAATCCCTCCTATTCAGCCCAGATCCATTAAGCAAGAACCTAGGGTTTCCAAGGATAAAGAAAGAAATCAGGATGTGAGAGAGGGAGGGGGACTGAGTTGTGCACGCAAGGGAGGGGGGCTTACCTCACCGGACAAGCACAGCAAGCAACGCATGGGACAAGCAGTCGCCAGGCTGGGAGAGGACCACCGTGCGTCGAAGAGCACTCAGGAAGAACCCGGCTTGGGGGAGAGGCGCAATGAAAGAAAAGAAAAGAAGATGAAGTAGGGAGGGCTGCTCGGTCGGGTCTTTGGCTGATTAGCTTGAGGGTAATCTCGTCCTTTTGTATTAGGGTACCAACTAAAATGAATAAACAACGAATTAAAATAGACTATAGGGCAAAATAGCAATCTTTACTATTATATAAAAAAGAGTTGGTGGTTGGTGCGGCGTCCTCTCTCCTCTCTACAGTCATCTGATTTAATCTAAACCATCTGTCTCTCTCATCTCTCTCTCAAGATCCAACCGCCCACCACTCCACTTTCCTCATCTCCTCGCTCTTGGTACGTCCCGACCAGCGAGCCCGCGCGCCTCTTCATCAGATCCGAGAACCAGAAGACCGCGCCGGAGGGATGGAGAACGACAGCGAGATCCAGGAGGAGCAGCCGCCGGCGTGGCTCCTCACACCGACGCGGTCGGGGGGCTCGCAGTGGGTGGACGGGAGCGAGGTCGACTCGTCCGCGCCGTGGCCGCTCAGGTACGAGCCGTCGCCGCCGAAACCATAGCCGTTCCGACGGCGGCTGGGGAAGCAACCCCGCAGGGTGCAGTGGCGGAGCTAGAGCAAAACGGAGGGGGTGCACCACTTCATATCTATGTAGGCATATAGAATTTTCAAACAAAATAATACTAAATAATAACATTTGTAGATAGCTTTTTATACCAATACTTCATTGATAGAACGATACTATATGACAACTTTTTTTTTCTCGAACACGCAGGAGAGCTGCGTATCATTATATAAGAAGAAAAAAAGGGACAAGAACCCTTACAACACACACCTGAACACACTTGGTTTGGTTTGGTTTCTATGCAAACAGACGCGCCTATTTCAAACAACAAACACGACCTCGACCACAGCTAAAGAGAATCAGACCATCTATTGGTTAGCAGCTGGCTCTAGGGCAAGAAGGGATGATAAGCCCCGAGCTCCCGCCAAACTCCAAAACCGCAATTCTTCATAGGCGAGCAACAAAGCTCCAGCTAGGTTTGGAGACATTCCATCGAACACGCACCGGTTGCGATGATTCCAAATCAACCAAGCTCCAAGAATTATTATCGAATTCAGCCCCTTCCTGTCCAAGTTAGCCGCCCTCAACTCCACTCTAGCCCACCAGTCATCAAAAGAGGTTTCATCATTTTGAGGAGCCAGCACATGCAGTCCTACTTTGTGCAAAAGATCCTATGCTATTTATTCTTGTGATGGATGTCCTTGAATCCAACTTAGCATTTCAATTCAAAACATCAATCCTAAAGCTACAATCAAGAAAAGAACACCAACAATAAGATTATAATCAAATAATATATAAGTTATCATTCTAATTTAAGAGTTATTTCTTTAAACATATAAATAAGTGATTTAATTTAATTAACTAAGACAAAAAAAAACATGCATGTATATTTACACACCTTGAATCCTTCTTCTGCCACTCCGATCGGTGGCCTACTTCTGCAGTCCTTTACTCCTTTTTGTCTCGATCGGCGGAAATGAGTCTCGCAGTCTCCAGGCTCACGCAGGCGCCCGCAGCTCGTGCTCACGCGAAAGGACAGCGCTCTTACGCGCACGCAGCAACGGCAAGACTCTCAGTCCGGTCTCCGGCTCCAAATGATGAACAACGAACAAGATGAGAATTAAGATTTGAGAAGAAGTTGGATCGTCGCCAAGACGCCAACGCCGTGAAACTGCTTGAGTGCTCGACCCTTCGGTTACTTTCCGTGCCGCAACGGGCCACGCGTGATGGTGGGAGAATGGGTTGGACAGAGCTGAACAAATTTTGTTGGGTTAGAGGTACACCATATTGGGTCAAGGGGGTGCACAAAGGGTGAATGCTTACTAATAATAACTAAATTTTTTTTTAGAATCGGGTTCCTGGGAACCCCCTCCGGCCCATTGGGCTCCGCCCCTGGCAGGGTGGACTCCCTCAACGTCGAGGCCATGTCTGTGCGCGGCGCGCACAGCCACAGCAACAAGGTGCATGCGTTTCTTGGGGACGTATTGCGGTAGGGGATGATCCACGAATCTGGGATCATTTTTTGCTGCTAGCGAATTCGAATTGTTCAGAGTGTAAAAAAGATGCGATCTTTGACCATTTTTTGATTAGCGAAAGGATCATGTTTTCATGGATCGATCACAGGAGGTTTACTTACTGGATGTAGTTTCTTGATGAACTTTGGCACAATTTTGGTTGGACATTAGGACCATGTTTTCATGGATCGATCTTGGTATGTCTGCTGTTAGTGGTCTCCAGGGTCAAGTTCCTGGGTTTGACATAGGTTTGGTATTTTGTATGCCCTTTCTGAAGATCACAATAGTCTGCTTGTGATATGTTATTAGCTCATTACTCAAACATTAAACTAAATTTTCATATACTTTCTGAGGCCGCATGGATTTAAGTGTTTTTTTCTCCTTTTTTTTGTAGATGCTGTTGTAATTGTTTCGATCCTTGTTCTTCAGCTATTTTTTTAAATCCGTAGCAACGCACGGGCATTCAGCTAGTTGTTGGAAAAAGCAAAGCGAGTGCAGGAGATGGCATGGCCAGAGAGCTGCTGAGTGTATAGGTGCACGAAGTTGCCTACGTGTATAGGATATGTCGCTATTTTGCATGTTCTTCATGTAATAGGATGCGTTGACATTCTGCATATTCTTTTGGGAAACTGAAACACTATTCTGTATATTGTAGTTGTGTACTTTCAACAATGGCATGTTTGAGTCGTTGACAATAGCATAATCTCTTGTGAAAACCGTGGTAATGATTTTCTGCCTGCGAGTACTTTAGGCAAGCCTGGCAATACAAGGCGAGTACTTTATGACCAAATATATGCAGTTACTGAATGAAATATTACAAAATAAATTATGTTTCCACTTAGCTGCTGACATATTTGGCGCAAAAGTTGCCAAGGAAAGGACATTTTGCCCGGGTATTCTTTCTACTATGGCCTACAAATTCTATAGAAACATCTCCCTGAATTATGTATAGAAAGAATATATCGGATGGTGGTCCTCTCGATGTTCAATAAGGAGTCCTAAAAGTAGTTCAACAACTTTGCAGTCTAATATCAGACTTTCTGATCAAGCTCAGATTGCGATGACAGTATGCCATGCTTCTGAGTTTTCTCGCTGGGCGCTGAGTAAACCTGCCGCTCTTTGCCTCCCGGTTTCGACGACGCATTCCCATACCAAATCATGCCAATCACAGCTAGGATCATGCCAAGTGCAACGTGGAAATTAAGGCCCTCTTTTCCAAAGAAAAGAAAGCCCAAGGTCAACACAAGAATCGTCTTCATGTGGCCTAGAACTTGAAACGAGACAGCTGTGAATCTTCCAATGCATATGAATTGGCTGAGATTGGTCCCAACAGCAATTATGCACGACAATACAATGAAGAACTGAAAAACGAGTGGAGGAGGAAACATTAGACCCCAGTTTGCCCAGGTCAAAATAGTTTAGGTAAACATGAAGTAAAAGAATTGTTACAAACCAAACTTTGTATCGCGCGCTCATATCATAGGATTTTATTCATAGCTAAAAGAAAACTCAAACTCTGAAAGTAATGTAGAATACTTCCTATATGTCCAAGAAGCACCTACATGAAGCAGTATGCTGTTTTTTACGGTCAAACCGCATTAACTATTCTCAGTCAGGTATTTTTTACTTGAAATATGCTTATCTACTATTTGAAGGGACTTCTGTACAGTAATGGCACATTTTTAAGTTTTAAAAGGCATATATATGGTAGTTTATAAAATATTTGGTGGGTTGATCTATGTTATTGGATAGCCTACCTCAACTTGTTTGCGATAAAAGGCTTTGTTGTTGTTGTATCTGTGTTATTGGGTGCAATTGGTGTTGATGCATGATTACTCTTTTTCTATATGAGCTACCAATATCCACCCTAAACCGATGTTCTTGGACCCACCCAGCAGATAAATGTGCATAATTCCAGGCAACACTAATCTCTTGATCCTTAATTGCTAGCTCAAATGGAATAATCAATAGCATACATAAATATTATAATGCTGAAATAGCTGGACAAGGCTAGATGGGTTTCTAACGCAACATATTAATAAAAGAAATACAAAGATAACTGATTCAGCATAAGCATCACATACCGTAACTATTGTTGTATAATTAAAATTATCAACTCTTTTGTTGGTCAGCCAGAAGTCCACAAAAGGCCCCAATATTAACAATGATGCTGCCTGAGCTGGAGCAGTATGACCCAAGAGATTGAATGAGCCAAGTGAATACTTTCGTTGAAGGTGATGAACATACTGCACAGCACAAAAGAAAAAACTGGAAATAAAACAAGTGACAATTACATAAAAGATTGTTCTGAAAGGTGGAAAAAGGAGCATGGGGACAAAACTTCTCTTAGCAGATAAATGAGCAAGGCCTAATAATTTGAAGCTATTTTAGTTAGAACCAAACCTTCTTTTGAACATAAGTAATCAGAACAGCAGTTAGAAAGGAAACAGCTAAATTCTTTTGCTCACCAAACCTCCAAGAAGCAGAGACTAAAGTCCGGATTACAGAATGAGAAAAATTACAGATGAATACACTTGAAGGTTGAAAAAAATCAGTGCGTAGAAAATACTACACATCTACTGTTGTTCGAATTGAACATTGCTAACTTAGAAGACAAGGAATCAAAAGAACGGTAAATACAGGGAAATTCTCATTAGTACACACACTATGTTGAAATTCACAAAAAGGCACAAATTCTAGTACCCTCAATAGTCAATACTCACATGCTGTTGTAGTGCAGTGCTCCAAACTGCTATTATGGCAGCTATCAACCCTTGAGAATTCACACTAACATCAGTCACAGTACACACAGCAACACCTACTAGAACAAGCAGTATACTGAGCTTTGTATCTCTGGAGTAACGGACTTTGTCAAACAGGATTTCCAGAAAGCACAAAACCGGAATAATACACAACTTGGCAATCTGAAACAGCAGAACATGCAATTTAGTACATTGCATTCCCTTCTAACATAGTAACGCTGAATATAAAAGGACTAAATTACTGCCTTCACCTGATAGAATCCAACAGAGTTCCACATCAAACTAATATTCATCCCAACAATTGATAGGTTTGCAAAAAAGACAAATTTTACTAGTTCTGGCAGTGGTAAATAGGATGGCTGAATATATCCCAACCATTTCATTACTAAAGTCATCAAGGTCGTGGTTGCAAAATGCAATCCAGTCAATGTAGTAGCTGTACAAGCAAACAATAGCACACAGCATTAGCACAAGAAATCTGGTGGTTTGCTGCATAATCATAGTTTAGTTGTAAATCCAAGTGATAACACATGCAAATAAGGCATTGTTGACCTTTCAAACAGGAACGGAAGATCAAAAGCAATGTCTTACCAAAACTAAAGCCATGGGTAGCCATTAAGGCCTTGTTGACCATGATGATACCAACAGACGTCACAACATTGAACATCCATGCTCCAGCATCTAATGCTGCTTTTCTCTCTGCCTTGCTGCCTGGTGCCATACTTTCTTGCCGTGTAGAGTCTAATCCAATTTTCTAAGTACCAGAAAGTCCATCTTCAATACAAATTGCAATTAACTAACTAAGAAATTAGTTTGATACAAACATACATAAACCAATAAGTGGCACCAATACAGGTCAGTACCCCAAAATAAATCAAAGCTCCCATATTTTGTTTTGGCAGATTTTGTAATAGAACTGTTCCATAAATTGGTGGATGTGAAAGGAAGTTCTAGAATGGTTGCATTTATATATGCACAAAAATACAAAAATATAAACGGTGAGGACTGCAGAAGATACACAATTCAAGTATCACAGAACTTCTAGACAAGATAAACACATGGACATCAGTACAAATTATTACCAGCAATTCATTCAAGATTCCATATTCTATTCCAGGTGGATGTGCAATTTTGTAGCTTCAAAATTTTAAAGAGATGTTAATGAATTAGAACAGAGTTAAAAGATGAGAAATGCACAACTAGTGGCATCAAGGACAGAAGATACTGGGGGATTAAATGAGGGGTAGCTATGAGCTCTATCTCAAGCAATCTATGCTTTAATGCTCATAATAGGCAAATTCAAGACAAGAGAGTACTTAATAAAAAAACAATATTTGTCATATGTCCAGTACATCAAATTCATGTAATTTGCCTAAAAAAGCTAGCTACTAAAAATATGATATTAATGCATAAATGCTGAAACATCCATTTCTAAATACCCTTTAATTTTCACAGGATGGTCGTGCATTAGGCAAGAAACCCCACAGAATCGTAAACGTAATTAAACCTTAGGCAAGAAATATGGGAACGATTTTATGCATAATCAATGTCGTTTAGCTCAAATTGTTTTGTTGGTCTCCTAGTAAGGTCCCAACAAACTGCCATACCCAAACATGACTCTAAGAAGTGGCCAGTATTTAGTACCAGAAACGAAAAACTATAAAGATCTGTAACGGCATCGCCATAATCAAGATATAATTGATGTAATATCACCCACAAACTTGCCCTTCTCTTTTGTACACTCCACAGTTCAAAATTGAGCAAAACAGCCAAAGAGGAAAACATCCCCCGAAATAAAGATTAACAACAGCAGTTCCAACCCCAAATTCGAATCATTCCAATCAGCAAAGCGGCGAGAATCATGCAGGGTTTCTTGATAACGAAACCCCACAGATCCACCGACAATTTATTACATTTCTCGTTTGAAACCGGAAGGCGAAGGGAATAATCCAAAAAAAAGGGAGACACCTCGCGCAAGGGCTTAAAAGACATCACGTTGGAGGAGGAGAGAAGAGGAGGGGGGTAACTTAAACGATTCCGATACCTTGCTTTGGAGCTGGGATGGGGATGGCATGGACGGGCAGGCTCTCCTCCGTCTCTCCCCTCCTCAGGCAGTCAGGCGTACACGCACTACACTAGTGGCGAGAGAGGAATGAAAGGGACAGGAAGATAGCATCGCATCACGTGGGTGGGCGCACCGAGTGCAGTGGGGCTGTGGGGTGGGCACCTGGGCTTGGCGGTGGAGAGGGGCGTCGGGCTTGGCGGCGGAGGAGGAGAAGGCCGTCGGCGCGAGGAAGAGAGGGGTGGCGGCGGAGGAGAGAGGCGTCGCCGCGTCGTCGCTGGGAAGCGGAGGATGAGAGAGCCGGTGGATGGAGACGCCGCGAGAGTGGCGGGGGTGTCACGGACTCGCCCGTGGACTAGGCTACTACAAGTTCATTGGGCTGGCAAGTGGCCCAAGGAGGTGACGGGAGTGGCATTAAAAGGAACGCCCGTGGACTAGGCTACAAGTTTATTGGGCTGGCAAGTGGCCCAAGGAGGTGAAGGGAGTAGCATTAAAAGGAACGCCCGTGGACTAGGCTACAAGTTTATTGGGCTGGCAAGTGGCCCAAGGAGGTGAAGGGAGTGGCATTAAAAGGAACCAGGAGTAAATTGCACCGGATGTACAAACACTAGAGCAGCGAGGGGTGCTACCTACGGCGTGTGGACGCAGACCAGACCTTAGGGGCGGACCCACAGGGTATGCCGGGTGGGCCACGGCATACCCTGGGGCCCAACCGGCAGCCGAACTCAGTACCGTCCCCCCGCTTAGGGGTGGACAAATGGCTCGAGGCTCGCGGCTCGGCTCGGCTCGCAACAGGCTCGGCTCGGCTTGGCTCGGCTCGTGGCATTTACGAGCCGAGCCGAGCCCGACGTTGAGCTCGGTAGATTAACGAGCCGAGCCCGAGCTGGCTCGCGAGCCGCTCGGAAGGCTCATTTGGCTCGTTTGGTCGTGGATTGCCACGCGATCCACCACGCCACCAACGCGAGCGCGACTCGGTCTGCTGCCGACGGCCCATCTGCGCGGCTCGGTCAAGACCCCTACGCACGCACCGACACCGCACGGTCCCCGCACCCGCACTCAGATCCCCGACCCGACCCCGATCCCCTTCCGACTCCGATCAGGCGACGCCGACGCATTGAACCCTAGATCCGGCGCCGCCGCGAAGGTGCGGCACCGGCACCGCACCCTCACTGACCGCCGGCCCCTCCCCTCCTCCTCGCCTCAATCTCCACCGCCCTAGCCCCTAGATCCGGCGCCCTCCCGATCCCCTCTCAAGTCTCAACCCTAGATCCGCCGCCACGGTGCCGCACCCTCGCCGTCCGCCGGCGCCGGCCCCTCCCCTCCTCCTCGCCACAGTCTCCACCGCCCTAGCCTCTAGATCCGGTGCCCTCCCTCCTGAAACCCTCTCAGCCCTAGATTCGCCGCCACGGTTTCGCACCTCCCCTCGCCGTCGATCTCTTGTCGGAAGACTGGACTTTGGCGCATGGAGCAGGCCAGCATGGAGTCGAAGAACCGCGGGCGCGGAGAGAGGAGGTCCTCCGGGTCCGGCTCCGGCTCCGCCTCGGCATCGACCCCAGTGGTGAACCGCGTCGGCGTCCCCAATCCCTGTCCACGGCCACCTTGCAGTGGCAAAGCCAAAGCAGCTCGACCTCGGACCTAAGCCTTGGTAAAGTCGAAACCCTAACTCATGTCTTGAGAATTTTATCCATGCTTCGCTATCCTCGCCGCCATTGTTATGTGCCCTGTGAGGCTGTGACTGTGTGAGGCTATATATGTGCTGGAAGAGGATGGTGTGTACCGTGTGTTGCAATTTCTTTTCTAGGACTAGTATATGTGCTGGTTGCTAACTAAGACAGGCAGAGGAATTAAGTAAAATTCACCTCTTTTAGGCTTGGTTTTCATAGATGATATGAATAATGTGCAATTCATGAATGTAGTTGGTCTGTTGGTGCATAGGCTGATGGGCTGATGGGCACTTGATTTGTTTCATGATATGAATAATGTGCAATTGCAGAAGGTAGTGAGCAGAATGTAGTCCTACCAGAATGAGTTGCAACTGAAATTAAGATTGCTTTGGTAAAATTATGTGAGAGCGGAGTGAGTAGAATTTTTTAGATAGTGCCTTATATTTAGATGGTTTGATATAACGATAGTGCCTTATATTACTGCCTTATTTAGCATGTGTGTGTGCATACTGTGTGCAGTGTGAGCAGTCTGTCTCGTCGGACACGCTTGATTTTGTCAAATGACAGTGATGGTTCGCATGTATCCCTGGATTCTGCAAGTGATGATGCACATGCGGTAGCAGTCGTGGTGGGAGATGATGATGCCAACAGAAGAGTGAAAAGGAAAAAAGGAATTGAACTGTCTCCCACCAAAAAGGGTAGAGGAAAGCGTTCAGATTGTTGGAAGCTATTCAAGGTTGTCAATGTCCCATCCAAGAAGGAGAAAGGGGTGACTGAGACGAAGGCCAAGTGTCGGTTTTGTTATGGACTATTCTCTTACAAGCATGGAGGAGCCACTTCACATCTGAAAAGGCATATTCCCAAGTGTGCACCCTATCTAAACAAAATGGGAAGGCAAAAGGCGCAAGGTACACTCAACTATGATCCCGAGGGATCAAGTTTACCTTTTGTTAATCCTAGTGAATATGACCATGAGGAAACTCGTAGATTAATTGCAAAGATGATAATTGTCCATGAGTATCCATTTAAGATGGTAGAGCACATGTGGTTTAATGTGTTGATGAGGTATATGAATGCATCATACCAGTTTATTGGTAGAAAGACTATAAGGGCTGAATGCATAAAGGTTTACCAAACAGAAAAAGAAAACCTTAGGAAGAGTCTTAAAGTCGTGGATAACATAAGTTTAACTCGTGATTTGTGGACTTCCAATCAAAACCTTTGTTATATGAGTTTGGTGGCGCATTACATTGATTCTAATTGGGCTATGCAATGTCGTGTGCTAAATTTTGTTGAGTTGGATCCTCCACACACCGGGATTGTGATAGCTCAGGCAGTCTTTGAGTGTGTAACTGCATGGAAAATAGAAGACAAGATTAGGACGATTACTCTTGACAATGCTGCCTCAAATGATGTTGCTGCTAGGAGTTTGATAACCAAGTTCATTGCTAGGGGATCAGAAAACTTTGTTCCTTCATATTTTCATGTTCGTTGTTGTTCTCATATAGTGAATTTGGTAGTGAATGATGGAATGGCACCATTGGAAAGCTTGATTGGCAAACTTAGGGAATCTGTCAAGTATATGAAGAGGTCTCCATCCCGTATGTACAAATTCTTAGAAATTTGTAAATCCATTGCTTTGGAAGTTGGAGAGGGCTTAAAGTTGGACGTGTCAACAAGGTGGAGTTCAACATATAGAATGTTGTCCGCTTGTATTGCCTACAAGGATGCATTAATGTGCTATGCTGATACCGATGCTAATTACAAGTGGCAGCCTTCGAATGAAGAATGGGCATTATACAGCAAAATTCAACCAATATTGAAAGCATTAGCTGAGGTAACTCATCTGCATTTTCAGGTTCTCTATACCCAACACTAATGTTTTCTATCCTTACATAGTGAATGTTAAGATTGCATTGAGGGTCGCAAGCATCTCCACCGATGAACATGTCAAGTGTATGGGTTCAAAGAATGATAGAAAAGTTTGACAAGTATTGGGTGAAAAAATAATGTTATGGTTATTGCTACTATTCGGATCCTAGGTTTAAGATGAGGTTTGTTAGTTGGTGTTTCACACGATATTTGACTTCTCCAAAGCCATTACTCGGAGACCAAATCCGTGATGAGTTGTTTGATCTGTATGCCACATATGAGATGCGATGTCGGCACACCAAAGTCGCCAATAGCAGGGCGAGTCCTCTTCAACCGTAGAGACTAGTAGCTCATTGGCCTCGTTTCAAGTGAGTTTCGACATTTCTGCGATCTACTTCTACGGAACCATCTAAATCGAATTACTTATCTATCTGGATGAACCAAATCATCCTTTAGCGATACAAGTTTCAAATTGCTAGATTGGTGGAGGTTGAATGCTCATAGGTTCCTGTGAGTGTCCAATATGGCAAAGAAATTTTTAATCTGCACTGCTAGCACCGTATCTTCGGAATCAACCTTTAGTGCTGGCGGTAGAGTACTGGATGATTATCGTAGTGCATTGCGCCCAGCTATGGTTGAGGCACTAATATGTGCTTCTAGCTGGATACGAGGTTCGCATAATGACATGACACCTCCAATGTTTATGGTATGTTGTTCCACACTAACTCATTTAACTATCATATTTGTTACTATTGAGTCTAACTTGATTTTGTATCGCAGGAAGAAGATGACGAGGATGATGTCGAATCTATTCCATTTCCTGAGGGTGTGGTGGCTAGCAGCTAGGATAATAACGACTGCATTGTAAGTCTCTACCGAAACCTTCATTTGCTGCTGTATACTATATTCAATTGTGTATTAATATTTGTCTGTTTTCCTTTTGAATATACTTCTGTATACTGTCTGCTGCTGGTTCTGCAAAATGGCAAATTGGCAATAGAGTGAACTTCTGCACACTTCTTTGGTGAACTTTTGATTTTGTGCTCTCGCTTCGCAGCTTCGCAACTGCACTTCTAACATCAACCGTCTTTGGTTCGGTGATTTTGGGGTCTCTGGCGTGGAATCGTGGCTGCACTCTATTTATGTATTGTTGCTGCTGTGTCTGTACTCTGCAATCTGCATGCTGTCTGTGACGTCTGTGATCTCTGTCTGTAAATATTTCGATGGAATTGGTGGTCTGGAATCTGGTATTTTTTACTGCTATATTGTTTTGTTGGCTTGCTGCTGGAATCTGGTATTTTTACTGCTGTATTGTTTTACTCCTATATTATTTTGTTCTTTGCCGCGCTGCTCGAATCGAATCGCTTCTGCGCATTCCATTGTATCTGAATCTGGATGTAATCTGCATTCTGTTCTGCTGTGCTGGCGCTGCTGTAATCTGGAATCAGTTCTGCAGTGGCGCTGCTGTAATTTAGACTGACGAGCCTAACGAGCTGAGCTCGAGCTTTTTACCGAGCCGAGCCGAGCCTCTTTTTTAGCTCGTTAGTCTAACGAGCCGAGCCGAGCCGAGCCTCTCTTTTACCGAGCCTTAACGAGCCGAGCCGAGCCGAGCCGAGCCAGCTCGATATCCACCCCTACCCCCGCTTCTCCTCCACGCCGCCGCACCCCTCCCCCAACCTCCTCCGCGTCCACGCCCGCCTCCCGCACCGTCTACAGCGACCGCTTCATCCCCAACCGCTCCGGATCCAACCTCGCGCTCTTCGACCTCGCCCCCTTGCCCTCCCACGACTCCACCGGCAGCAATGCCCCCGGCACGTCCTCCGGATCTGCGCCTGCGTCGTCTCCTTACTGCGCGCTCCTCCGCGCCGCGCTCTTCGGGCCCACCACGCCAGACCGGGTGGCGTCGTCGGCCACCGCGTGCTCGTCCTCCTCGTCGGCGGGTGCATCGCCGGTGGGGTCCCCGGCGAGCAGGAACATATTTAGGTTCAAGGCGGAGGTACCGCGGAACGCCAAGCGGGCCCTCTTCGCCGGCGGGGACGACGAGGACGTGCTGTTCCCCGGTGTGATCACGGCGAGGGGCACCGGGCCCAGGAAGATCCTTAGGTCTCCTTATAAGGTGAGAAGGGCGCCTTCCGATTTCATTGTTTCTTGATTTTCTTTCCTGGGTGTCCTCTGTTTCTTGATTGAACATCTGGTGCGTCTTGTGATGACAAAGATTCGATCTTTCTTCTTCGGCACCCACCCTGTTCCAAGAATCTGGATTATTTGTCATGCATAAAGAGTCGGATTTTGAAGGCTTTGTTCTGAAAATGTTTGATCTTACGTGGATTTCTTGCTGTTGCTTTTAGGTGCTGGATGCACCCGCATTGCAGGATGACTTCTACCTGAACCTTGTGGATTGGTCCTCGCATAATGTCCTCGCAGTCGGATTGGGGAATTGCGTCTACTTGTGGAATGCATGCAGCAGCAAGGTGAGTAACCACGGCCATCCTTGCACGATTTCTTTTATGAGGCTTGTAGAGAGATTGTAAACAAGTTTATCACTGCGCAGGTCACCAAGCTCTACGATTTGGGGGTGGACGACACTGTATGCTCCGTGGGTTGGGCGCAGCGTGGTACCCACCTAGCTATCGGGACTAACCAAGGCAAAGTTCAGGTTAAATCATGCTCCCATCTGCATCTGGAATGATTAAATGGCATGTTCATGATCCATCAAAATTTAGAATGATACTTAAAGCACTTTTTTTTTTACTGAAAACGTCCAACACAAACACAAAATAGTACAATTGTACAGTGAGTTATGAATATTTGGAAAATTTTGCAACACTATTACCAGCTCATCAGCAGGCCTTGTGTTGTGGAACTTTTATGATTTAGTATGCACTCATCTTTTTAAGAAAACTTCATGGCTGTACACATGACCAATTTATGATGTATACAACGGAAATTTGTGGATAACTTGCATTAATGTAAACACCATCTTCATTTATGTGTTCAATAAATAAATTCGTTCCAGTTTAGCTCATTTCTCAGTTGATATATTTTTCTAGTGGTAAAAATGACTAATCTTGTTGGCGTTTGGCATTGGTAGGCAAAGCTGACATCCCAAGGTGTCAGTAATTCTGATTGTCATCTTGCATTTTATCTTATGTAGATATGGGATGCAACTCGATGTAAGAGAATAAGAACCATGGAAAGCCATCGCATGCGAGTAGGTGCTCTTGCATGGAGTTCTTCATTGCTTTCTTCTGGCAGTCGTGATAAGAGCATCCTTCACCATGATATCCGTATTCAGGACGACTATGTTAGCAAACTTACTGGCATAAATCTGAGGTAATCTTTTCTTAACTGTCCATTAGTATGGTGTTTGAACTATTTATATTATAATTTGTGCAAGTTTCCAACTTAATCCTTGAATTTAAGACTTATCATATTATTTAGTGCCTGTATACCGAATTACAGTGCAAATTTTACAATTATTTACCGAATTGGCAAATGGTTTTACGAAATTGCATATGAAAATTTTGGTGCGGCATACCCTTTGGTAAAATCCTGGGTCCGCCACTGCAGGCAGACCTACCTCTGGTGGGCTACAGGCAGCAACCATCGGAGGATCGGGGCGAAGAAAACAATAGATTAGAACTAGAATATGTAGGAATATGAAAGACTATTAAAGAAGAAACTGATGTCTAATGAAGAACTCAACAGTAATGAGATCTCGGACTCTAGGTTAGGCGATTTATGATGATCACAGGAAGAGTGTGCGGTAAGGGCAGGCAGCGGTGAGTGGGAGTAGCGACTGGAGGTGAGTGGCAGCAGTAGCGCAGTGAGCGCAGAGTCGTGGGTGAGCTCAAGGCAAGCAGGAAGGTGAGCAAGGGCGGCGCCCCATGGTCACGGAGCTGCAAGGCGAGCTCGATAGTAGGCAGGAAGGCCAACAGCCGCGGCGTCCTACACGATTCAACGGTCGCAAGTGAGCATGTTCGAATATTTTTGAATATTGAAACCTTCATCAATATATAGAAAGCCCCTTTTCTACTCCTAGGAGTAGCTACTCCTTATATCGTATATCGCAACATAGAGAATATCTCACGTAACAGAGAGTATGTATGTGTAGTATATGAGTATATAAGATTAGCTAGGTGGTATGTATATTTTTTAGACACTCCTTTTTATGTGTGTATATGAAGGTATTTGCAAAATATGCTAAAAACTATAGACCCCTTGTAATTTTTTTCATGTGGTTCACATCAGAATATCTTATAATTAGTATATGAGTATACAAAAAATGGTAAAGAAGTATGTCAAGCTCGTTTAGGTGCTATATCAGAGGTGGGAGTAACTACACCCAGGACTAAAACTTATTTTTCCTATATATAGGGTATGTACGTGTAGTATATGAGTATATAAGACCATCTAGATGGTATGTATACTTTTTAAGGTGGTATATATGATTTTTTTAACATATTCCTTTTTTATGTACGAATATGAATGTATTAGCAAAATATGCTAAAAGCCATGTGCTCCCTTGCAATTTTTTCATGTGGTTGACATTAGAGTATCTTAGAATTAGTAAATGAGTATATCTAAATTGATAAATGAGTATGTTAAGTTTGTTTAGGTGGTATATCATGAGTAGGAGTAACTACACCAGGGAGTAGAATGAGTGTGTGTGTGTGTGTGTGTGTGTATATATATATATATATATATATATATATATATATATATATATATATATATATTCTGTACTCCTGGGAGTATATACTCCCACTTGTTATATACCTCTTTATCCTTTTGAGCATACTCTAATAATGATTATAAGATACTCCAAAATTGGTTCTATGAAAAATTCATTAAAATCCACTTTTTATAGCATAATTTGTGTATGTATACTTTTTTATATATAGAAAAGGGTATATAGAAAAAAAATAAAGGACTCCGATGAATTTTTTTCAACCAAATCATATTGAACTATCTTAGAATTAGTATTTAAGTATACCAAAAATGATAAATAAGTATAACATATTCGTTTAAGTAATATATTGAAAATGAGAGTATATATATATAGACACACACACACACTTGCCAATAAAAGTTGGCCCAACTAGGGAATTGTTAACCAAGACTACACCCTAAGACTCCAACTAATCATCTTCTTTCAGGCAAGTTCAACGTATTTGATCATATTATTCTTGACTTGATTTCAAATATGTAATTGAACTCTATCTATACTATATCACCTGCATAGAAAAAATTACTTTATAAACCCTGAATCAACATTGGGTTTTAATTTGGTTATTTGATGATCACTAATATGGCTGGTAGTTGGAATCGTTGGATGTGTTCTTGGAAGTGTTGTTATTCCTCTACACTATGGTTATCATATAACAACTAAACAACAACTGCCATAAAGCGTTCAAGTGTTGTTTCATTGGCATTAATCACATACCTAGTTATCCAGGCTTTGCTTAGTAATGATCTTGAAATTAGTTTCTTTGCATGGATTGTATATGATAACATGGGGCAAGCGTCAGTGCCCATAAGGACCTTTGGTGTCACTGCAATGACTAAAGGCACCTCTATATTGTGGCAAGTGACATAATAGTTTGCTAAGGGGCATCTGACAACAACAGGAAGCTTCATTGACCGAGCAGAGATACTATACTAATAGAACATGGAATTATCTAATAGAACATGGAAAAGCACTATGAACTCTTACTCTAGGCCAATGAGGATTAAGGAGGCCGACTAGTGGGTTTGAATAGACTGTTTTAAAATTCTTTTGGTGAAAACTGAGTTTTATACAAATTTTAAATAAATCATTTATGCACAATCAAAGCCAAAATTAGTTTGAACTAAGTGCACTAACACCCTATGTCTAGGTCAAGATTTGTGATCCAAAGGTGATAAGTAAGCATTTTAATTATAAGAAAGTAAATAGCACAAATGTAAAAGCATAAGAGATACAACCAAAACATGACACAAGAGGTTTTCTCGTGGTGATCAGAGACTTGCTGGTCTCTTCTAGTCTACGTTGAGAAAGCTTAAACATATCAAGCTGGTTCCATTACGTCGATTACTTTCCTCAATCTAGTATGGTAGCTCTTCCTCCACTTTGGAGATGGAGAGCATCGAGCCACTAGCAAACACCCAAGCCTCTTCACACACCTTGAAGACTTGAAGAGATCATCGACCAACAACTTCACCAAACTGTCTATGTGACGGCAAGCTAGCAACCATCAAAAGTAATGAGTCAAGACTCACTTAATTCCAACAAAGTGCACAATAGATCAATCTCAATGCACAAGCACTTGAATCTTGCCTCTAACTCTCTCTAAGTGCAACACATGCACAAGTATGAGAGAGGACTTGTAATAACTTTAGGATGTTCAATGGAATGCAAAAGTCTTTCCCAACTAGCCACAAAAGGGTATTTATATCCCCACCAACAAAAACTAGCCATTGGAGAGCTCAGCCTGAAAAGACCCGGTAGACGATCCACACCTCAATAGCGAACGGTCCACCACCCTGGTCTCCAATAACTATTTCTCAATCAGCAAAACTAGTTGTTTCAAGACCCACGGATCATCTGCCACACTAACATGGACAATCCTCCACAGGGAACCGAAGAACACAGCTTGTGTGAGTTTGGTTGAGACTAGATTTGGACCGTCTGGATTTTTGTAGACCATCCACTACACATGATGGACCGTCCACATATTTTTGTCCCCCAAGATTTCTTCTCTGGAATCGACCATCCGCCACACAGGCCATGGTTAGTCTGTGATAAGTAGACTGCCTGCCAACACACGATGGACCTTCCACTATCCAGCTATAGAGAGAACCAATTCTGGATGTGTTGGTCCATGGCACTAGGCCAGGGACAGTCGCCAGGGGCGCACCAACAGCAACATAGGCTTTGGTCTACCAACTTCGCAAATGCTTTGCAGTGGTAGACCATCTGCCAAGTGGTCACCCAAGACACCAACGCTCTTGGTCCGTTAGCATCACACAAATGCTCCACTAATGCAGACCATTCGGTTTGCCACAAAGTCACAGTTGGTCCAAGGCAACGGACTATTGGAATCATAACTAAAACAGCAGGTGTGAACTTCAATAATTCGCAAAATGAAATTACATAGTTAACCATGCCACAAGGAGCTAATGCATACAAAAGACCCCTCTTAGTAGTATAACAAACTATATTAGCAATCTGATCATCTAACCGAACACCAAGACCAATAAAAAGACTAAGAAATATATCTTTAGCCTGTGCTAAATACATTTGCCTTGTGCACAAATCCCAATGTCAGGTGAGACCTGTTCCATCAACCGAGACCAAACGTGTCACTCTAATTTACGGAAAAAGTTAGTCCCACATATCTGGTTGTCATTAATCACCCACAAGAAAATTAGGGGCATGGATCCTTCAGCCACATACTAAAATAAGTGTGCATATCTCGGTGACATAAAATACTAAAATCATTTGTGAGTAAGGTAGCACATCTCTACAAAGTAAAAATATGGCTGTCACTCGTTGGTTTTGGGTACATACTCTGTCGTGGCAAGAAATGGATCCTACAAGGGGTTCTACTTGTGATGTCTAATGAACAATAGAATTTGAAACTAAAACATGATCATTTTGGCAACAAATATTGTAGAAAACTATTTAGCACCATTTTAGAAGGACATGGGTCCTTCATTAGCATAGGTTTGTTATAATTGGATAATTAGAACATGTACTTGGTGGCTTGCTATTGTTGAACTTGTTGAGTACGGTTGTACTCATCTCTTTATATTATAAATTCTTTTTAGACTTTGGGGAATTTGACCTTGAGAGTTTCATTTCCAAAGAGGAAGATGGAGGTGATCTCCAATAGGATATGAATAAAGCTCAAGAAGACCCTTACTTTGGTGGTTCAACCTTCAACGAAGAAGACAAGGTGTGAGAGTTGTGTAGTTAGAGTCGCTTTTGTTCACCCTACGATACAAGTATTGGTGTGAACTTCAAAAATATTTTTTAGATGTATTCTAACTTTGGGACTGCTTTTATTGCTTTGTTGTGATACTAGTGTGTGTATATCTGATAAAGTACTATATCTATGAGGACCGTAGAGTAACATGCTATCTAGGGTAGTAGCATTGTCTGGTCACCACAGGGGTGTCAGACTATAACCAGGCACCCATGGGTAAGCTCATAGCGCTTTCTGATAAATAGCACATGCTACTACATTAGATCATGTTTGTAGTTAGTACCACGTAGTTTGTTGTTTTTTCATTTACATGTCATTTGCACATGATATATGTTTTTATTATATGAAATTAAATTAGTAATTCTAATACCAATATTTCTAACTTTATTATTAGTGCAAATGACGAGCAGGATGGCCTTTATGTATCAGAAGAAGCTGTAGTCCACAATGGACTTGCAGACACAAATGGCATATGTGACTGAGAGAAGGCCTCCAGAGGTGCACTCCTAGCCCTAGCCTTGCACCGCAGCTGATCAAGATCAAACATACCAACCACAGGTGGAGATCACCATGATAGGAGTCAAAAGAAAGCTCAACATGGATGGCGACTCTGACACCAACGCGTCAGGCTCACTGTACCATGCTGGAGTGAAGAAGAGGAGGGTCCTAGTTGATTCTCTAGCCATGAATGATTCTCATAAGGTCACCCAATTCACTGAGTTTCTTCGGAAATACAATGAGGATCAGGGTAAAGAGCCACAAGAATCAGACATTTTGATTTATCATTATCTCATATCATTTGCTCTAGATGTAGAGATGGTTATAGGCGATGGCACATCAAAATCAGAAAGCGCCATGATAGGTGCTAATGAGCCCTCTTAGCAGAAGTGCTACCTCTATGAAGAACATGTGACTTGCCTGATGCTTCTATTTACTAGATAGATGCTGAACTATCAGGAGATGCTTGCATTTATCATTTCCCTTATTTTATGATTCAGGACATGGTATTGTGATTGGCTTGGAAAGCTGGTGAACTGTTAGAAAATGTTTGGATTAATCACCATTAAATTTTCATTTCTAATTTATGGCATGCCTTGTTGTGAATTCTTGATTGGCTTGAAGTAGGTAGTGGTTGCGCCAATTGCTTATGGCTTGAACCAGTCACGTACTCTTGGCCTAATAGAATGGACCTCAAGTGTCCTGCCCCATACAGTATTCAGAGAAGCCTGATTGAATCGGGCTCAAGTGCCCTGTCCCTTATATTTAGTATTTAGAGAAGCCTGACTGAATAGAGCTCAAGTGCCCCATCTTTTATATTCAGTATTTAGACAGGCAGCTTCTATAAGCTGTAGGATTGATCCTGGCAATTAGAGGGGTGAACAGTTTCTGAAACTTTTTTCTTATAAGGTATTTAAAATATTCACTCAAGTTACTATAATAGTCATCAAGCTCATATCACACCTACATGGCTAAATAAAAAACTAGAAACAAAAGCCAACAAAATCAGCAGTCTCCTACACAGGACTGGTCAGACCCCATTGAAGGGCCGGTCTGACCATCGGCCTGTGACCGGTCGCACCGGCAGGCCGATTTAACTATAGATCTAGAGCCAGTCCAATTGGTCCCCTATTCCTTGACCTGAAAACCTCTTAGGACAAAAGCTCAAATCTCAAGAGCTTGCCCAATTCTCATCCAAACACATTCAAGTTTTACATGAGATTTGTTCAAGGCAATAAGAACCTAAATCAATCAATCATAAGGTTCTTGAGCTCACATTCACCAAATTGAAGAGAATCAGATCTAATTCACAAGAACACCCAAAACTCTCAATCTCAAATTATTTCTTGCTCATGAGGATCTAAGATATAAGATCTTTCAAATCTATTCTCATATGTCTTAGCAACGCAATTTAAGAAAGAGATTGGGCTAGAACTCCTATGAACCCGAAATCCCAAATCTAACTCAAGAACAAAAAAATCAACTAAGAACACAAACAAAAACATAATTATTGAGACAAAGTCTTAATCTAATTCATTAGAGGATGAGGTTTACATACTCATGAATGATTACAAGCTGCATCCAAACACTCTTTCCTCTCTCAAGATCTCTCTCTCATGACCATGGAAACAGACAAGGTGGTAGAGCAAAAACTAAATCCTACAATCCTTAAATCTACTACCTCATCTCCTCCCCTCTAAATAACCAGCATAACCCTAATACTTACCAGAGAACCTATCAACCCCACTAGCACGGGTTTTACATACTCACGCACGCTTCTCAAAACGTTTATAAGACTTAACCCACTAATTCTTTAGCAATTGATCCACTTATCAATTTCAACTCTCCTTGATCTAAAACCACCTCTCCTTTGCGTCTCTCTGCATTGTGATTTTGATCAAGGCACTAACTCAGTATTTGGCCAACTATAAAAATACCCTCGATGAACCTTCCAGGCACCTCCCCTTGACTCTGTCTTCATCTTCACCTCAAAGCATCTCCACATACTTTGACACGTAACACATAGTGTCCAATAACTGGCCATCACGTCATCACGCATTTGGACTCCCTCAAACCATCTCTACGTGCATCGGCCTCATCACTTAGCACATTATATGCATCAAATAGTCTCTTCATGATTCTTGTTGTTGTAGGGGTGGCCCCCACCTAAGCCCAGCAGGCCTGTTAGAGGAATGTAAGGCCCAAAATGGGACATGTGTAATGACATAAGAGCCCCCGAGGGGAATACTCACCTGTAAGGGTACAACTGTACAAGCACTCCCCATGTGAATATATATATGTGGCATAGGCCACGGGGGGAAGGGGGAAGCCATTCATTTTACTCAACTCTCCACTACTATACTCTCTCTCTGTTTGGTCTGTAACCACAACACTTGTCTTTCTCTGTACTTTTCGCTTGAGCTACATAGCCTCATCCAGACTTACACGATCACTTGGACCTCAGCTCTCCCGCTTAGTCCTGGTCCATTGCTGTCAATCACTACGTGCTCCAAGCCACCTGCACATCTAAATATCAAACAACCAAATCAAGCACAAGTTTCTTGTACTTTACTCACATTAGTTAAAATCATCTATGATGCAATGCAACACATACCTCGTAGCTCCGAAACCATGAACCGACCTCAAACAAAGTTAGCTCAACTCATCTTGATATCTAATCGTAGCCCCCGGTCTGGACCGCCAACCATGGCCGATTTGATCGCACGCGACCAACATCAAAACACACTCTTTAGAAAAAAGCAGTCACCAACTAGAAATTGATCATACTGCCCCAGCGGTCTAACCACCACCCAATATCCGATCACACTGGATCACTGGTCACAACGTCATTCACAGGTTGGTCCAACCGCTTCCTTCCAATGGTCCAACCGGTCCAACCAGGAACACTAACAACAAATCCGAATTTTCTAAAATTATTACAAAATTCAAATTTAACTCAACCAAAATATCAATTGTTCGTCGCAAACACAAACGAGACCTTGTGTATAGTCTCTCATAAGCGATGCTGCATATATTTTTTTTAGTACAACAAGGACACATGTGTGGCACCACACATACTCACACCACATCTACACACCATGTGGGTGCGTTCAATGCACACGCTAAGATAAAGCGGAGACCGGAAGTCTCACGGAGCGCAGACACACGCTTTAATCACTGAACATATCTATGTGCGCATGTACTCTGAAAGGTAATATTTACATGAACAGTACCCAGAGAGATATTGTTTATATAAATAATACCTTGAAAATGAGACACACTAGAATTGAGCCCACGCGGGTGACCTATACGCCGGCGGCGCCAGGCATGGCATATATGGTGCGGCCTTCACGTCGGCGGCGCCACCATCCGATCGCATGTATGGTGCGGCCTTCATTCTGTCGCGAGCGACAGTAGTCCATGATTGTGGCTGTTGTTGGACTGCGTGGGCGTCGTGTTGATGGCACGTCGCTGTACTGGGCTCCGGGCTCCGGCTGGTGAGTGCTTCGTCTCACCGCAAACATGTGGGTAATGAGGCTATAAGTTAATGCAGGAGTAGTTCAGCTCCTTTTCTTTGAAAGCAATGTAACCTACGCGCTTGTTAACTCTGACCATATCAACCTGCGGTCTCCAAAATTTTCTGACCATTCCATTTCGAAGAAATGTTTCCATGGGGGAGCACCAGACGAGGCCAAGAATACGCAGCCAACTACCCAAGCCAAAGGCTTCAAGGACAAGGAAGAATATGCCACTGCCACCCACCCATTTTGCCCTGCAAGTTGCAACAGCACATGGTAAGATACGTCAATGGCCACGATTTGCCTTGCAAGTTTTGAAGTGCTCAAGCAGCTTTTCTTACTTCGATTTTCCCTGCCAAGCAGCTAAAAAATTTATATTAAATATACATTATTGATGCTTAAAGATGAAATAAAAAATATTGATAAAACCATGTATACTTAATGCTCCTATACTCAATATTAGTTTTGAATTATTGCAGTTGTGATGGTCGCAATGATGCAATCAGATGAAGAATCAGATCGCCACTTCATTTTTTAGCATGAAATACAATTTACATTTATTATTAAATTGGATGGTATATCTAGCAAGAGTGTATGTATGTATGTGTGTGTATAATAGCTGGCAACGCCCATGCCGCCAAGTTGTACATACCAACCGTTTGTTCAACACAAGAACAGTTCATCTATCTCACAGGTATATTCACTGCGGATAAATTAGCTGAAATGGCATAATTACAGTATTATGACAAGAAAAAGAAAAAAACAAAATTAATTACTCCCCTCAAAGAGGGAGGAGCAGGACGACATAACCAACGTCCCTACTCGATGGATTCTCCTCAATAGCTCTAGGGAGTAATCATGAAGAGGAAGGCAGTGGCGAGGAATCAGATGAGGTAATGGTGGAGGAGGAGCCGGCGGTCATGGGAGTCATGTCCATGGGGTAGCTCCCGAGCACCCGCAAGAATGAGGTGAACTCCTGCACCTCGGCGAGCGCGTTCTGCGCGCGCGGCTCGGCGAGGGAGGCCTGGAAGTCGACGTAGAACATGTACTCGAAGTGCTTGGCGGTGCCGACGTTGGCGTCGTCGACGAGGCGGATGGGGCGGTGGCGGTGCGGCCGGCTCTCGATCTTGGTGAGGCTGATGTCGCGGAAGGCGAAGGCGGAGAGCACCTTGAAGAGCACGGAGGTGCCCTCCTTGTCGTGCGCGAACACGATGCTGGTCTTGAACGGCCGGTCCGTGCGCGGCACGATGGGCTCCCGCGCCAGCATCACGAACCGCGTCACGTTGCCGCAGTCGTCCTGGATGCCGTCGGCGAGAACCTCCATCCCGTACAGCTCTGCGGCGCGGGAGGACGCGATGGCGGCCGTGTCGCGGAGGCCGTTGGCGGCCACGTACTCGGCGGCGCCGGCGGTGTCGTCGAAGGCCTCGCGGACGACGTTGAGGCCCATGCGGGTGAGCGTGTGCTCGCACTGAGCCAGCGCCTGCGGGTGGCTGATGACGCGGGTGAGGCACTCCTTGCGCACCCCCGGGAGCGCGAGGAGGCAGTGGTGCACGGGGAGCTGCACCTCGCCGACGATGTGGAGGCGGTGCCGGAGCAGGAGGTCGTAGTTGCGGTGGATGCTGCCACCCAGCGAGTTCTCCACGGGAAGCACCGCGCGGTCCGCGATCCAGAGCTCCGCGGCCTGGAACGCCACCTCGAACTGGTCGCAGGGGATGGCGTCGCAACCCGGGTACGCCTTCCCGGCCGCCTTCTCGCTGTACGCCCCCGGCACGCCCTGGTAGGCCACGCGCAGCTGCGACCCGTGCATCGGCGCCGGGGACAGGTCCGAGATCCGCAGCGGCTGGGGCAGGTTCTTGGCGCCGCCATTAATACAGCTCACAGGGACCAAGTCCAGCTCCGCCCCATTCGGCGACGCCGGCGCCGGCGCGACCTGACCGTTGATAGAGTGGGAGCCGAGCGCGGCCACCTTGCTGGACAGCACCGCGCAGCTGCTCTGCCACTCCGTGCGGCCGCCGACCACCGCGCCCTGCAGCGAGCACCTGACCACGCCACCGCCCCTCCCCGGGACGTGGCACACCAGCCAAGGATTCTGCCCAGTGGGCGCCTTGATCAAACTCGCTGCAGCCATGAACACACCAATTAGCTCTCGTCTCCCTCTGTATCTTGTCTTCTTTGTCTGGTGAAACGAACCGTGGCGGGTAACTGAAGGTAACGAGAAAACTAAATCTGGCAGTTGAAGCTTCAGGGCGAGAAGCTGAGATGGGAGTGGGCGGGTGGAAGGGGATATATAGGTGGTGGCTATCGGGTTTGGTTTGGATTCGAGACATGGAACTTGTGAGAGCTTTGAGGCGGTTGGTGGCGCGGTGGGGTAGCGTGGGCCTTCTGGACTCGAGTCTTGGGATGGCAATCGGGGCGACTTTGAATGAGCGCCGTCCGACCGAATTTCTCCAGAGTTGAAAGAAAAGATAGAAAATCTCTCTTTCGAGTTATCATTCCGATAAAAAAATATTCTTGTGATAGATCCTATTCCCGACTAGAAATACAGTGAAATCATCTTTCCTATTCTTTCCTTCAATCCTGCTACGAAGAAAGAGCATGGATAGTGCTTATCCATATCCATGCCGGCCAACCAATTCCTCGCCTATGGGTATGCCCGCAAAGGGCAATAGGCAGAGAACCTTGCCTATGTTCGTCACCTATGAGCATATCCGTTTACTTATGACCACTCAAAACAGTAGCCAACAGTCTAGCACATAGTATATGACAAAATTAGTGATTCAAACAGCAATTCACCGCAATTCAAAATACACATGAGAAAAAAAAACAAGGAGTAGCTTAATTCAACAATTAAAATGGAAGGGGTAGCTCAAGTTCAACAATTAAAATGGAAATATAAAGGGCGTAGTACATCACACACAAACATACACACAAAAAGAGTTCAAATTCAATAAATAAATGACAATTGACAACCAGAAGGTCAAGATTGGAAATATAAGGACATAGTTCATCACACATCCTGCAGCCCATTTGAATGATGTTGAAGAAGGTATTGCAGCTAGTTTGCTATTCAGAGTCTACTGTTAAAATTGAAAAACAATCTTTGAGATCTTTTTCAATGTCTTCAAGGCATGTCCATAAACCCTTAACTCCTCCTTCACCTAAAACATGAACGTTGCTTTACATAACTAGCTGTAAATCACATAGAAAACTTAAATTATTTACATCATTAACTAGTACATGCATACCTTTAAGGTCATTCTGAAGCCAGTTTTGTAAGCACATAAATACCTCCGATATATTTGGAGTGAGACGGCTGCAATGTTCACATAGCACTTTACCACCAGTACTAAAAGTTGATTCAGAAGCTATTGTTGTTATTAAAATAACCAAGATATCTTGGGCAATCATTCGCAATATAAGATAATGTGTCCCAGCCACCTTCCACCAACCCAGTATATCACATTCCTCATCTATGCAAGGAAGAGCTTTTTCTTCCAAATAGCGATCGAGCTCAATTTTGGTTTTTAACACACCGGTACTTTTCTTACTAGCAACTAATGTTTTGAAAATTGAAAGAATCTTGTTAGTACCAATGGCATTGGCAAAACTATAAGTAACTATTTGTAACATTCTCTTCAGTATTTTCTTCACCAAAGAGGGCAATATAGTATGCATGTAATATTGTCATTTTTCCACGTGGATCAAGAATAATAGCAATAGCCAACAAACAATGAATATCAGGCTAATACTTGTCACTTTTTTTATTATCTCAACAGACATAGACTCAATTATTGTATTTGTACATCCAAACCATTTATTCATGAGCATTTTGATTTCACATATATTTAGGAAGAAAATGTTAGTTGTTACATATTTAGTTCAAAAAAAAACATTTCAGCTGTCTAGAGTCAAAGTGGATGACTTGTAATCAAGATTCCAACTCTGCAGGCTTTTATACAACGCTTCACAAATAACATCTGATGTATATAGATATGGCACATATATAAACCTACAGAAAGAAATAGGATTTCAGTATTTAAGAAAAAAAGATAAAGAAAAGATAGGAATCAAGACACACCTTAGAATGCATATTCTAAGCTTCCATAAGTCATCAACAAAATGTCATGTCACTACCATGTAGCATCTCTTTTGGTTATCAGCTATCCAAATATCAGTGTGACAGCAACATGACAAGTGCTTTTATCCAATTAGATACCATTTTAAATAAGGGTTGCAGTGCACTAACAAATTTAAGGAAACCATGGTGATCAACAATGGGCATTGGGTACCCATATAGAATAATTATGGAATAAGAGAGCTTTCCTAATAACTTCTTGATTGAAGATGTAGTTCTCTACAGATATTTGCCCATGTTTAGAAGTTCCATACCTCAAATTGGATTGTATCTTTCCTTGCATCTTCCGATATATGTAAACCTTCAAATGTTCATGCAGATGCTTAGTGCCATTCTTTGTTTCTCCCAAAAGATACTTACTTGATTGGTACTCTTACTTAGTTCCATCCTTTGGTGCTTGATTGTCGTCAAGCAAAGCTATGATTTTTTACTCTTGGTGCTCGCCGACACCTGGACGGCTTGGCGGGAGCTTGCGCGGTGACTTCTTCAAGAAGGTTGTGAAGAAACCCGGCACCGATTTGTGAGTGGTTTAGTATCCACCACCTTCAGAGTGGAGAAAGGACAATTATTAGTGGATTGAGGAGCAGAGGCTTAATTCGTGGAGCCGGTCCAAGTCGCTTGGGCTTTTCTCAACGTGGATTAGTGGAAATCGGCAAATTTCCGATCACCACGGTAAAACATCGTGTGTATATTAGTTATTTCTTTCTCTTATTTATGCTCTTGTATTTCTAGTATATTATGATTGTTATATTCTTTTTGTGCTAGAATTATTTATGTAAAGACTTATGCTTGTAGTGCCTTAGTCTCACTAGAATTGTGTAGGTTTTAATTGCCTTAAAATCCTGCTATACTAACATTGTAGTAATTGTTATTCGAAGGCAAGATTTTTTTTAAACCTCCTATTCGCCCCCTCTCTAGTCGATTATCTTTGTTCCTACAGATTTCTTGATATTCATAGCTTTTTATAGCTATTAGAATGAAGAAGGAATGAATACTTAAGAGAAAATTTAAAATCATCATTTACATTCTCTGTTGCCATACTGCCCTACTAAATTACACTTTAAAAGAGAGTTAGGTATCAAGCTATTATCTCAAAAAGCCGGAGTACAAACCCGGTCCGTGAGTGTGGTACACCGTTAAGGACCTGTCTAGAATGTCGTGATTTCACAGGAAGAATTAATATAGATCCTCCAAAGTTCGTTTGTGAATCTTCCGATCCATATGCGCCCTAGCATTTTGGTACGTTGTTAGCATTCGGATTGTCAACTAATGGACACAGGCACGGTTGGTGACTCTGACATGTGATAATGCGAGGTCGGGAAACTCTATTCCCACTTGATCGATATCGAGGTTCAAGAAGACCCGTGGAACACAACAGCAATTCCGTAGGAAAGGAAAGCCTTGGGAGCCAGGGCACAGGGCGCGAGTACTGTTAGGCCCTAGACCCCTAGTCAAGTCGTTACATTTCCATCGTTTTCTAGCTGCCACAGCCGAGCGCATCCTACCTGGCATCCACCAATTAGTACTCCATCCACCAATTAGTTATTAGTACTCCTTCCAGAAGAACGAGGCTCACGTAGTCACGTGTTCTTGTTAAACCATCCTTTCCTCTACGGAAGACCTGAAGTCCACGTCACCGTAGGGTCTATTCAATTCGGCTGCATGATGACATTTGGCCTTTTCTTTCGACTGAAATAACAGTATACCGATGATTAGCTTTTGTCTAAAACATTCAGTGAAAGAAAAATAAGAAAAAATAAAGAAAACCGTTATATCTCCACACAATGCAAAAGAAAAAAAAACTCTGTTAAAAAACTAACATTGTCTTATAAAAGTTAGAAGCGAGAAGATAGATACTGATTGGACCAGGACCATAAAGTGAAAGCCATTAGTTTCGTCCTTCGATTTGGAGTCAAGCCAGCCAGACGGGTGCGAACGCGCCGGACCAACGGGAACACGACCAAAGACGGACCGAACCGAGCGGTCCCCGCGCGCGCGTAGCTAGAACGTACGTATGCACGTAGGACCGATCGAGCAATCGACCGAGACACCGAGCTGAGGTCTGGTCGCCGCGGGAGAGGGAGAGCGCCCAAAAGCCCGGTGCGTGCACGAGGCCTCAGGCGCAGCGCCGGCAGCCTAGCTAGCTAGGACGTACCACGCACGTAATGCGGGAGTCAGCCTGTGCCCCCAGCGCGCGCCCATGCCTGGCCACCGCGGCCTGAGTAACGTGGCGCGCGCTCGTATGAAACGACCTGACCGACCGGGGGCGGCTGACCCCGGCGGGCCAACGGCCAACTACCGCTCGCGCCCACAGCTCTTGCCGCCGTTCAAGCCACGAGCCAGCACTAGCAAGTACTGCGGCATGCATAGCCCGCTCACGACGAAATCAAAATTTAATTATATCCCAGACTCAACGGTGAAATAATTAATCTAAACTATCTGAATTGAATCATAAAAATATTACTCGAACTAAACTAAATTTACTCGAGTTATACACTAGATATTTTTTTTACACTTTAAACTGAAGTCTACTCTATCCGAAACGTGGTTCTGCCCCTAGCCCGCCCTACGCACCGGGGCGTTGTTGAATTGATCTGTTAATTATGACCACTATTGTACATGTATTGGTGTAATGGTGTGTGCACTCGTTTAGTTTGTCGTCCTCCAACAACCGCGTGCGAGACAGGAAAGCGAGAGACAGCAACGCCACGTGCCGTGAAATTGCACAGGTGTTGCCCCGGTTGTGGCTGGCTAGTGATTAAAGTACATTATAATAATAGTACCATGCAAGCACGCTTGGTCTAGCTTGGAGGATTGGTTTCGTGTATTTCCAAGAAAAATTAGGGCGAATTAAACAATTGCTCCACATAAACTAGTGCTAGGCGGCTAGCTTTGTTAAGAGATTTATTAATCACCTAATCTAGCTCACTGGTGGTAAGAAGGAAACTTCCGTGACCTAACCTAGCTGTGGTGTGGTGGGAAATGCATGCACCTGTAATTCGCTCTAGCACACACCGATGATCATATATCAGGGGTCATCTACTCGTGTTAACTCTTAATAAGCGAGTGATAATAGGTAGTATTTTTCCAGTAATCCGAGAGTATCTTGGCACGGCAAACATTGATCGAGATTACTAGATGCATTAATTGGAGCAATGCATGGTTAGCTAATCTGTTCTTGTGGTAGACTAGGTGCCCAAGTTTAAGGCTTAATTGTGAACAGTGCACTAATCGTTAACTGGCCGGCTGTGCGACGAACCACGAAATTAGCGTAGGATCACACTTATGTAGTACTATCATAGTCTTTTGTTTTGCTTTGCTTTAATGCCCATGGGGGATAGACTGAATGAACTTGAAGCATGCACGTATGGTTATGACTTATTTGTGGAGATTTCAGTGTGGTGTCTTGTCCCGTTATTTTTAGCTTATATATTTTGGCTTCTTCTAAATAAATAAATGAAATGGTTTTTCGCTGTTTTTTTTTTCAAAACAGTTTTTTTAAAACGGTTTATCGAGATTTGATTCGTTCGCACTAATACTCATACTAGGATAAAAATCTGTCAGTCATAGCAATAAACTATCTGCCATAGAAAAAAAGCATATGTCTTTAGCCCGAAAAGGAAAGATAGCAAGGGTCCCGGGGCTACCGATCGGTGCAAGGAGGGCAGGAGGAGAGGTACTCAGTAGTAGTCAGTACTCGCCTCTTGATTCGTGCGGCCTACAAGTCTTCCCGTCGACATGAATACATGATGAGATAGGCTCATATTGTTGGCATCGACCAGATAACAAAAATAAAAGGTCGATATTGGAAACTTAAAATAAAAACTGCAACAAGTAATACATGCTGCAAACTCAGGCGTAAAGCAGTAGACTACCGTGTCGTCTGATTGAGAAGCTCGGTGTGACTTCTGGGCACTAGTCAAAATACTATATAGTGTAGGAAACACGTGCACACACGTGGTACGATTACTACTTGTTCCTCGAAGAAAAACGTGGGGCAATTACTCAATTATTACAATCTTTGTCCTCTTCTTGGCAACTGGTATTAGTATATGTACACTGTCACAGGTGGGCTTGAATTGATTGAATCTGGAAGCTAAACAAAGCAAGAACTGAAGAAGCTTGGAAGCTGCAGCTCGATGCTCGCATGGCAGATCAGAAGACGAAATTGCTCCTATTCAGTTTTTGGACGGCCCATCCTGTCCTTTCAATCTGCTAATGCACGTGGCCCATAACACGGTGGCCGGTGTGTTCTTCAGCAGCCCATGGTATGCGACATCTTCTTTTTAGCTTTTAAAATCTGATTTTTAGATTTTTTTTTTTCCGCAACTAGCTATCAAACGAAGTGTCTTTTAAAGATAAGATATACAAATTTATTATAGTATATGCTCTAGCGACTTGTTATATTAGCCAAAACCACACTCGAGTTTTTGTTACTTCATATTCTCTCTCACGAATATCTCAAAAATCATAAACTAGACCCATCATTCCCTGAGGCCCATTTAGATGGAGGCCCGCAGAGTTTTTTTTTTTTTGAAATTAAGGCCGGCAGATTTGATAGTCCTGCTCTAGTTCTTTTTGTGACCGGGCTATTCTAGATTTCTCGTTGCGTCGGTCAATGATCTGAAGCCTAGTGCAAAAAAAACCAAAAAATGGCGCCAGCTTTGAAATACTTTTATCTTTATACCAGAGTATGTAAATCAACGCACCAATTCTCTGGAGTTGAAAATTAACGTTATACCCCGTACATTTCACTCTCTCCAAGCACGTGGATTTGACCCTGTGGCTCTTGTATACGCATTTTGCCAAACCAAACTGCACGCAATTTCTAAAAGAAAAGGGAAAAACTGTACAAGCAAATGTCATATTCCCTGCTTGAAGTTGCAATCGTGGAAAAGATCGGAGGAAAAAAGAAGACGAAAGCGAGAGAGAACCTGCAAGGTCGCATTGCATCGACAGCAACACAAGAACCTTCACCAGATGAGCGCAGCGACCCAAATAAGCCGTTGCACCTATAACAAATGGAAAGAAAAAGCCTTGCTTGCCGACGACGGCCAAAAGCCGGAAGAGCAGGTAGTCTTGGTGATGAGTGTAGTCTGACGGGTGCATGGAACGGCGAAGGAGCCCAAGAAAGAGATGGGCGAGAGGAGCTACGAGAGGTTGACGATGAGACGCCTCACGCCTGCACGTACAATACAACAGTACCCTAGCTAGCTAGGTAGGTGCCGACCGCTGCCCACTGATGCTTCTTGGTGAGCAGGCGGCGAGCCAGATGGTTTAGAAGTAGCGAAGTATAGCAAGCAATGGCTAGGATTGGCGGCGGTTGGTGGCCATTGACTTAAATTATTATATTGTTTAGGTATATCTCTTATCAATAAAAAACGATCACTTCTTAGTCGTAAGTCTTTCTATAACTACCCCTTAGTCGTAAATTTTTCTACGATCATATAGTCGTAAGTTGTCCTATAACCACCTTGTGGTCGTGGACCTTTCTGTGACCAATTTATCTCCGACTGGCTTGTCTACGATGACCTACTACATTGTGAGTCTGTCTGACAAGGCAGTTGAACATACGCTTATTCTTAATAACCGCACATATTCTTTCCGACGACAACCGCTGCACGACGAATGGGCTATCATCTCTTTCTGACAATAACTCTTGTCAGACGGTTATCACCCGAAGTGTTAAGAAGTCTTTTAGTGCGGAACAATGGCTGCCGCTTCACCAACATATAAAGGTTAACATTGGAGAAGGAGATCAGATCGGACATAGTCCAAGTTAGAGATAGTGCAAGGCAATTCACATTACTTTCTCAATTATAATCTATCCTCTGAGCAATATCCACACAGGACATAGGGTTGTTATTCTCCTAGGAGAAGGCCCGAACCTGTATAAAAATTCTCGTGTCTCTACTCTGCATGATCATAGTATGAATCTTCAAAAGTTTTCCCGAATCCAAACAAATTATACGTAAGATTGGTATTAAAACACCGACAGTTGGCGCCGTCCATGGGAAGATTTCTTCTAAGACTCCGGTAATTTCCTCGTTGGCAAGTTCTCTTCCTTTTGATGTCCTTATGGTAGGAGAGTGAAACGAGGAGAACTGGTTCGACTTGGATGACTACGCAGATCTCGACATGAATGCCTGCTATGACTACGAGCAGATGATGTTTGCTTCTGACAGTGAGGCTGTCTCTAGAGATCCATCTCGAGATCACGGAGACTGCACTGCTGGAAAGGCTAAGGAGGGATCCATATCCCCCACAGCAGAACGCCCAATGGAGGAACCAATTTTTCCAAGTGGCAAGGGTCAATCTAACCACGAACATGACTCGCAACACGACAATGGGCCTGCCCCCGAGTGTTCGAGTCCCCAGGCGACCACTCGATCAGCCTCATCGAGTCTCGAAATCCTGCATTCCAGGACACCGTCATCATCTGCGGTCGTAACTCTTTGGTGGAACCTACAAATAGAGTGGGTGGGCTCCTTGCGAGTTTGCCCATACCTTCACAGAGTACAGATCCAACAGGAGACGGTTATAACCCGGAATTCCCCTATCTGGCGGTGTTTAATCCAAGCCATGATGCGCTCTCATTAGAGGATTCTTCAAGCGAGGGGCCCTCCGTTGAAAGTGGGGATTCTAGATAGGAGGTCTTTGCCCTCCCTGTCGATTCTAATCACTCTCTCGAAAGAAGGCCTGAGGATCCTCCCCGCCAATCACACACTGCCACCCCATGTGAGGATGGCGAGGAGACCTCTAGTGATGAACTAGGTCAGTTCTCTTATGAGCATGGGAAAATCTAAGAAATAATCACTCTCCTTTAAGGCAGCCTCAACCAGCCTCAGACATTGAGAATCCTAAAACCATTCGAAGGAGACGACTAGCTGCCCACAGGTCTTTGCCTGGGTGGGCCCAGTACCAGCCCAAAGAGGCTCGAGAGCTTCAACGCATCAACAACTTGCTCGAGAATTCAACTCAACAGCTTGCTCAAGCACCAGGATATGATAACTTCACCAAAGGGATCACGCGAAGAATCTACAACATGATGTCCAGATTCAAGCATCCTCATTGGCATAACTCCGAGAGTCAGATAGGTATGACCGCATCTAGTCATTTACAGAACTCATCTCATAGGGTTCGACATGATGATAGGTCACGTTAGTCCCCTAACCACGGCTCTTACTAGAGGAGAGTTCGTCGAATGACTCTGGATCGATGAGTTTACCGAGGGAGTGACTGATCACCACTTCAAGCAAGGAATCCGCAGCAGTAGATAGAGTATGAGGAATACTATCCTCATATGGATGAGGCCTACTACAGGTCAGGCCCATCAACTGCCGAGCATCGTCGAGTACGATCGCCTAGTGACGCCAATTATCCTTTTTCGCAAAGGAGGCATCAGGAACTCGTTATCGAATGTCGGGTGTTCACCCCCAAACTCTGAGTAGTGTGCTGACCACCGCGGTTTCAGCCAGTAAACATGAAGAAATTTGATGGGTCCCAAAATCCCATCGAGTTCATTCATATTTACATGACTGTGGTTTGGGCAGTAGGAGGAGGCGAGTATGTCATAGTAAACTATCTTCCAACAGTGCCCAAGGGATCTGCTCAGTTATGGTTGCTCAATCAACCATTCGAGTTGATCTACTAGTGAGGACACCTCTGTGATCTTCCATTGGCCAACTTCCAGAGCATATACAACCACCCCAAGAAAGAGGACGACCTGCACCGAATGTGGAAGAACAGCAACAAGACCCTATGACAATTCATCAGACACTTTAGTCAGGTTCATAATTCAATTTCAGAGATCTGTGACACTTCTGTCATCAAGGCATTCAAGCAAGGGTCCGCAATAGCAGGTTCACAGATGATATTGCCTTGAATCCTCCGGTCATCATCACCGAGTTCTTCGAGATAGCTGACTGTTATGCAACTTCTGCTGAAGTGGTTGAATGGACTAAAACCATTGATCAACCCAATTGAAGTTCTAAAGAGGAAGGTGAAGGCAATAAGAGGAAGGAGAAGGTCAAGAAATCCAAGAACAAGGCCAAAGGCCAAAAGCCTCACGCCAGAAGTTCGAAGGACCACGGAACCCCAAGCAGTACTCCGATCGGGGTAAGGGCAAAGCACCCATGTGGAAAGACAACAAGCCTAGGTTGTGTCCCTTCCATAAAAGGGAAGGGCACGACCTTTGCAATTACCGAGTTTTCTAACGAAAACTCAAAGATTACTATTCCAGCAAGGGACCACTCCCTACGATCCAAGAACCAGGACAAACAAGTGGCCAGAAGAAATCGAAAGATGATGAGGAGATGTTGTTCCAGGATTCGAAGCACACCATCGAGCACATCTATGGAGAATCCTCAACATACGAGTCAAAACGACAGTACAAAGCTATCGAGCGAGAGGTAAACTCCATTGACCCTCCTCTTGTAAAAAAATCTTTCTAAGCGGTTGGAAGTCTCTATCTCTTTTGAGAAAAGCAACTGTCCGATCCCTTCAATTAGACCAGGTCGTTTCCTACCATGGTCTAACCCACTACCAACAACTGTCGAGTGAATCGTGTATTGATTGATGGTGGTAATTTTTTAAATATTTTATTTGTAAGTGCTCTAGACGAGACGCAAGTTTCTCATACCAGAATAAAGCCTGTACGGTACTTATTTCATGGGATCATACCAGGATCTTTGGCCAAACCCATTAGTCAAGTTTCTCTGCCTATTACATTCGGTTCTCCAGGCAACTTTAGGACAGAGAAAGTCTCCTTTGACGTGGTCGACTTCGACATGACTTATAACATTGTATTTGGACAACTAACTCTGGCACATTTTTTTATTATCAGTCACTGTGCGTACCAATGTTTTAAGATGCCAGGTCCCAAGGGATTCATCATAGTTCGCTGTGATAAGAAAATAGTGCTAACATGCGACCGCAAGTCCCTCGAGATGGTCGACTAGTTGCCAACTCAAGAAGTTATCAAGGCACAACCTTCAACCAAACACTCGAAGCCTAAAGTTGCACCAAAGCCGAATGAGGAAGTCAAGGAAATTCCTCTGGACCCAGCGGAGCCTTCGAAGACCGTTCACATCGGGGTTACTTCTGACCCCACATAGAAAGATGCCCTCATCACCTTCCTCTGGGCAAACGTAGATGTGTTCACATGGCAACCATCCGACATGCCTGAGGTCCCTAAGGAGGTGATCGAGCACATGCTAGCTTTGTGGCCTGAAAAGAAGCTCATAAAACAAAAATTACAGAAATTTGCACCAGATCGACGGAAAGCTATCAGATCAAAATTGGACAAGCTACTCAAAGCAAGCTTTATAAGAGAAGTCGACCACTTAGAGTGGTTGGCTAACCCTATAATGGTAAAGAAGTCTAACAGTAAGTGGTGTATGTGTATAGACTATACTGATCTAAATAAAGCTTATCCAAAGGATGATTTCCTGCTTCCTCGTATTGATCAATTATTTGATTCTACTACTGGTTGTGAAATATTAAGTTTTCTATATGCATACTCTAGTTATCACCAGATTAGTATGTCTTTAGAAGATGAAGAGAAGATCGCATTTATTACGCCATTCGGAGTATTTTGCTATGTCAAAATGCCATTTGATTTAAAAATGTTGGTCCAACTTTTCAGAGTTTGATATAATTGACTTTTATATATCAAATAGGCCAAAATTTAGAAGCCTACTATAGGGTCGGAAATGGCAACAGAGGGGGGGTGAATGGTGTCTTTTGAAATTTGCCCCCAAAGTATTCACACAACATCTCTTCTCCAATAGCTATAGAAGTATGAAGTAGACATGTTCAAGCTTACTAGCAACCAGAGAAGAGACGGCAAACAAATCGACAAACAACGCGATCAACTGAAGCTGGCAGAAAAAGGTAGCTCAAGGGAAATAGGTCAGGCCAGTCAGACCGCAATTCATGGGCCGGTCAGACCGCCGGTTCAAGACCGGTCTGACCGCCAGCCCATTACCAGTCTGACCGCTGCACTCCCTCCGGTCGGACCGCTAGCATACCGCCGGTCAGACTGCCAGCCAATACCCGGTCTGACTAGGGGTGGAAATTTGGCTTGAGGCTTGCGAGCCGGCTCAGCTCGTAACGAGCTCGAGCTGGCTCGGCTCGGGCTCGTAATGATTCAAGCCAAGCCGAGCCCGCCGTCCAGCTCGTGAGAAAAACGAGCCGAGCCCGAGCCGCTCGTTGGCTCGTGCGAGCTCGGTGCCTCGGTCCGATCTGTCCGGCCCAGTGTCGACCCGCAGCGTCGGCCCAGCCCAGTCGATCGATGGCAATGCGATGCGGTGCGAGTCGGCCAACCCTAAGTCCTAACCCTTCGGCCATTCCCGTCGGGTGGCACCGCAGCCGCGGCAATCCCATCCCCATTCGCGTATCGGTACGAGGGCCCGCGCGTGAACGAGGAGCTGGCCAAGGAGGAGGCCAAGGCGCTCGGCAACGCCGTCAAGTCGGCGTCGGCGAAGCTCTGCGGGACGGCGGTGGTGAGGTGCTCACCACCGAGAGCAAGCCGCAGCTCAGGGCAACCTTCAGGCTCTACAAGGAGTTGCACGGCAAGCCGCTGGTCGCTGGAAGAGGTGAGCAAGCAACCAAGCAAACAAACAGACCAACTAGATGCGTCCCAGTTTGATCAAGTCTCTGATTCTTTCTGCTCTGTTTCATGCTTCCCTTTCATCTGCTGTTTCTAATTCTAATTAGGATTTTGCTGCTGTTTCATTTCAAGCCATTTTGGCTCGTTTGGGCTCATTCAAGCCATTTTGGCTTGAATGGCTCATTCAAGTCATTTTGGCTCATTCAAGCACAGCACTGTTATATCAGCTGTTAAAAGTCATTCAAGCTGTTAAATCTGATATGCTATTAGTATTACATCTGAAATGCACTATTATTTATTTCTGTTGTGCTGCTCCTGCTCTATGTGAATCTGTGATGGGTATCTGTGAGCGGCGAGCCAAAATGGCTCGTTTGGGCAATCGGCGAGCTAAAATGGCTCGTTCGGGCATCGGCGAGCCATTTTGGCTCAGTCGGCAGCGGCAACCCTTTTTGGCTCGGTCGGGCTCGCGAGCTGGCTCGAGCCGACAGTCGAGCCGAGCCAAGCCTCCCGCGTAGCTCGTTTCCAAAACGAGTCGAGCCGCGTCTTTGACCGAGCTCGACCGAGCCTGGCTCGAGCCGGCTCGGCTCGTCTCGTTTCCAGCCCTAGGTCTGACCGCCATGTACAGACCGGTCAGACTGGGCCAAACCCTAGCAGTCTGACCGGTCTCCTGAGAGCAGAGCAGGAAGCAGCGATGAAAAATTTCAGCATAGTAAATACAGAAGCCAGCTGAAAACAGGGGAACAAGGGAAATTTTGCTGCTTTTCTCAAGCCTTCCTCACAAGGACTCTAAACTAAATATCAAATTGATTCAGGTGAAAAGAGGAAGCAAACAGGAAGCCACATACAATTGAGAATTCTGATTTTATTGAAAACAGACAGCTAGAGAGGAAAAATGCAAATATCTCAAGATTCTGTAGTCTTCTGCTCATGATATTTTGAAATATGCCAGAGAAGCATCCTTAGACAAGAAATGATAGAGCTAGAACCTCTTTTCCCTAGACATCAAGAGAAGCCAAGGTTCCCCTGCCTTCAAACCCTAGAAGATGCAGAATAGAGCAAATGGAGCGTAGGAATGAAAAGAGTGATTCTTTGATTCAACCATTTGGCTCTTGGGAACTAACTGACCAAATTGTCTAGAGACATATTCCCATCACAGAGCAATCCACCTTGCAACTAAATATTCAAGAATTCATCTCTAGAACACAAGAACTGAAAATAACAGGGAAACCCAGGCAAAACACAGAAGGCACAAGAAAATGATTCAGAATCATGAATGCTTCATAAAAGAGGAATGTTTACATGAAGTGTCTACATCCAACACACTACATCCCCATACGCAATTGAAAAGGAATGTCACTCCCCTCACTACATGCTTGAGAGAAGAACTCACGCACACATACAGAGCTCACTCCAGAACTATTGCTTGCTCTCTTGCTTTGCCTTCTGCCTCCACCTCTCCATATGAAGACTCCAGGCTCACACCCAAAAGGCAAATCAAGAAGTGGCATACCCTTCCCACTCCATGCTCCAACCACAATAGAAGCAAGAGTCAAAGTCAACACAAGAAATGGAGGAAAAACCAGCCACTCCACTCATGCTTGAATCAATTCTCCAAATTGCCCCTCAAGCACCTTCCCGGAAGCTTACCGCAACCGGTACCCTGACCGTCTGGACCTCGACTCCCCCCTGAGTCTAGTCCTGGTCCGCTCTGCTGCACATGACCACACCCGGCATCCTGACCGTCTGGACCTCAGCTCCTCCCTGAGCCTAGTCCCGATCCACCTTGCCGCTGCCCGTCGTGTCCACCTGACTCCGACCGAGACCTCCGACTTCACCTGAGTCTAGTCCTGGTCTGTTCCGTCGCACACGACCGCAATCGACATCCAACCGTCTGGACCTCCGACTCCTCCCTGAGCCTAGTCCCGGTCCACTCGTCGTTGCCCGTCGTGTCCATCACCGTAGCTCCAGCTCCGGTTCCTCGTCTCCCGACTCGCAACCACCTCAGCAGCCTCGATCATCTTCGGCATCTCCGACCGTCTGGACCTCAACACCTCCTGTGCCTAGTCCCGGTCCTCCTCGCCTCACCATGACCTAGCTCCGAAGTCCTGCAGCCACACAGACAAGCAAACCGTCATATAGCACCGCACAAAACAGCATAATCAACATTTAGCATAAGTAAAAGGTACTCAACCCTAGAATACCCAAAACAAACTCAAACTCTCTAACACAACCGTTAATTACTCATCACAAACATGGGGACACCTCCACATGGTCTCTCAATCTCCCTCTTGATGAGTATATTGACAAACACAGAAAAAGCGCATAAAGTTGAGTTTGTTTAAAAGTCATACATGGTCTAAAAGAGAAGTAAAAAGATGCAAGACCATGTAGACAAAGGAGCAAAAACAGAAAGAGCAAGTTTCCTCAAAAGCTCCCAAAGTTCCCAAAAATTGGCTTTTTCCTCCAATATTCTCCCCTTTTTAGCAATAAAATCATCAAGATGCTTGGAGGAAAATAAATCATGAAATGGATGAAATGACTGAATTTTATTCAATCTAAGCAATTAGAGCCATGAAGATTATCCAAAATGACCTTTGAGTATTATACCAAGCCATAACGCATATGAATGCTATCGAGATCATAACAAGATATGCATAATCAAACCAAGCCACATAAGTAACAATCTGAATATTAGATGAATTTGTTAGCATGTCAAGCCATTCAGGAGTATAGTCTAGCTAAAGGTATCCATAGATGATGCAAGCCATATCAATAATCTAAGTGGAATCAAGAAGCTAGAATTGAGTCAATTCAGAGTGCTACAAGTTCAAGAATGAATTATTTGTTTAAGCACTTTAGTCTTTTTGTGATGAAGCAAATTTGGCACAATTGACATGTTTTTCTTTTGAAACTCATGGTCGTTTCCAACCAAAATTTTAGTCATGTGCTAGATCTCAAGCCTTATGCGACCATTCCAAGCGAGAAGCTTAAGGAGATGATCTTGGTCATCCAAAACTCCCCCTGGGTTCATGCCTAGTGCAATGACAAGCAGTCTCATGAGAAAGAATTGGTGAGATCAGTTCTTTCGCACAAAAGATATCTTTTTGCTTTTATAGAGTTTATTGAGATCTCATGAGACAGATCAGTGAAAATCAATTGGAATTCGTCTGTTTCAAGTTTGTCTGCCTTCACAACTCAAGCGAAATTACCTTATTGACCAAGCTCGCTTCTAGTCGAAAAGGCTTCGCTTTCAACCATCTTTCGTTTACGACCTCTCTTTCTCAAGTAAGTTCTCTTACTTGAAGTTAGGGGCTAGATGACAAGAATATAATAATTCTCAAATTATTATGTTATTATATTATTCGGGTATACCCCTTATCGATAAGGGAAAGGTTTTATAGGGTAGTCATGAGTTCTTCCACGACCGCTCCTCAGTAGTAAATTTTTCTATGACCACTCTCCAGTCGTAAGCCTTTCTAAGACTACCCCTCAATCGTAAATTCTTCTACGACCACATGGTCATAAGTTGTCTTGCGACAGCCTTGTGGTCGTGGACCTTTCTGTGACCAGTCTATCTAAGACTGGCTTGTTTACGATGACTTACTACATCGTGGGTCTGTCTGACAAGGTAGTTAGAACGCGTGCTTATTCTTAATAACCGCACATACTCTCTCTCTCTCTCTCTCTGATGATAACTACTGCACGGTGAACGGGTCATCACGTCTCTCTGACAATAACTCCCGTCAAATGATTATCACCCAAAGTGTTAAGGTGTCTTTTAGTACGGGACAACAGCTGCTGCTTCACCAACTATATAAAGGTTAACATCGGAGAAGGAGATCATATCAGCTATGGTCCAAGTTAGAGATAGTGCAAGACAATTCGCATTACTTTCTCAATTGTAATCAATTCTCTGAGCAATAGTACACAGAATGTAGGGTTGTTATTCTCCTAAAAGAAGGCTCGAACTTGTATAAACATTTCCGTGTTTTTACTTTGCATTATCATAGTCTGAGTCTTCAAGAGTTTTCTCCAAATCCAAACAAATCATACATAAGATCGGTATTAAAAGACCGACAATAACTTTTGTGGGATTTGTGGTAGGTTGTTCTCGTACCCGTCCGTAAAGATGTACATTTTAGAATTTAGTACTTCATATTTCACAAGTCCTAAGGTCATATGTTAATGAGTAACAAATTCTAAAATAACACGCCATTGACACTTGACAGTGTCAAATGATCAATCACCTGGGTCTGAGCTTTAATTGTGCTCTGTTTTGCCTCGTCTCGACCGGCTCTTGTATGGCCATAGGAGCAGCTGCAGCTTCATGCGGCATGCTCTGCTCTGCATGGACCACCTCACCCTCCCGCCATGCATCTTGCCGCCAGCGTCCGTGACCCGTTCGTGCGCCGTCTGATCTCCCGGACGTTTAGAGTTGTTTCTGCAGCCGTGCCTGTGGTCCACCAGCTCGCGCGATGCCTCCTCTCGCGCCGCACGCCGAGAAGAGCTGGTCCGGTGGCCGGCAGAGGCAGGAGGTAGTGGGGCAGCGAGGCCCGGGGCAGAGGTCGGCGTCCTTCCACGGGCGCGGGGCGGAGCAGCGGCACCAGCTGCGGAAGCAGAGGCCCAAGACGCAGCCGGACCTGCTCGCCGGCTTGAGGGGCAGGAGCTTCCGCTCCGCGGACGGCGCCGAGCAGCCGGAGCCGGCGGCTAGGAGGACGCCCAGCAAGGTGCTGGTGAGCGTTGCAGTGCAGCGGAGCTTGTGGCCGCTGCACGTCATGGCGTCGGCGGAGTGGAGCGTGGCGGACCTGGCGGCGGCAGCCGTGGGGCTCTACGTCAAGGAAGGCAGGCGGCCACTTCTACCGTTCACCGATCCGTCGGCCTTCGGCCTCCATTACTCCCAGTTCAGCTTGGAGAGTACGTTTCTTGCCTGCAATTCTGCATCAGCATCACATTACTCTTCGGTCTTCGCTTGCTGCTCCTACTTTTTATGGCAAAATTGAACCATAGTCCATCGATCTCTCTGCTTCCACGTTTTTTACAATCAAGTGCAACACTTCAATTTGTAGCAAATCAACTCAACTACTCTCTCATTTCCATTTTACTCAGCATTTTGACTTTTCATTATTTTGATACATGGTTTTGACTGTTACTTTTTATAACTTTATATTGAAATATACTAATAAAATTACAAAATTATGAAAATATTTTTAACGATAAATATAATAATATAATTTTTGTATAATCTATTTAGATAATTTTAAATTTATTAATAATTAAACTTTAAAAATTCCCTCCATGTATTGAGCAACCAACGCACGTGCGCCCGTGCGTCAGTGACACCCCTATTTGTCGCGGTTCCCACAAGACAGTGGCAAGTGGGTCCCAACCATCAGTTACTGAAGCCTTAGCTGAAAGCCTATATAAGTAGTAAGTACTGAGTAGCGGCAGTCCATGTACTGCAAGTAGTATAACAAATATTCAGGTAGTGAACTATTGACAGTGTAACTTTGCCCAAGTTTCAATCCTCCACTGATCATGTACATGTTTTTTATTACTTAGGTTTGGACCCGAGGGAGATGGTGATGGAACTGGGATCCAGGAGCTTCTTCCTGTGCCCCAAGTCTTCAGCTAATGGTCATGCTGCTTCATCTTCTTGCTCCGCTGAGGGAGGAAGCAGGATCACGGACAGAGAGGCTCCCACGAAAGCAGGCGAAGCACCGGCTTGGTTGTGCTACATGCAGTTCAGGCCGACGATGTAGCGAGCTGCTACCGTTATATTACATATACAGACTACATATATTGTTACCCTCGTCCATTTTTCCCAGCTTGGTTTGTATTTGTAGCTCTGGCCTTGGAAAACCGGGTTGCATTTTTAGAATTTTTAAGACTTGCATATGGCCCCAACGAATTTCCAAATTGATTTTGCATTGGTGTGGAAAGTGGCAACAAGTACATACAGCTTTAGAAGATGAGACTGTAGTGTGTTAATAATATCTTGCTAGGTGCAAAGTGTTTTGCCTGGTCCACGCGACCACGCCAGATTCAGAAATGTCAAATAGATGTCTACGTGACCAGGACAGGCTGCCCCACTTGTTTAAGTTTTAACTTTTAGCTTCATACATTGTTATTGGTTATGTTATAGTATTAATGCAAAAAATTATCATACACAATACTATTTATCACAATATTACTTAAAAATTACATATGTTATTATATGTATGATAAAGTAATAAATCTCAATCATTTTTGTTCTAGTTCTGCCCCTGTCATCGGCCATCACCATTCACCAGTCCTGGAAGAGTTACTTTCATAATTTGTAATTTCATATTAGCTCTCTCGGCCATATACAGAAGTCTGAACAACTACTAATATATATTCTCTCTATTTTGCTATATTTATCTATAGCCTCAGGAGTATCTATGTTAATATATTTATTCATGGAGAGAATTTACCAATACCTAAATACTCTGAAAGAGGTTAAATAATTAGGGTATAACACTTAATAGGTATATATATATATATATATATATATATATATATATATATATATATATATATATATATATATAGTCATTTCTCATTAAGTATTTTTAAGTTTAATGTTTTTTGATTAAATATAGCAAAACCGAGATAGTAGCAACTATGGTGTCGTGCAGCCTAAGATGGTGTCAAACTGTCAACGAGTGAACAAGAGACAAAGGAAGAACTGTAATTCGGAACTGCACTCGTCCTCTCCACGGATGGAGCGTAGTATGCGATAAGTTTTGAGTGAACAACCAGGCAGCATCTATAATTCCTTGGTCCTGTAAGCCTGAAATGTAGTATGATTTTAGATACTCACATGAGCTTTGACAAACTGTAAATAGCAACAACTAAATGAACAATTACATGAAATGAAGATCCACATCATTTACCCACCATTTGAAATTGGAAAATACAATATGGCAGCATAAATACAAGCTTGCTGAATTGTGTTGATGCAGCAACTGTCAATGTTAGAGAGAGCTTCCAGACAGGTTCATAAATTTCGTCAAATGTAGATTGGTTGCTTGGGAGGGAAGGATGGCAATACAAGAAACTGGAATATCCCAAGATAATTGAAATGACAATAAAAAATGCCTATAATATTTGTAAGTATCTAGTTACAATTGAACATTCATTACTCGACCAAGTGCAAATTCAAAGATCAAATATTATCTTTGGAGATGGAAACTCAGATGAATTCAATGACGAATTTGTGCTACAATTGTCCGTCTCCAATGAGCTGAAAGATAAACCAATTTGTACTTGGAAATGATCTCACAACAAAAAATTAAACCATTCTGCTCCTCGGCTTAGTTTGGAGACAATTAGAGAACTCCTACGGTTCTACCTAGGATTTGACATTTGAATCGCTTCAACTGTAGAAGATAAACACAAAGAATTATTTAGCAATTTGAATATGAACTGCTGGCATTGTGTTATGAAAATTTGCACCATCAAGCTGACACCATCAATACCCAATGGGCATGTTCTTTTGAGTTGCGGCTTATAACTTTTGGGTTTCGTGAGAAAGAGTACATAGTAACAGAAACTCACATATAGTTTTGGCCAATATAAATGAAGTTACTACAGTATGTACTACAATTAACTTATAGACTCCGTATTTAAAAAAGTACCCTGTTTGAAAGTCAGTTACTATAAAAAAGTAAAAAAAACAACTTTTAAAAGCTGAAAAGAAGAGGTCAAATGTCTCCACCAAGGGTATAATTCAATACTACTGTTATTTCTAGGGCCATTCTTTACAGATGAAATCCATGACATTGCCAGAAAGAAACATACAACGTGACAACAACCCTTCAATGTGTGAAAAGCAAAAGTAATCACTGATCTTTGACCAAACCTTTATCGGTTGAAACAATTTTTGTGAGTATGTTCTTGTGCAATTCCTTAATAGAATACTAAGCAATCTGAAATTTTCCATACTAAACTTGTCATCCAATATCAATATTGCAAGCAAGATGATGCTTCCAAGTTTCAACATCCATATGCAGATTTAACAACAGTGTAAAGATATTTTGCGGTAGCTGTGAATAGCCACATCCAACACATTGCTTGTTGTGTACCTTTCATGGTGGTATGCAAGCAACCGTTCAAATTGGCAACTCAATTCAATTTTGATCTGAGAAAAATGTCAAGTTTGGACAACATACCAAAGTTCTTACTTCTTAGGAAGCATTTAACTTGTAGCACCCTGGTTCTCTAACAGCAGGAGTTCAACTAAGATTACAAGACTGGGCTGAACTTTTAAGTCAATTCAGAATCATAGCATTATTATGCCATCATACTATCATAGTAATGATTATGAAAACAAAAAAAACGACATGCATGGAATTGCAAAGAGTGCTAAACTAAGCAATGATGAAAAGGACACTTGAGAAATGAGAACACATAGTGTCAGGCAATAGACAATGAATGATTAATACCTTGCTAGAATCAAGAAACTTGTGCAAACATGCTGCAGTATATTTCATTTGGCGCCTTAGAAGGGTACACCGACATCAAGTCATTCTTGAAGTGGGTACGGTTGTTGACTTGTAAATCATGACAGAGGCAACTCAGCGTCTGGATCAGACTGGGCATTGAGGTGGTGTACAAGGAGCAACCTTGCACGGTTCACGCCTGCGAAGTAGAGGCAGATGTGCTCCTCGAGGTCGTCAAGCTGGCGTAGCAGCCTGGGATGGTTCTTCCTAAGCTGCCGTACCACCTCCTCTATGGTGTGGTGCTGTCCCCTCCGACGATCCAGCCCCAGCCGGATCAGCCCCTTGTCGCTCTCGACGGTGGCGTGGAGCCTGCCCACCAGCCGCTCAATGGTGTCCACATCATTGTTCAACACGTAGGCGCCCCTGGCTGCAGCGTCAAGCCGGTCCATGTGTTCCTGCAGGCGTTTCATCGAAGGGGCTGCTGGACAGCAGGAGCCACGCGACGCCGCGCAGGTAGGGGCCGCGGCAAATAACGCGGTAATGGCGTGGGTCGCGAGCACGAGGCCAGCGACTGCAACACCGGTTGCACGGGCGATGAGGCAGATGCCCGACCCGCGCGTCGCGCAACGCAGCAGCCGGCTCCTGCGTCGGGCCCTCAGGAGGCGCAGGTCGAGGTGGCTCTTGAGGCCAGCGAAGCTCTGGCGCATGCCCTGGAAGCCGGCTGCGGGGGCCGGGAACGGGTTGGGCATTTGGTCGAACAGGAGGAAGGCGTCGAACGCGCAGTCGCAGTGCGCCGTCGTGAACGGCGGCGCGTGGGGAATTAGCGCCAGAAGGTCCACGATGGGACCGTACAGCGCCCGCGCGCGGCGGAGTGCCCGGCGGAAGGAGAGGCAGAGCAGCGACGCGTGGTGCGTGCTGCGGAGGTAGTCCGCGGCAAGGCGGGTCAGCTCCGTGTCGGGCGCGCGCTCCACCACCGCGTCCTCCGGCCGGAGAACGCCGGCCAGGGTGCTCCTGTCCTCCTCGTCCCCTCCGACGCCGGCGCCGTCCACCCGCTGCCCGTCCAGGTCCACGTGGATCTTGGTCCAGATCTCGTGGTATGAGCTGGTATGGATGGCGATCGTGTACTCCCGGCTGAGGTTGATGGTCGCCGCCGACATGGGGCTGCTCCCCTACCCTTCCTCGGCTCCTCCGTTCCGCCTCACGCCGCTTCTAGCAGCAGTGCTCGAACTGAGAAATTTCGATATTTGACACTAAGTAGTGCGTCTCTTAACTTTTAACCCTAAATTCGCTCGCCTTTGAAAATTTAACCCTGTCACTGTGAATTCTTTTGATTCAAGAGATTCTCCTTATTTTCTCTCATTTTCTATTTTGACACTTGTCACTGCGAAAATGAAGAGAATCCTTTGAATTAAAAGAATTTGTAGTGAAAGAGTTAAATTTTTAAAGGTGTGCAAATTAAGAGTTAAAAATTGAGAGGCGCACGTATTCATTGTCAAATATCGAAATTTCTCGCTCGAACTCGTGCTCGCATTTGCGCTGCTGGTGTTAGTATCCGTATGCGAGCAGCCCCGCCTCCCCGCCCGCGTCACCGCGGCGCTCCCACGGCCGCATCGATCGACCGGCCGCTCTGCTCTGGTCGGTGCGCAGCGAGCGAAGACGAAGCAAGCATGGGCGCAAGCTTTAAGTGCGTGGGGGAGGAGTAGCCGAGCGGGTGGTGTGCGGCGTAAGCCAACGGCCAATGCCCAAGGCCCAACGGGCACGAAGCGCTCTTGGGGTTTTTGACCGGTCGGACGAGGAGTCGAGCCCTCTCGGGGGCAAATCAGACGGCCGGCGCGTCGTTTTCTCGGCGGCATCGTGCGGCCCGCGGCCGCGCCGGTTGCCTCCGAGTGGTGCGGGCGTGCGCCGCGTGATATCGCACTCGCGGGCGCGGCTGGTGGTGGAAGCGGAGACGGAACAACGGTTCCGTAGAGAAGCGTTGTGAGTGTGCGGGGGAGAGGACGAGGCGCGGGAGACGATAAGGATGGCGTCTCCGCCGCCTCCGTCCGCCGTGCGTGAGAGATTAGAGTTCGCTATAGGCCCAGAACATCAGCCCATATAACGCCATCATTGCCTTTCATACAGTCATTCAAAATTTCAATGCAATTCTTACATTAGGTGCTTCAATTGCTACAATTACGGACACGAAGCCTCCAATTGCCTTATAGATGCCTCCTAAGAAAGAAATATATACCAAAGAAGGGCACAAATCAAGGAAATCAGGATCGACACCCTAACTTCAACACACAAAGGAAAGAGTTAGTAAGTTATCCTCGTAAGAATTTGCAGAATTCGGCTAGTAAGGAAACCCTTCAGTGTTGGGAACTGAAAGGAAAACCATGTCATTTCCTCAACCACTTACTGACTTCCATTCAAACATAAAGCATTCTGGATCATATATAGTCTATTGAGCTGATATAACCCATTGATGAGGAGTCACTACAGTGCAGGACTAGGTGTCCAAATTACACACGTCCCAAAGCCAGGTGCAAATAGAAGCTAGGGGTGTTCAAATCGGCTTCGGTTTCCGGCGTCTGCTTGAAGAAGAAAGTCAATTTGAAGACCTCGGCTTTTAAAAGTGGCTTCTCTAAGCCATTTCTAAAAACTGCCGGCCCGCCTTCGTCGCCTCCTCCGCATCCGCATCTTCCAAAAGGCGTTTTCTAAATTTTGTTCCAATAGCTACCTCTTTCGGTCATTACAATTGCAGCTCCGGCCAAAAGGCATCAGCTTCAGCCGATTAAAACACCTGCTTCCAAAACTCCCAGGTTATCCTAGAGGTGCCGCAAGCCAATATAATGGTGACGACGTGATTGGGCTTGTGCTAGCATGGAATGGTGAAGCTTTTGAATTTTGATTCGTGACAAAAAAAAAGAGGTATACTGGTAAAGGATATCTTTCACCTGCTTTGGGTACTGCTTGTGCTAATATGGTTCGTCTTTACAGTAGGAATCTGGGTTGTGAAGAAACAATGTAGGCCAGAGCACAGACATATCTAGTGCCCAGATACCAAAAGAAACTAGGTAGCGTCTATACAATATTCAACTATTTTTTAGAACAAAATTAGTCAGATTTTGGGACGTTAGATGGAGATCTAATGCCCCAAATCATTTTTTTGGAAGAGAGCTTGTATGGGTGGATCCGTTGGATATATCCCAGATCATTTTTTTAGATGGGTGTTTATATAGGTGGATCCGTTGGATTACGCCCTAGATCATTTTTTGGAGAGGGTTGTATAGAGGGATCTGCTGGATTGAGATCCAATACTCCAAAATCTAACTAATTTTACCCTAAAAACAGTTGAATGTTCTATAGCACTTCTCAAGAAACTATTAGTTCTCCAAAATAACAGTTGTAATCTCAGTATTGGTCCAATATACAATATCCAGAAGTTTGAGTTGGAACTTTGTTGGTTAAATCTGAAACTGCAAATTTTGGTTTCAATAAACTCTACCTGACATGTTATGTAACTGTGACGTCATTTTACAATTGCTCTGTACTCGCTGGTTCATCATTTATTTTTTGGCAGATAAAATCCTACTATGGAATTTCTCAGAACCTCTTAATAAAGTTCAAAGAAGATCAAATTGATGAAACCTCTACCCTTGCACAAGTACTGAGCTCTGAATCTGCCATTAGCTAACTGCTTGATATGTCAATTCGGTCACTACCTGGGGATCATGGCCTGCCATTATAACTGGTGCTTTTTTTTTTCCAGGTTTTCATGTTTCAGAACTCCACAAAAGATCTTATAATTCTGACAGATTTAGAAGTTAAGGTATGAATTGTTGCTCTTGTGTCAGCGAAGAAATTCTGTTTTGTTTCTTCAGGTACTTCCAGATGTTCCACCAGCAATGGCTGATGCTGTGAACCGTGGAGGTGAACTCCTGGCAAATCTGACAACAGGTACACCATGGGAGGCTGTTGCTAAGGAGGTAGCACCACTTTGGGTCCTGACTCCGGAGTTCTACAAGCACATATATCAAAGGATATCGACAAACTTGTGGATATAATTGTTTCATGGATAGCTTCAAATTCTGGTCCAAGACTACTTTGATCATGATCACCCAGTGAACCTAGGCAGGATTTTACTGACGAACTGTGAGTCATGAAAATTTTAGATTGCACACGGCAAGCTAATTGTCTAGATCCATACTGTCCAAGGAAATCGAATGTGTGGTGTATGTAGATGGAGTAATTTATGAACTAAGATATTTTTGTAAGGGATAGAAATAACGATGTACTATGGCTGCGCTAAACTGCTAACTAGTTCAGAGGAGTCCTGCCTGCAGATATGCAATTCAATTTACTAAAATTTTACATGGCATGTATTCTCTGCCTTGTTTTTCAATTTGTCATATGTAGCAAAGGACAATTCATAAAATGCATCCTTCTGTACCCATGATATACTGGCTGATTTCTAAAACATGTAAATTATTTACGCCAACCGGTCAAATATACACATTTTCATTTTTGCTGAGTTCATTGCGGATAATGTTAAATATGTGCAATTACAGAGTTGTTCATCTAGTTGATTACTGCTGTAGGCTTTCCTGAACACCAATACCCAGCCATCTCAGCATTGAATTATGTTGATTTATCTGCTGGTTTTTTCAACATTAACTGATTAATAGTAGTGCTGGTGTTGCCTGTATGGTGGCTCATTATGTACCAGCGTGGATCTTCTGGTGAATGGTGACCTTACAAGGCTTTACATTTTAGTGCCAATCCAGCATTTGCATTTCCCTAGTGAACTCTATATGTAGTGTCTACTGTAATCTGCGAAGGTTACATTGGCAGAAACAGCTTCTAATATACTTATAGTAATAAAAGAACAGGACTTAACTTCACCTCTGATAAACAGCAAATATACAGAAGAATGGGATAACTTGCAAACGACCGAAGATAATATAACTAACATCCACAAGTAGAAGCTTTCCATCTTCACTTGCCCAAATGGAAATCTCGATTACTCAGCATAAGCTTCAAGTGTTCTGAAGAATAAATTTTGCCATAACAACAGCATACTGACAGATTGATGCATGTAAATTAATCATAGTCTAATTACTACCAAAACATATACTAGTTATCTTTTACAATCATACTGCTGCCCAAAGAACTCACTCTTGAAATAGCTTGATTGGACTTCCGAGAACATAATTTCTGCAACTTGAGGGGAAAAAACGGGTGCCAACAGGCAGTGACAATCAATCACTTCAAATTGATTTCGTCACCTCAGGATCTCTGCAAAAATTTGTGAAGACTACCACATTAGATCAAGGAAACTAAACGCTAGACACCAGAAATTTATGCAATCATTGCAAACCTTTTAATGTGATCAAGTATGAGAAGTCTCGGACCAGGTGGGATCTTCACATCTCTGAGTGCACTGGAGCAAGATAAATGTAGAATGTCATTAAGCGCATGGCCAAATTTCAATAAGCACATTACCATTTTCTTTAAGATTGCTTCTTCTGAGTTGTTGCAGGAAATTAGCTCAACCCAAAAAAAATCTTCTGAGTTGTCTCAGGAAATTAAATGAAAAAAAACATGTACCTGTCATTGAGGAGGGGCAATGTTTGATCAGTCAGAAGACCTTTCTTAAAATTCTTTTCATAGTTCTGAAGGCCTAATTCTTTCAACATATTTATTCCATGAGAATAGTAGATATCTTCACTCTGCGGCTGCGAAAATTTCTGCCCAATCTACAAAATAGATAGGTTAACAATGAGAATTAGAACAACATAATAATAGTGGATCGGAAGTTATATCAATTGGCCCTAGTCCACTGACAAGATATCGAACAGACATTTGTGAAGTTATAATGCACTGATCTAGGCAAGTACTGACATGGGCATGGGCCCACTGCAAGGCACTGAAGCGCATGTACTGTAGCGAGATTACTGTAGCACGCGGCAGCTATAGCAGCCTTGTTTTGTTGGCTTGATTAGGAAGTTATCCTTGAGTTTAAGTTAGATTGGATTGTTAGAGATACAGTTTTGAGTCTTAGTAGCATTGTAACTCATAGAATCAAGCAAGAAGAAATAATTAATCTTTTTCTCATCAAATGTCTTCTCTCTCTTTTATGGTCTATTTCTCCCTATTCCAGTATCTCATCTCCTTCAAGCCGTGCTGTCCCAGCCCTCTTTTGTGTGATATTTACAGAGTCATGAACCTTACAATTACAGAGGGCTGCATTAGCAGCTCACTAACGCATTCAGTACTAAAATCTAGAGACTTGACCCAAGTGGAACAAAAATGTCCAATTCTTACCATAAAAAAGCCACCTTGAAATACTGCAAAAGCAACACCAGTTATAATTGCATTAGCAACTGGATTTGGAGTTCCCGTTCCACTCACAATGGAGAATAAAGCACCAGAACCAAAAGCTGCTGCCATGCTATAAAAAATGAGAGTTCGTCAATCATGAAGGGAAAAAATAGTATATAGCAAATCATAAATCTATTAAAGCTGAAGGAATTGGTGAGCGCTCAGGCCATTCACGTCGTTCCTTGCTCCTTAGCCCATCCATGTCTCCCGTTTTGCACAGATCCGTCTGATCGCCCCATCGACAGCATCCGCCCGTCCACCACGTAGCCCTGAAGTCTTGCGAAGCTGCCTCCACACACAAGTAAGCCTCTGCCGCGTCCCCCCTCCCCGCTTCGGATTCCCCGAGAACGCCCCCACGCGGCCACGCCCCCCTCAAACCAGCACGAACCCTCGCCGCCAATTCCCACGCCATCCCCTCGCCTTCCTCCTCCGTCCCCATCTCCTCCCGCACCGGCGCTCCCTCCTCTCACCTGGCCAATCCTCCTCCCCATCTGGAATCGTTTGTTGCCTTCTCGAGCCGCCTTTTTGCCTCTAGGAGTTCCTTCGCGCTCACCTGTGTCTCGGTGGCATCAAGTTCATGAGAGACGGTCGGATCCAGACCGTCTCTCTTAGGTCCGGCCGATCCAAAACTTCTACATCAGGGAGTCGCCGATGAGCTCCACGGGAGCCACCACCCGAAGAAGAGCGGGTGGTGCTGCGCGAGGAGGCGTGTGCAGTTGGAGGGCACTGTCGTGCAGCGGCTCTTCCAAGGGGGCCCGGTACGTCTCTGCTTTCTATACCTTTCTGGGCCATGCTTTTGGTCTAGGTCTTTCTTTGTTCTCGAATTCATCTTGGCTGTTTCGGATTCCTACTCTACGCTTTCAGCCCGTGCTTTCTATCCGTTTTTTGGGGGCTTTTCGCTTGGCAGGTTTGCCCATCGGAGGGGGGAGAACGCAGACGCCACTCCAGCGACCACTATGTTCGAGAGCACAGAGCCCACAGCCGGTTGTATAGGCCAATCGATGGTGCTGACTGACGAAATGATTCACCGTCGCCGTCGCTCCACCGGCTGGTATCCTCCTTCCTTTATCTTCAACCCCACCATCTTTGCCTTCACCTGCTACTGCTATTTCTCTTCGTTCTCGATTTCGTCTTGACTACTTCGGATTCCTGCTCTACGCTTTCGGCCCGTGCTTTCTGTTTGTTTTTTTGGGATTTCATTTTCCAGGTTTGCCCGTCTCGAAGCCCAGAAAAGGAGAGGGGAGAACGGGGACGCCACTCCGGCGACCACCATGTCCAAGAGCAAGGACCCCACAGTCGATTGCACAGGCCAATCGACGGTATTGAATGACGGAATGCCTCGCCATTGCCGTCGCTCCACCGGCCGGTATCCCCTTTCCTTTCTCTTCAACCCACCATCTTTGCCTTTAGCTCATATCTAAATTTATTTGTCTCTTCGTTCTCGAAATCCCGTGCTTTCACATATTATAATGTACTTTGTATTTTATTATATCACAATTCCGTAAGTCATATGACACTCTAAATGTTTTAATATCTTTTGCTGCACTGTCTTTCATACATAATGCACTACTATTTATCTGCCGTTTCTATTATCCACTTCTTTCAGCCACTGCTATTCATCAGCCGTAGCAAAAGCTTATATGAACAGGCCCTTAAGCAACTATATGAAATCCATCATGCACTAATAATCAATTAGCTAACATAGTACCCACCAACCTACATCTCATACAAAGTGATTAACCCTAAATCTGTAAATTGCATAGAAACTTCGTACTGATCAGCATGCTACAGAGAATCATATGACAAGTTACATGCATACACATATGCACATATGACCCCATCTTCCACAGAAGATCCTCCAAGGCATATGAGCATGCATGGCAGACCCATCCACAAAAGTTCCTCCAAGGTGGTGGGAGAACCTACCAGCACTACCACCAACTCAGATCTTTTTAAGTGGTAAATAATTTTGCATGAAAGGAGCATGTGCTACATTAATGCATAATCTTTATATATTACTTAAAAAGATCCAGTTGGTGGTGGTGATGGTCCATTCTCTGTTTGCCGTCACACCTTTTTTTGCTTCGGCCTTCCCTTCCATGTCTCTTTGATTGGTTTGCGCCTGTGTTCCTTCAAGCCAGGCAATGCCTCTGATTTGGCTAATTCTCTTAATATAAAATATTTGGCTAATTGTACGATCTGTATACATAGGAAACGTATAAACATTTTGTTGATAGAGGAAACATATGGTAGTATTGTGGTTTTATTAGCCTTCTCTTAAATTTTAGGAATCTGTTGCAATGCCCAGGTATCCAAATAGTAACTTAAAAATGTGGTGGTTCCCCTGCTCCTTGCAAACATTTACATAACAATAAACAATAACTTATTGAACCCTTACCTTCCCTGAACGTAACTTAAAAATGTGGTTGTTCCCCTGCTCCTTGCAAACATTTACATAACAATAAACAATAACTTATTGAACCCTTACCTTCCCTGAACATCCTCCACTCCTCTTATTCTTCTCATAACACAAGATATGCCCGCGTTTGCACCAGTCATGACTGCAAAGTTTCGGGCTTGCACCAGTGGTCCACCTGCCAATGCCTGCAAATTAAAACTTTCTATTAACATGAATGCTTAGAGGAAAATAAAAAACAACACTTTTACTTTTCTTTTTCTTTTCATAAAGCACAATAATATTTTTCGTATTTAGATGATCTGTGCAATGTAATTGATGCATGATGCATCTTTTTGGCTCCTCTATTCCAGACAGCCTTAAGGAACAAGAATGGCTTTGCTACACTAAAATCAAAAGAAGAGTGTTTGCTTTCTTAAAAATGCCATCACATGCATACAAAAAGCAGCTATGCTCCTTTGTTCTTTAATAAAGTTTGCTTCCTTCCAAATGACAAATCCATCAATCTAAGTCTGAACAACATAACCATGTCACTGTTGATTCATACCAGAGTCAGAGACTGTTGGTGTTTTGTAATTTAAGAGCAAGGTTAGATTGATTTATATTCTAAACAGTAGGGCTGTACATGGGTTAAGCACCCACCCAAGCCGACCCAGCCCAAACCGCACAAACAGCTGATAGATGGGTCGGGTCGGGTTAGCAAACGAACCTGTCTATCTATCTACTCAACCCAGGGGCGTAGCCAGCCCAAAGCCCAGCCTCGGGCCCAACCCACTGAAAGAAAATATATCAAGGCCTTTACTATTTATATCTATAGTAAAACATTGAGCATTTTCTTAGCTGGGCCTCGGGCCATTGCCCCGGTGGCCCGAGGCCCAGCTCCGCCCCTAACTCAACCAGGTGGGTATGGGTTAGAACCCACACAAACCATCGAACTGGGCCATCCTCTCCTTGCTTGAGTTAACAACTCGGCGGCCCTCCCCTTGACCTCACCGCCTCCTTTGCCCTCTCCGAGCTACGACGCAGAGGTCGCACAGGCGCAAGGGGTTCACTGCTTCGATCTCTCCTCCCCAATCCTCCATCGGCTGGAGCCGTCGAGATCACCGTGCTTCACCCTTCCATCCAACAACGCCATTGGGGACTACCTCACTCAATTCCGGCCTCCGGCGGCCAGTCCATATGCGTATCCATCTGTATTTTTCTTGATCTGCTGCCTCTACTTCCTATTGTTACAGAATTGCCTATGTTTTACTCCAATTTCCTTGAATACTCTGTGCACATGAACTGCATGTTCTTTTCTTGATTAATTCAAAGCCATTTTTCTTAATTTTCTGCAAGAATTACTAGGTACTTGTCCAATGCAACTAAGTACTTGTCCTCTGCCCTAAAGTAGGTTTCAGCTACAACTTCTTGTGGTTAAATAGTTTATTGTTTATTTTCATAGTTGTCAGATCCTAAATATATCTTACAACTACTCGCTATTGTAGGTTACAAATGGATGAAGACATAGAAATTGAAGCACATTCTTCAACTCCACCACCAATGATGCGTCCTCTGCCTGCATTGCTTTCTTCAGCAATAGGACCCGTGATTGTCATCATGCCATGACAACCCCATTTGGGACAGTGGTGACGAAGGCTGTTTGAGGATGGAAATGGAGCAAAGGTTATTAAGAACAGAGAAGGCAATATCTGAGAACGTAGTGGGAAGAGTAAGGTCCATATCCCATCCAACGGAAGAAGTGGCCAAGACAAGGAAGATAAAGGGACCAGCTATGAGTATCGGAGATGAGGTTCCTAGTTCAACAAATACTAGACAAGTATATATGTACTATTCTCTCATTTCCTTATTTGTTGTTGTTTGAGTTAATATAAATTCTTGGTTGCTTAATACAACAACAACAAAGCCTTTTGTCCCAAACAAGTTGGGGTAGGCTAGGAATGAAACTCTTGGTTGCTTAATGCAGTCATTTATATCTATTACATGTATCATTCTTGCAGATGGATAATTATTCATGTAGCCCTCCTACGGAGATATCTCCAGTTGCTGAGAAGAGGAAAAGAAACTGTCCAGAAATATCAGAAGTCCAGAAATATCAGAGATATCTCCAATCATGGTAGAAGCTCTAGAGTCTAGTCTACACCCAAAGTTGGCTACACTCACCTTCAAGCCAACATGGATATAACAGAAGATGTGAAAGAAATTCAAACGTATGAAGAAATTGAGAAAGGTATAGATGTAAGATATCATGTAAAAGTGCCATTTATTTGTGTAAAAATTGCCACTAACATTCAGGTTCCATTTACTAAGAATTTTTGGCAAAGGACTACTCAGACGAGTGACATTGGGTGTGTTTGGTTCGTGGATGGAGGTTGTATCGTATATCCTGACTGAGTGGATGCAGGCTGAGTGGAATCGTATTTCAGAAAAAGAAGATGTTTGGTGAGGTTGCATGAGCGGATGCAAAAAGCGAGATGCTGTTTGGTTGTCTGTATGAGCGGATGCGATCTACCAAACTGAGAGGTCGACACGTGGGACCGCATAAGATACATCGCATCAACCCATCCAGATGGCGGTGAAGCTCATTTTGAGCGTATCCACCCATCCAGATGAGGCGTATTTTGCATCCGCTCATGCAGTGCATCCACTCATACAGGCAACCAAACAGTCTCTTTCTCAGATTATACGGATCCACCCAGCCAGGATGAAGGAGATTCAGGCAACCAAACACACCCATTCAGTATTGGAGAAATCCCTTCTATTGTGGTGAGTTGACAACCGATCTGTGTGATATTTACTTACATAATTAAAGATAAATATGACATCAAACATATAAGATGTTAATCCTTACTCTAAAACATCATCATTGCTTTGAAACTAGCAGAAAAACAAATAAATTAGGATAATATTTATCATTATTTTGCATTATATATAGTTAGAGTTGTTCGCTGATAACACATTCCAGAGTTGATTTTACACTTGATATAAGATCCTGAAATATGGATTTTCTCTTGTTCAAACTTCAGAACACCATCTGTTAATTTGAAATCAACTGTTTGGCTCTTTGCCTATGCAGCCTGATGGCTTATGTTAGGTTTCTGGTTCAAAACTTCAGATTGTTGTGGAAGAGCATTTTTTTGTGAGGTGAGCACCAATCTGTACACCATGATGTTCTTTTAGGCTCTCAAAAAACTTTTAACATGTTCAAAACTTCAGTTTAGGCTCTCATAAGTTTTTTTTAATAATGTTCCCATGCCGTGCATTACTATTCCAAGTTTGAATTTGTATTTTCCTAATTAGACATCTTCTACATAAAGATATTGACATCTGTTTGCTTGACATGTGCAGGTTCCTTAAAGATACCACCCAAGGGCACAAGATGTTGAATATGCTCTTGAACGTTTAGTCTGATTTGTGGAAGAAAACTTGGTCCAGCTAGTCTGTATCATATGGTACTGTTTGTGTTTGTTGGAGAGAGATGTTAGCTTGTTTGTTTGGATTTCATACCCTTTGCAAGAACATCTTGTTTGAATGTTTGCAAATTGCAAAAATTCACGTCCATGATGTTCCTATGTACTAGTAATACATGGTTACTCGGAACTCAGATATGATGATGTACTCCTTTACATATATCCATATTCTGTACGTGCTAACTGTTAACATGTATCCATGCCTAATGCACATCCTACTAATGGAACCAGCCGAACCGCCTGACCCAACCCAAACCACCTACCATTTCACAGCCGATTAACCCATCTAAACCCACCCAAACTGGAACTAGATGACCCGTCAATCATTGGCTTCAAAACCCAGTCAACCCGTGCCAACCCGCCGGGTCCAACCCATGAACAGCCCTACTAAACAGATATCCACGCAAATTAGCCAAAATGAAGGCCACCTGACTTCAGTTCGCACTTGTTCGCTAACCCCGCATATGTAATTAAATTTGTAACCACGAGAAGCCTACATGTGGGGAAGAGGAGACCTGCGCTTGCTTGAAGGAGGCCATGACCTTGGGGTCGGCCCCGGGCGGTGGCTGCGGCACGGGGAACGGCGCCCCTCCGTCCGGCGTGAACGTGCCCATCAGCCCACCGAGCGCGGCGCCCTGCACGGCCCCGACCGCGGTGGCGACGGCCGCCTCGACATGCGTGGGCTGCTTCGCCAGCCACGCGCGCAGCCCAGCCTCCAGCGACCTGACGCGGTCGCCCAGCTCGGCCAGCGGGTTGGCCCCGCCCCGGGACGCCGCCTGCGCCGTCGTTGTCGACGAGGAGGAGGCCATCACCACCAGCGGCCGCCTCTTCTGCCCCATCCCTTCCATCTCGAAGCTGCCTCCGTCCCCTTTCTGATGCTCCGCTAATTAAGTTGCTTTATCCCCTACTCCCACGGATGCTCAGTTGCGAGCGCCTCGTGCTCGCATTTCTCTCGAGCTGTTCCACCAAACCCCAAACCCCTCGCGTGGATCACATGGGCCGGCACTTCGTTGGGCTGGGTGTTCAGACGGCGAGAAACAGACGGCTGCTTGAAAACGGGTCAGATAATATCTAAATTATATTTATATTTATTTATGAATATGAATATATATTTGAATATTCTTGAATAAAAATATAAATCGAATATTGTAACGAATACGAATTCGAATAGAATATCTACTCAATTCGATTGAATCTAGATATCCTTATAATTTATGTAGTATGAAGACATTAATGTCATTTCATCCTTGTACAATCACGCTTAATCATTTTAATTTATTTACTTCACCTAAAGAAACATAAATACACATTCAATTAAAAATTTTATCCAACTAATTAGTCGTATTGTAATAAAATATACATATTGTTTTATTGAATACGAATACAGATACAGATAGTCTAGATAAAATAACATTTCAAATGGTAAAAGTTCATATCATATTTACGTCTATATTTTTTTATGTGAATTCGAATACAAATAGAATAGAAATTGTTAATCGGATAAAAAAATCTATACCATATTCGTATCCTATCGAATACGACAACTGGATAATACGGATAATTCATATCTATTTTTCTCCCTTAGCTGCGGGTCCTAGGTTCAGGTCTACTGCCCCAATTTTGTCTTTTGAGCTATTGCTCTTTTCTTAGATAACAAAGGCCTTTTTTTTTGCCGGTTGCTAAGCAGTGGCGGAGGACGGAAAAAAAATAAGGTATGGCGAAATCGATAATATAAATATCAAAGATTTCTCACTAAATTGGTTTATACACATATAACATATCATGATGATTTATACACATATAACATATAACATACCAAAAGGCCCATACGTGATACACTAAATCACTAATACGTCCACACAATTAAATAAAGTAGCAGCCCAAAGCGTAATGACGACCCGGAGAACGTCCGGGTAACATTCGCTACTGTTCTTCTTCTTCCTCTCGCCGCTGGCTGAGAGTTTATTACAGTGAAACTTCATCTTTCTTGATGTGTCCATGGTACAGAGTGATTTAGAGGTAAAAATCGCTGGGAATTCAAGGTATGACGAACGCCATACCTTATCATACTGAGAGCTCCGCCCCTGTTGCTAAGTAGTTTTGCACGGAAGCTACAAAGGAATCTAGTTGGACTGATACTCCGAAATTTCTGAAGTGCGATCATTCCCATTCATTATGTAGAAGACATATGTGGGAGGTTTCTGATAGCTCATTTTCAGATAGGACGATGAGAAATACAATGTAACCAGAGAGATGCGTGTAGCCGTCCAGTGTACGTTGCCAGAATCAAAGATAGTTATGGCACTGTTTTGTATCATATTTACAAAAAAAATAGTATACAAGAGGTATTAACAAAATATCGCTTTTGTCGTCCGCGGGCCGGGCGGCAGCGCCGGCGAGACGACGTATGGCACTGTCGCCAGCGGCAGGCACCTGCCGCCCCTTCACTAGATGGCAAGCAACTTGCCGCCCGGGGGCCAGATGGCAAGCCTGCCGGCCGCCCAGGGAGGAGGCGGCAGGTAATTAGGCCGGCTAATTAGCTGGTCTAATTACCTGTCCTAATTTTTTCATTTAGTGTTTGTTTTAATTTTTAAATATATCGAATGAGCTCCAAAATTTATGACAATTTATATATAGCCTCACGACATAACATACCTTGCAGTATAATTTTTGGGTAATTTTATCCATTGCGAATGTTGCTTAGAAATTCGTACAATTTTGATAATTTTATGAGTTTTTACATATAGAAAACGAGCTCCAAAAATTATGAAATTTTATGTGAAGCCTCCTGATATAGTAATAGTTATTGCATAATTTTTTTGGAAATTTATATGCTCTAAATTTGCCACATTTATTCATGGTAATTTTATCGTAATTATCGGCTCATTGCTGCTATTGTTTCATGTTAATCTAGTCCTCCTTTGAAGTGTGTGACCTTTTTCCTTCATACATATGTTGGCATGTTGCTGCTATCTTTTCTTTTGCACTGTGTGCTTCGCACAAATGTCACTCTGCCCGTGTCGTCCCACCTCGCATTCTGCCTCGTCCGCACTAATGTCGTTATGTCCGTGTCGTCCACACTTGTCTCCACATTTGTCAGTGTTGTCATGCCACCCCACTCACCGAAAGTGCTGCACATCAACAAGGAGCCCTTAATTTGTGGGTTGAGTGCACTAAGTTCGCTTTGCGCCCAACTATAAATACAAACATGTCGCAGTTAGTCATCAGTCATCTCAGTCGCTCATCGCTCGTGGAAATACTAGTAATTTTTTTGGATTGGTATTCAAATTGTCAGTAATTAATGATGCAGATACGCTCATGTCTTGCACTTCTCAGTTAAATATATTATTTAACTAGAAGGAATTATTGAGCCACATTAAGTATTATCAGGTGAATTCTAATTTAATTGGGTCTTTAATTATACTTAGAGATACAGAGTTACTATTTTATTTAATTATATATAGGCCTATACTCGATCTGTACAAGCCTAAAGTAAAGATGCATTTAGAAGGGCTTGTCGACACTAGTATATCGTCCATCACTGTGTACAGGATGATGAGGACATCACGACTAGACCGATTACGTGAGCACGAGCTAAAAAGATTATTCAACAGGTGAACTCGCTCCTAATTAAATTTGATTTTAATTTACATGAGAATAATATACTACCTAATAGTTGCTATTTAATTATTCTTAGGTTTGAATAGAAGAAAGCTTTAGTTGAGAATAACGAAGTTGGAAATAGAAGGCAACAAAAAGTGGTACATAGGGAAAAAACGAAACAAACATGCATGCTACTTTGCGAAGACTCAGGGCCTGTTTGGGAGAGCTCCACCAGCTCCAGATCCACGAAAAACAGCTCTACTCCACGAAATTTTACCCAAACGCTCCAGCTCCGCGAAATCTGGATTCACCAAAATTCTAGATCTGAGGGCCAGATCCATGGATTTCATGGAGCTCCTCAAGGGGTGCTCCACCGTGGAGTTGAGTGGTAATTACCCACCAATGCCACAGGTATACACCCCATCCCATCAAAAGTGGTCATTCCCACCAAAACCTCAATTTCGTGGATCTGAAGCTGCTGTACAAGCCAAACACTCCATGGTGGGATCCCAGATCCACGGTGGAGCTGCTCTATGGTGGAGCTGCTGCTCCAGATCCACGTTTTCAATGGTGGAGCTCTCCTAAATAGACCCTCAATGGAAGAAGAGATTTTTTTCTAGCCAAAGACATGCATGGGATGGGAAGAGGTCTACGTGAGTCTTCACACATGAATTCAAGAAGTCTACGTGAGCCTTCACAAATACATGTGTGCAAGTCAGTCATGCACCGTTTTTGGTTCCGAACTGAGTCCGAGTATGACTTAATTTTCTTTGGACCGAGTAGGTTCCGTGATGGGTATTTTCCGCTTGTTGTGTACGAGTCAGGGTTTTTTTTCCCGGTTGGTCGAGTCAGGCTAAATATAGGCTTGTATACCCTTCTATAAAAGATAGACCATAATAGAAATAAGAAATTAATATATTATTTTCAGATAGAGCCATGCACTTGTTCCTCCTAGAGTTTGCCATATGATTGCAACCTAGAGGAGAATCGGGCGTTCCTCCCCGTCGTTCTTGTGATTCCTTGTGATTGGTCGGAGCGACGACGCGTCTACTTGGTGGTCGGGTAGACAGAATCACGAGCGTGTGGTTAGACAAATATTTTTGTCGTAGGTTGATGTTCTAACAGTAGTTGGTGCCATCAATTCGTCAGGTTGCATGGATCCAAACTATCTTCATCGATCCTACGCCGTGAAGATCAGGCGATCCCCCACATCTTGGTATCAGAGCGCGGTTGACACGGTAGAATCAATTTACCCGTAGTTAGATTTTTTTCCTATACACAAAAAGCCAAAAAAAATCTAAACCCTAGTTTTTGCATCTGTTATTTTCGCGAGTTTTGTTAAGTTTTCGTCCATTAGAAATTTGTTTAGGTCATGATCGTCATGTTCCTTTGCGTCGCTTGATCATTGTGGTATTTCCTTTGTTTCGTCTAAACCAAAAAAATTTGCGATTGCTATAGTACACTACAGTACCACTACAGTGTCGAGGCAATGCTACATCGATTCGCTATAGTGCCATGAACAGTGATCTGCTATAGTACTGTGAATAGTATCTGCTACGGTACCATGAACAATACTTTTAAATATTTGTGCAAAGAAACGCTAAAACCTTAGTGCCAACCAACAAGTAAAAAAAGGCAGCCGACATAAAGAAAAAACCTCGGCAAAAAAAAAAGTGAGCGTTGGTTTAATTGGGGTTAGTTAATTCTAATATATAATTTCAGCTTGTGCATTTAATTTCTTTGAGCAATCTTGTGCCCTTACATTTATATTATTGCAATTGGCTAGCGTCTCTCCTAGTACTTGATGCAAAACGAGCTATTTAATTCTCAATTTCAGATCACTTCTATTTAGCTTATTGTTTATTGCATCGAGTCACATTGATTTTTACGTGTGCGTTCATACACTTCACTTAAACCTTTTGATCAGTACTTAGGCAAAAAATTCTAACTTGGACTATTACTTAACTTAACAACATCAAGAATTTCAGATTGCATAGGTTGTTATTTTCCCTCCAAACTCCACATATAAGCCATTGTTATAACAGTGTTTGTGCAATTGAATTCGCTTATTGAATTCGCTTAATCTATCATCTTGTGTTGTTTACCGTCACCAAAGTGCGTATAGCTCTTCAATCCCAACAAGGACACATAAGAACTTCGGTTGGTAAGAGAAGGTGAGAATGAGTGATTGAAACACCCCAGAATTTTGACCCTTTTTGAAAAATTTTGGAATTTAATTAGATTGAATACTTTCCCAATTTGGCAAAAGAATGGAAAACCGCTTTCCTTTTTCTCCTTTCCGCCTTCGCTCTGGGGCGGCGCCATTCGCGCGCACGCCGCTCCGCCCTTCTTCCCGAAGCTGCCGACGCCCCACGTCGCCGTTTCCCCGCCAGCACGACAGAGGAGACCGCCCTCCAGCTCAAGCCCGCGAGGAAGCCGGTCCCACGCGCCAGTGAGCCGCCGCCGCTCCCCTTCCCTCGCGCAGCACGCCGGCGACAGCGCACGTCCTCGCTGCTGCCACCGCGCCCTCTCCCGTTGCTTCTGTAGCCTTGAAGTCAAAAGAGCACTTGAGAACAGGGGGAGTCACCGCGCCACCTCGCCCTCCTTCCCTGCTCTCCGCTCCAGCTTACCCCTCTCTTCTCCTCCCTGGCCGCAGAAGCCGCCGAACCGCCTCGCCGTCGCGCCAGCTGGACAGCCTTAAAAGCCCTCACCGCCATCGAGATCGCCTGTGCCGCCTCTCCTCTCCCACTCCACGATTGCGCCTCGCGCCTCCACCGCCAAAGAATCGTCACCCCTGCGCCGGTGAGCCCTAAAATGCAATTGAGAACCCCACTCCATCCCAGTCCAATTCCGTGCGTCCACACGTGCACATTTAGCTCCTAGACACAGTGGAAGTCTCGCTAGAGCAAGAGCATTTGCCCAGTGGCCGGGCCACGAAGCTCACCGCCGGCCATAAGGCCGTCAACGTGGCCAGCCCACTGGAGCATCTCCCAAGCTGAACCGCCACCGGCAACGAGTTCCTGGAGTCCCGTAGATGGTTAAACAGCCGCCAATCGGGTCGCAACGCCGCCGGAGCTCCTCAATGTCGCCGCGCACGTCATCACCTTTCCCAGCTGCCCGCGACCTCCTCTGTTCACCCTGCTCCCTCCCAAAACCCTCAAATGGAAACCACTCGAGTAGGCGCACTTTTTGGATATGGCCGTTCTCCGGGAGCGTCGCTGCCGTCGCCGCCCCGCTCCGGGGAGCGCGCTCTGGTTTCCCGCCTGAGTCGGGGACGCGCGAGGAAGACGAAGACGCTCGACCGTCGATCGCACTTCATCCGAGCGTCAATATCCCCTTTGAATCACGGCCGTTCATCTCGCGCCTCCGTTCCATCCGAGGGCCCAGGCGCGTCGAACCGCCCTCATCCGCACCGTCCACGCCGACCACGCGTCGCTCATCGCGGGAGCGCGCGCGCGTGTATGGGCTTCGGCCTGCGCGGCCGAAAGCCGAGCTGGGCCGGGCCGGTGGGCTGGTGCGGCCGCGAGTGCGCCGGCCGCCACCGTACTGTTCACCTGGACCGGGCCCATTACTGAGTGGCACTGTTTAAAATTCTGAAAAATCCAGAAAATGCCCCAAAAATCACAGAAAAATCTAGAAAACTCCCAAAAATACCAAAATACACCATCTTGACCAGAAAAATACCCTGAGTTCAAATCTGGTCTCTGTTCTTCCAAATTCAAATTTGTTAAATTTGAAATTCCCTCTTTTGCTAATTCAAAATATCCCAAATACAAATTTCATCGATTTAAAAAATACCTTTTCTAGAAAAATGTCCATCCACACACTTCTAAAATACTTGGTTGAGATTTTAGGCTAATTGGCTCTTTTTGAATTGATTACTTTGATTTGAACACATTTTGAGTTGGAACTTATGTTATGATTTTATGTGTTTACGCTAGCATCCGACGTAGCTGAAGTCCCAATTCCAGAGCCGGAGCCGACTGCTCAGATCTACGACGTAGTAGAGATTCCCGACCAGCAAGGCAAGTCACATGTTTTTGATCATATTGAATCCCATTAAATTACATTATTTATTTAATGTATTTTCATTATGGATAGTTGCAAACTGATAATTGCTTAAAACAAAGATTTAGAATGGCTTGCTATCTAGATAATCCTACCACTGATAAATAGCCCTGTTCACCTTGATGGCCATATTCACCTTGACAACCTTAGTAAGAAATAATGCATGATATCAAAGTAACCATGATCGCCTTATACTACAACTTGTACTACTAAGGTGTTGGCCGCAGGCCGGTAGGATTTCAAAGCTGATACTAAGGTAAAGGTGTGCTGTGGGGAAATCACGTGGTGAGCTACGCCCACGACTTTACCTTAGGGAATTGAGACTGGGAAGGGTGTGCTGTGGGAAATCACGCGGTGATTCACGCCCACGACCTTACCTGAGTGAGAGGCTGGTATGGATGGGTGGTGGTAGTGCCAGTGGGCACAAAGGGGGATGTGGTTGGATGCCTCAGGTGAAAAATGTAAGGACGAGAACCTTGTGCCAAGTAAAAGACATAGTCAACGCCAGCCACAGGAGTTGACTTGTCAACACCGGTCTAGTAGCCGCCTGCTCAATTGAAACTCTACAGTCGTGATGACAGTAGACGGAGAGTTAGGTATGTCATGGTACCTAACAACGATAGTATTCACTCACCAATGCTAGAGAAGAGTATGTGCGCAATTGTAGCCGTGGATCGAGTGATGCTATCGGGTAGAGTCTATATAAAGAATGGAGCGATGAACCGACTGGCTTTCTTAACTCACGTCGCGGGAGTTAAGAGATTGTGTGGGTAAAGTTGAGCAACTCTGCAGAGTGTAACAATTGGTATTCGAATACGCCGTGCTTCCTGGTTAATGAAGTGTGTTAATTGGGTGATTCCAATAACAAGGCATAAGTAGGATTGGAGATGATTTAATGTGATAAGCGATGAACTGATTCTCATTAATCAAAACCCCGATCTTAAGGAGCAAACATCTTCAAGTTTTGCTTGCTTACAAATAAAATCGCATCCACCCACCGTAATACAACCAATATACTCCCATCCTTGAAATACCATGCATATAGTAAACTGGGTTTACCTCGTGACTTGTTTGGGTACAGTGGTACTCATGATTTGTCGAACACACTTAATGTAAGGCGATCTTCGCAAGATGACGCTGTCGAAGAAGACGCTCCTGAAGAACCAGTCTACTTTGAAGAAGATTGGGCTTAGGATTTAGCCACGCTCAGGCTGTTGATCCTTTTGTGTGTATATGGTGGTGTATAGGCTTACGCGCCCGCTGTGTACATTAACAACAATATAATAATGTAATAAAGTTGGTACGTTATGTAAGCTGGTACTGTTGTGATGATCACATGTAATCCTAGAACGTCATAACTGTACATTCCGTACGGTTACGATGTTCCGTACCGTCTCCAGAAATGGGGGCGTTGCAGTGATTCCACATAAATTCCACATACTCTTGGTTAGTTGTCGATCCATTTCACATGGTATTACTCGCAGATATTGAATCTTGTGTGTAAATGAAATATTTCTTACTTCTAGCTATGAAGAAGATTTGTGGTTGTGATCCGTAAACTTGTAGTAATTTTTCCGTTCTCACTGCTGACGATTGATGTATGTGAAAGTTGCATTCATTTCTTAACGAGCTTACTTGACCCGACAAGCTCGGCTTTGATCGAGCCGAGCTTGAACCTAGCTTTAAGCTCGGATCCTATCTGAGACTCAGCTCAAGCTTGTCTTAAACCTATACCAAGCTCTAGCTTAGATTAACAGGTTCGCTTCAGCGCAGCTCACTTAAGGGTCTAAACACATCTAGCCTTCAGGTTCTCCTATTCTCACACGTAAGCTGATGCACGGAGACAGGCCAGAAGCCTGCAAGCATTGTTGCAGATCTCTGACAATCGTGAGTATCTAAAAACTTCATTAGGCTCGATCCGTATGGAGTCCAAATACAATGCTCAAACAGCCGGCCTCGCTACCAATCTTCCTTCTTCTCCAATCAGTTCGACAGCAGCAAATCATTGTCGTTTTCTCCATTGATCTCATGGGAATATTATCTTATCTGGTCTTTGGCTTAATTGACGAGAATTTGGTACGTATCAGCTGTGTTAACTGTTAAGTGTGGCCCGGTTCATGCATCCATGGTTCCACGCGTACCTGGCGCTCACAAGAAATAATTAATGATGCTCAATCATCGGACGTAGACAAGATAATCTCTTGGTCTGTGACAGCTACGCTTCAACTCGATCCTTACATGCATGATGCGCTCACGTCCACAATCCAAATTAGCAGCAGCAAATGCGAACCTAAAATTGTTGATTTGTGTCCGAATTTTGATGATAAAGATGAAAGGATGGTTTATGGGAGTGTAGGCCGGCGGATTTGTTTCTGAATTCGTCTTGGAGTCATTTTGTACCTCTTGTATATATTATTATCTAGCTCATTTTGTACCTCTTGTATATATTATATCTAGCCGCACGGGATAAGAGATGCTGCATTGTAAATACTCCTTGCTTGGTAACTCTCCTTGATCATCACCTTTATGCGCTTATGGTTTTTTTCCCCCGATTTGGGTTTTCCATTCTCTTGTTGTTTGATTATACTATTTGCCGTGTCTTTCCTAACAAAAGAAAAAGAGTTTGAATCTCATCTATTGCATCTATTGTCTATGGATTACGGGAGGATTTTTTTGAACTGTGACTTATGATTTTTAGCTTATGACTTTTGAATTCTGTGTGTTCGTTGGATTTGATACAATGTGTACTATAATATACCTATAAATCCATCTTAAAAAACACACCATTTAAAAATTAGTTACTAAAAAGACAGCCATAAGCACCATTTACATATTCATTATTGCTCCCTGCCGTCATCACTAGACCCGTCTAGCTGCACTTGTACACTTCAGTTCCACCCACCTTGTGCGGGCTGCCACTGTTGCACATGCGCCTCTCGCTGTTGCATGTGATGTGAAATGTGATCTCTGCAGCTGCGTTGCAATTGTCAACTGTGCTGCCACAGCACCCGTACTTGCATATCATTCGTGCAAACGGTCTTGCTCTTCTTCTATTTATTCTGCATGTTTTCTACCGCAGGTAGAAATCGATCGACTCAGTTAAGTGGAATGGCTTGGCTCGTTAGAGACGATCGAGCTGATCGAAAGCCATCGCAACAAGGACCAATTAACAGGGTTTTTATTGGGCGTGCATGCAAGGGATCGTTTGGACTTTGGAACAGGACAAGCGAAAGCATATGCATGGAGCTGAACCGGGTGGCCAGACGCGTCACGTGCCCGGCCGTGCCAGTTGTGGACGCGCTACAGGGACGGTGTTTGATTCCATTGCTGGAGAGAGAGAGAGAGAGAGAGAGAGCTCTAAACGGCCAAGCAGACCAACCAGGAAGCGGCCAATTTGTTAATCGGCCTATCACGATCACACATTTGTTAAACTGACCAGTGTACATGTACGTGCACATGCAGCAGCACCAGCCAATGCATGTTATATGCTAGAAGAATACTACTACTGTTACTTACTCCATGTACGGTACATCACACCAAGTAGGGGCAATTCTTCTTCGTCCCAGTCAGGTAGTCACGCTCACACCTACACCTCGCACGGCTCCGCTACTGCGCTCACTGCAAGTCTGTAACGTGTCCCACTGCGCCAGTGCCCGTGCGTCCTTTTAAGTTGTGTTTGGTTCAAGAGATGAAGTAGGATGGAATGAGGATGGTTCCTTTGACCAAGTTTATTTATGTGTTTGGTTTGAGAGATAGGATGGAATAGAATGATCCAAAGTATAGTTCCACATTTTTTTGGAACCATCTTATTCTATTCCATCCCATCTCATTCTACTTTCATCACAAACAGCAGGGAGGGGAAAAAGAACAGTGCGGTGTCGTACCGCCGGCGCCTCATGCCGGTGTGGAGACGTGCGTGCGCGTCCCATCGGCGCTTGCTTTTCGCTCGTTCATCTTCGGGAGCAATGCAAACATCGCGCGTATCGGGCGGTCGGCACGGCGCGGTTGGTTTGCGCCGAGCCGTGCGGCGTGCGCGGTGCAGCGCGACGCCGATCGCGTCTCGCGTCCGGCTGCGCTGCGCACCACGCGCGCATGAGCCATGTGAGCGCATTTGGGGTAGAAAAGGTCGCAAGAGTGTGAGTGCGAGTGCAGACGCGGCAACGGCAGCAGCGGAAGCGCGGCGGAGCACATGACGGCGACGGTGGTGACTCAAACTTCACAGGCGAGGCGACGTCGCCTGTTCGGTAAGTCAAAAGCCGACCGGTTTTTAGCTTTTGCTATAGTACATAACTTTCAAACAGAATATTTTTCAAGAAGGGGTCTACAAATTAAACAATTTACACGTTAAAAGACTAACGTCTGTACCAGCCAAAATCATAAGTGAGTATCTGTCTCTCCGTAATCTATACTATAAACAGCCAAAATTCAAAAATTTCAGCCAAAAGCTACAAGCCGCAGCTAAAAAGAACATGCCCGTTAACTGGTAGCCAACCATAAGGGGTCAAACTGCCGGTAGCACGCATAGGTCTTGTTTTTTTATCCCTTTTTTATAGCTTTTAACTTCAGCTTTTTCGAAAGCTGAAATAAATAAGAAACCGTATTTTCTCGAAATAGCTTTTTCAAACGATTTTTTAAATCTAAAATTATATACAACGTTCGATGTTTTTATTATTTACCACTGTTTTAAAAAATACAAACAAAAAACATTAGCTACAGTAAAAAAACTATCCGTCGTAAAAAAAACAGGGCCATATATATAGTAGTAGCTGCTACATGTTGCTGACAAAATGGTTCACAGGTTTGCATGCTCCATACGTAAATAAATTCTTCGATGGTTATGGGCAATTTATATTGGCTTCTGCGAAATCAAAGGCTAATATAAACATACTGGTTCTCAAAGCGATTTCTCATTTTTCTCGTCTCTATCTTGCTCCAAGGATAATATAAAGGGTCATACATGTATCATGTACCTTTCTTTCACTCCCGTGCACACATCTCTTACTTTCTCTACCACTCACTGTTTTATTCTAAAAATCACTTCTTTCAGCACTACTATTTATTTTCTATAAAAATCATCAGCCACAACCAAAAGACATTGTCACAGCCTAAAGACATAAGCCGCATCATGCCCTTAGTCTGATTTTACTGTTCCCAACAACCAAACGGTAGTAAGAGCATCTCCAACAATCCCCCTAAAAACCCACCCCAAAAGATACCTTTTAGGGGCATCCCAAAAAATTTGTTAGCCTATTTTAGTCCCCTCCTCCAACAGCTCCCCTAAATATATCCTAATAGTATTTTGAATCTGGCCCAAATTAACAACCGGCCCATTTAAACGTGGTGCTTCCGTCAAGGTCAGTACTTGGACTTCTCCGGAAATTCCTAGTTGATCATGGCGTGCTTCATCTGTTTGAAAGAAAGGTATGTTTATTATGGTTGTTTCAGCATGCTTTCTTGTTCATAAAGGTGAGCAGCTTGTAATGTTCTCTCATGCAACTGTTTTTTGTATTCATCTGCAGAACCAAGATAGTTCTAAAGAAAATCAGTTTGCCAATGATTATCCTCTTCCAGTGAACAAGGATCTTTTGTTATCGCACCGTCAAGTCCACTTAATCTTCCGGTGAACCAGATGTTTTGTTTTCATCGATCGCCAAGTGTCCACTCAAAAGATATGGCATGAGAGTCGTTGTCCAAAACGGAATTCAAAACCAAGTCGGTGTCCACTACGGCACAAAAAATATGGCAGTGTTCTGAACTCAAACCGGATACGGATATATAACTGCAAACGGAAAGCATTGTACACAAAAACGAAACATAAACCGTCCTATATTATCCAACATAAGCAATTGCAAGGACGTCGCCGGCGCCTGCGCCCGATTATCTCTCCAAGCTGCTTCAGTTTGGTGCGTCTTTATAGATACGTGGAAGTATGAGCGGGCGCAAGTCTTTGTTGCAACAAGTACTAGACTCGTCCTCATCGGATGATGATGATGATTTCTTTATCCAGTCCGCATCTATAATTCATACATATTATACATCCATGAGTGCACCTAAACAGGGTGGTTCTGTTCTTGGGCATAAAATTGTTCGTCGTAAGAGACAAGAAGGACACCAAAAATTATATGAAGATTATTTCTCCGATGATCCTACATATGGACCAGAATTCTTCAGACGTAGGTTCGTATTGTGTCATGTGTACTGTTTAATTAAAATATTTTAGTTACTATTAATTGTAATATTTTTGTATTTATTTGCAGGTTTAGAATGAGCCGACCTCTTTTCTTGCGTATTATGAATGCGGTACAGGATCATGATGAGTATTTTGTGCAAAAAAGAAATGCAGCTAATGTACTTGGATTAAGTTGTTTACAGAAGGTAACAAAGAAGACTTCAGTATGCTAACTTATGGGGTATCACCGATTCCACAGATGAGTACATTTGTATTGGAGAGAGTACCGCTATTGAGAGTATGAGACGGCTTGTCATTGCAGCTTGTTCAAATATTTGAAGATGAGTATCCGAGAGCGCCAAATCGAAGGATACGCCCGCCATCGCAATAGGAGAAGAAAGAGGGTTTCGGAATGTTAGGATCCATAGATTGTATGCATTGGCAATGGAAGAATTGTCCTACAAAGATGGCACGGTATGTATTCTGGACATGTCAGAGTGCCAACTATAATATTAGAAGCTGTTGCTTCTAAAGACCTGTGGATTTGGCACGCTTTTTTTGGTTTACCGGGATCACACAACGACATCAATGTTCTTCAACGCTCTCCACTCTTTGCAAAATTAGCTGAAGGTCAATCACCTGAAGTCAATTATACAGCCAATGGTCATGATTATACAATGGGGTACTATCTTGCCGATGGAATTTACCCATCATGGGCAACATTCGTGAAGACCATTTCTCAACCACAGGGCAATAAGCAAAAATATTTTGCCAAAGCACAAGAGGCAGTCAGAAAGGATGTAGAGCGAGCCTTCGGAGTTTTACAGGCTCGTTTTGCCATAATTCGAGGTCAAGCTCGTTTATGGGATCAAGAGACATTAGGATACATTATGAAAGCTTGTGTTATCATGCATAATATGATTATAGAGGACGAGGGTGATGTAGATGCAGAAGAACATTTTGACTCTGAAGATGAACATGTCCGAGCTTCTCATAACTATACTGTTGATCTTATGGAGTTCATTGAGACAAGGAAAAAAATAAGAGACAAAGAAGTTCATCATCAACTACGAGAAGACCTAATAGAGCACCTATGGCAACATAAGCCGGATACATATTGATCATCACGCGTACATTTATAATTTTTTTTGTTTTCTATTAATAAGATACATTATGGGTGCAAGATACATTATTTTGTATGGTTTCTATTTTTATTTCATGGGCACAAGATACATACGGATGAACAAAATACAGGAAGAATGTTAGCTATTCATATGATTTAGCCGATTAGGATTGAAGGAACATGCAGCTATGATGCAATGGAATGGAAAAAAGGAAGAGGAAGAATCTTTTCACCGTCACAGGAAGCATCACAAGCATCATACAAGAAACATCACATGCATCATACAGGAACATATAGGAAAATATAAGGTCCACTTGAACTTGAACTAGTAAAATCTGATGATCATACAAGATCCTTGGAAGTTCAGAATCAATTACCTAAACAAAGTTTGATTGAAATAAACTAAAAACAGATGATACTGAAAGATAAGGAGCAAAATCATACCATACTGTTGATCCCTCGCCGAGTGAGTATCTCACTCCGTAGGCTCCTATAGTAAAGCTGCTGCTCAATAGGCAGACCACTAATGTCCATTGTCATGATTCTCTCCTCTTCTAACATAAGTTTGAGCTTATTGGTCCTTCTCTATTTGCACCTCTCTTGTTCAATTTGCAAGGATTTGTTAAACCTTTCATCCTTTTTACTTCTTTGTAATCATCGGATATCTTCTTTTTCTCCCACATATTATCGAATGCCTCAATGCAAGCATCACCTACTCCATTACTGAGTCATTGTTTAGCCTTCTTTCTACCAATTGGCCGCTTGAATGGAGGATCTGTGCAACAGATTGACATTATTAGCAAAATTCTGATTCTCTTCATTTCCATCACTGTCAAATCCATAATTGAATTATCTTCCTTTGTTTCTTTTGGGTAGGTTTCGAGCCGCCATTGAGCCATCTTGTCATGCCATTTTGGTTCAAATCTTAATACGTGCAACAAAGGCAATAGAGTAAATGATTTGTTTTCTTTATCCTCAGCCTTGTACAAAGCACGTGCATCCATAAGCTACAAAAAAATAATATTATATTAGTTGCCAATCAAAATTAATAGAAATCAGACATAGTGATCAAAACATGTACCTTATCTTCAAAAGTCTTTCCACTTTGATTTCTTCCTTCAATTGCAGCAAAGCTCCCACAAAACTTATTGACACACTCTTGAATCACTGTCCACCGATGTGATAGAGAATTTGGAGTACGATCTACTACGACATCCTTTTCACAAATGAAGGCTTCATGTACCCTTGTCCAATATGCCCCACGCTTTTGATTTGTTCCTGGAATTGGATCTGTACTAGTGTTCAACCAAGCTTTCACGAGTAGTATATCTTCATTTTCGCTAAAGTTCTTGTTCCTACTTTTTGTGCTCCCTTTTGTTGTGGGAGTTGGTTCAGGTTGCTCTTCCGGAGGGCTTCCTGTGCCATCCCATTCCATTCCGGCATTTCCTGGACTCTGGTTCATCAAACCCATGAAATAGCCCTGTCCCTCCATTGCAGAAAATGCCTAACAAACATATGATATGTGCTTAACAATCATATGTGAAATCAACATCTACAATCTATTACTCCTTGATAGCACCTTTAAACTCACATACTGAGATTACTTATCAACATGAAAGCAACTTGTATAAAACAGTAGTTTAAATCAGTAATGCACAGTCAAGACAAAAGATGATCTTTCACAAAATTTTATAACAAAAGTTAAGTACATTCTCCAGTCAGCCTTGATCCCATGACCTACTTAAAAATGAAAACGAAAGCAACTTGTATACAAGAGTAGTTTCAATCACTAATGCAGTCAGCCTTGATCCCATGAGATTATTTATAAATGACTCCCTGTGCTATATAACAACCCAAAGAATCCACATGATAGCACCTTTAAACTCACATACTGAGATTACTTATCAACATGAAAGCAACTTGTATAAAAGAGTAGTTTAAATCAGTAATGCACAGTCAAGAGAAAAGATGATCTTTCACAAAATTTTGTAACAAAAGTTAAGTACATTCTCCAGTCAGCCTTGATCCCATGACCTACTTAAAAATGACTCCCTGTGCTATATAACAACCCAAAGAATCCAAATGATAGTTTATGCACTTGTGCTATCTGAAGTTGTAAATTCATATCAGAGAGCATTTCAAGCAAGAAACAAACTGAACATGGACCTACTTAAAAATGAAAACGAAAGCAACTTGTATACAAGAGTAGTTTAAATCACTAATATGAACAGAAAATATAGTAAACCATTTGAGGATCGATCAAATAATCATAGACATGCACATGTTAGTTCACAACTATAGTTCTGAATTCCAACACAATCGGTATAACACTATGTCACTATTACAATAACAGCAGCAGGCAAGATGGAACAAATTATTGTATTCATATTTACTACTACGAAAAATCAATTTCCCTATCGCAAAGTCATCCCAATAGCAGCAATCATCAATCCATGTCATGATATAGTTCGGACCAATGGCGGAGATCCACAGAAACCCTAGTATAGATCCACAGGCATCAAGTATCTGAAAACATGGAGTACAGATACGAGATGGTTACCACGTCGGGAGGCCGCAGGGCGTCGGGGCCTCAGGCGTCGGGGCGTCGGGCCGTCGGGCGTCGGAGTGTCGGGAGGCGCCGGGTGGGTCGGCCGCCGCAGGCGCCGGGCATCGCGCGTCGGGGAGGCGGCCGCGAGGCGTCGCGCGCGTCTCGAGGCCGCGCGCGGCGGCGGCGGCGGCGTCGAGGCCGCGGCGCCGGGCGTCGGCGGCGGCGGCGGCGTCTCGAGGCCGCAGGCGCCGCCGTCGGCGGCGTCGCCGCCGCCGCGAGGCCGCGGAAGCCGGGACACGGCGCCGGCGGGGCGCGCGGATACGCGCCGCCGGCGGGGCGCCGGTTTAGCACGATTAGGCGGGGCGGGAAAAGTGGTCGGAAAAAGGCGGCGGCGTCGAGGTGTATCAGAAAAATGTGGCGCGAAATATTTTCCCCAGCGCGCGCGTGACGGAGGGAGCTAGGATACGGACCCCTCAAAGTTACCCTGTTTCTACCTGAGTTTTGGGAGATTTTTGGGGGGGAATAGAAATAGGGGGGTGTTTAGGGGAGTTGTTGGAGAATACTTTTAACATAATTTCCCAATAATTTGATTTAGGGAGAGATTTAGGGGGATTGTTGGAGATGCTCTAAAGTAATTACCACCATTGTACACACCAATGGGAGTATGCCGATGGGTTCTTTTTAACTGTAGCTTATAATTTATAGATGTTGGTTATATTTTTTTCTATTGTGAATATTTATGCGAATAAATCGAATGCTAATAAGTCGGTTTAAAAAGGTTATTTTGATAAGTCACTTTGAATGATAATAAAGAAACTGTCTTGTTTGTTTATTTAAGAGAAGTTATAAGCCATATACATCTCGCGTGTGAAAATTATTCGATCACCACATGCCTCTTCCAAGGGATTACCACGAAAGAAAGAGATCGAAACAACAAATACCTAGGAGTATAAGGGGAGAGAATTTTTATTAGGGGGAGAGATCAGGATCACGAAAATTTAGTGTGAAGCCATATAACAGATCGATGATGATGCGTTTACCAGAAGAAAATTGAACAGACCAACAAATTACTTCCCAAGTTTCTTTTTTTTCAATTCAAGGCTTAAAGCGGAGCTACAAATGAAGAGCCAGCTAGAGCATAGATCCACGGCACACATTTCACCAAGGGAGTAGCTTCTTAAGACATGAATGGACACAAGAGAACCAAGAAAGGAGGACAAATTTATGACGTAGTATAGTTCAAGAAGAGGGATGATTAACTGGCCATTGATCATGCAGCCGCAACCGATGAAGCTAACTCCGCCGCTGACGGCGCCGTCGCCGATGCGGAGAATGCCGTCATCGTCGCCATGTTGCCGTTGCCGTTGTCGCCGATCGCGCGGTTGTGGGGCGCGGCCATGATGGTCTTGTTCGACGTGGAGCTCGTCGGCCTCAGCGCTCTCATGGGGCTCGCGAGCGCCCACGCCCAGCTCCGGTGGCTCCGAGCGCCAGGCACCCTCGTTCTGCCGCCGGCGCCGCTCGCGCCGTCGGCCGCGGAGAGCCAGTAGGAGGACGAGGGCGATGGCGCGGCGCCGAGGCCGCCGAAGAACCCTGCGCACTTGATCCGGTGCTGCTGCGCGTACTCGTACTCCTCGTCGCCGTCGCCGGCGTCGTGGGCGCCACCCAGGTGGCCGAGCTCCGCCTTGGGCTTGGGCTCGCGGTGGGACTCGACGCGCCGGAGCGCGCAGTCGCCGAAGCCGGTGGAGATGCGCTCCAGAAAGTCCCCTGAGAAGCTGCGGCTGCCGCACCCGACGGAGCGCGACCGCGCCACCTTCCTCCCGAACGACGACGACGACGACCCCTCGCTCCGGCGGCCCGGGCTCTCCGGCTCCACAATCGCCTCCAGCCTCCGTCCCAGCGACGAGGACGACGCCGACGCCACCGAGACCGACTTCCTCCTCGCCGACGCCGCGCCTCCCCCGCCGGCCAAAGACGAGGAATCGCTCTGGTGGCTGCTGGACGAGGAAGAGAAGTAGAGGAAGGACCAGAAGCTCTTCTTGCGGGGGCTGTCGGCGGTGGTCGCGGACGGAGCGGGTACCAGCGGCGGCTCCTCCGGCCGCGGGGCGACCGACTTGCTCCTCTTGAGCCCACCCACCGCCGGGGCGGCCGACGAGGATGAAATCTTCGCCTGCTGTGGCGGGATCGCCTTGTGAGAGGCGGCGGAAGGGTGGAGAGGCAGCGGCGGCTGAGAGGCGGGGCGGTTGTACGGGGGGGAGGACGGTGAGGCAGAGGCAGGCGGCGGGTGGAAGGGGCTGGACTTGGACGACGAGACCAGCATCCCAAGCTTCTCCTGCAGGCAGAAGGCGCAGATGCCACTGCCGCCACCGGCAGCCACCCCGGCAGACGCCGCCGCGCCGGGCGGGTAGGGGTGCTCACTGCAGTACGTCAAACCGTCCTGATCCCCCGCCGCCGCCACCACAGCCACCGCCGCCGCCGCTTTCTCCTCCATTCTTGAACACGCTCGCTCTCCTCACCTCCTCTTATCCCGGTAAGCTCTGCTGCGCTGCTGGATCTTGGCTAGGCAACCACCCTCCACATCGCTCTCCTATTGAAACTCGCTCGCTCTTTCTTGGACGCGAACAAGTCTGCTTCCACCACAAGAGCTCAGCTCAGCTCAGCGCCTCTTGACCTCGATCTGCCGCCGCTGCTCGTGCGAGCGTGCAGACGAGCAGAAGGACAAGGGGTGGGTCGGGAGCGTGGGGAAGGAACGGAGGGAGGGGAGTGGCACGGGCACGGGCGCACAAGCGGGTGCGGCGGGGCGGGGCAGGGCAGGGGAGAGCAGGGAGGAGGCAGAGGTGGTGTGGCGCCCTGCTGCGCTGCGCCTCGTTTTAGCGCCAGTTCCGCCTGTTTCTTTTTGTCCGGCTCGTGCGGTTCGGAGGCCGCGACAAGGCCCGATCAGGAGACCACGTGGGGGGGTGGGGGCGCCGCGCATCTCTCTGTGCGCCAGCGTGGCCACTCCACGCTCCACTGCTCCCGCCGCTGCCCGTCCGTTTGACGGTAAGGCTAAACGGATCTCATGCAGTGGCGAGTCAAACTTACGGTGCTACTGGGATGCATGTCTGATGGATGCACATTTATCTCGTAACTACCGCATCGAAAATAAAATTTACAGTGGATGCTTGCAATGCACAATGCCGAATCTTCTCTGTGCCTGGTAAGAAAACTAATGCATGCAGAGGGATCTATGGATATATACTTTAACGGTTTTTAAAAATAATTTTTATCTTTTACTATAGTATTTAACTTTCAAACAGAGTATTTTCTTAAAACGAAATCTACAAGTTAATTATAGTACACGTTAAAAACTTAACATCTGTATCAACTAAAATCACAAGTGGGTATCTTTGTCCATAACCTCTATTACAAATAATAAAAATTCAAGAATTTTAATTATAAATCATAAACTGCTGTCATATCAAACGGACCCTATTTTCCCATTTCATGGCACCGCAGTGTAAGGGAGAAGCAATAAATGACTGGTACATCAAGTTCGGTGGAAAGTATGAGAGATGTATGTATAGTGGTGGTTTTGTTGAGAGCTACACATTACTGTAAGCCGGTCATATATAGCTAGCCTCATATGTGGAGTATATGATGGGATCTTCTCCTATCTTAGCATGAACTGCAATTGAGTGTGGCTGAAGCTAGTAGCAAGCTGTTCGATACGATCATGCCATAGATGATGACTGGATGACCCGAATTGAGCTACCAATGTCATAGGTTGAGAAGCGTGACAAATTGCTAATTTCTTTGCTGACCCTGAGCTCGTTTTCTCATTCAATAGGCTCGAATGCATCCATGCCATGATCTTGCGATAGCAGCTCTGTCGTATGGGAGCAAAAATCTGGAGAGGATGCTAGCTTCAATTTTGGAGGACAAACCCCGTAGAATGTGCAAAGGAGTACCGTATGGCCTTGCTCGCTGGTGGTGTGGCAACGGGGGCGGGGTCCGGGGCAACCATCCCCCGCCCCGATCTCAGCTACCCCTCCGGGGAGATTACTCGGTTTTTACAGGGACCGGACTACAGGATCCTTACCGAGATTAAAAAAAATAGGTTAAATATTTTTAAAACAATAATATGATTTTATTTATTAATTTATTATTATTTATGTAAAGTTTTTTTAAAAAAATAGCTTCAAAATTTATATCCTAATATGTGGGTCAATTGGGCTGCACAACCTATTACGGTTTAGGCCCGTTAGGTATGGTCAACTTAAACGATCAGGTTGTGCCGGCCCTTGGGCCGAGGTGTCAACCTAGGCACGGCCCACAGAACAGATGGGTCGTGCCAAGCCGGCATAGGCCCATTTAGCCATATGGGCCAAGGAGGTTTAGCTGGCCTGCTTCGGCCTAAAAATAATAAAATGAAATAATTCTAAAAAATATATAGAATTTAAAAAAATAAATTATAGAAATATAATAATAAGATTTGTTAATATTTAAATGGTTATCTCATTAAAAACTTTACTAAGTAAAAACTCAACTTGAGAAAATCTTGGCAAAGAGAAAACCTTGGCAAAGATAAAGAGCACAACCTACAGCTCTACAGTACATGCAAAAAATGAGAAAAGCTACAATATACATCGATGCTTTAAGTGTCATCGTCTAGATAAAGATTATGAAATGTGACTTCCAACTCTGTATTTTCTACGGAGTGTTGAACTCGCGAATCAGCATGCTATCAGTCTTTCACTATGAGAAGTATTTCCACCATCTCACTCGTGAGGCTTGTTCTTCTCACCTCCAATATTTTTTTTTTAGAAAAACTGAAAGCAAACTCGGAAGAAACCATCAAGACAGAAATAGTTAACACATCACGTGCTAATATGGATAGCACTAGATATGTTAGCTTATGCTCGTGCCACTATTCTAAAATGTTGAAGTCCTCTGCATGGGGATCCATAGGATCGCTCTCCAGAAAGACGGATAGTTCCCCACTGGTACGAATTGTTCCAGCACTTGATGTTACAGAACTACATCTTTCGGAGAACCTAGCGCACTAAAGATTTTGCCCCACATGTTTATCTTTTTACCTATGGTGGATCCTGGTGGAGGTCGTTGCAAGCGAACTCCCTAAAAATTTTGTTTATACTTCTGATAAATATTGAACAATTTAGTACGAACAACTGAAAAATAGTTAAAATAATCTACCCTTGTAGCATCACTCAGAAATGAAAGAACATTAGTGAATTCTTCAATTTTAGCTCTTGGATCTAAAATAAATGTAATTACATATAAATACGGAATCTCTTTCTTCATAGCACACATAGCCTCTCGTAGCACTATGTCATTTTTATTAACTTTCAAGTAAGCCGTAATCACAAGAATACGATGCACAATTAAAGTAGATATTGGATAATACACTCCGAATAAGACAACAGTGAAATCATAAACAAGTTCCAAAAATGCTAGTAACTTCTTAGCAATATAACAATACTGCTCAGTCAATAGTGTGTTGCCGCGTAGCTGTGATAGTGCGTGTGCAATGTTCCGCAACATCAAATAAGTTGAGTTCCACCTTACCGATCTGTCCAAATTGAATTTTCTTGGACGTACACCCATCGCAATGCAGAAGTTCTTATATGTTGCAATTTGTTGGTTAGAATGATTTACAAAAGATATTCGTCATGAAAAGCTTGAACATACAGATCCAACCTTTTTAAACCACATTTAACAATAATATTAATAATACAATAGGCACATCGCTGATGTGGCAAGAAGAATTTAGTGTATGTGCCAAATAACGGAGTGAGAATATCCATTGCCCTAGAGTTTGCTACAACATTGTCCAGGGTAATTGCAAAAATTTTATTTATAGGACCAAAATCTTCCATGACTTTGATAATACATTCTGCAGTATTTTCACTCATATGTGCTACGTCAATTACTTTAAAGTATGTAATTCTCTTTTTTATTACCCAGTCATCATTAACATAATGAGAAACTATACTAAGATAATCTTCTCTAGTCTGACCACTCCATATGTCCGAGGTCAAGACCACCGAAAATGTATAGGTTAGAAAGAGTTCTTTTAGTTTAGCACGATCATTATTGTAGCATTTAACTAAATCTCGAGTTGTTGTCTGTTTAGAAACTAAAGAAAATTTAGGATTATAAGTAGTTCTGATGTAGAATTCGAACGCTTGAGACTCACCAAATTTTAAAGGTATATCATGTGTGGCAATTAAATAGACTAGAGATTCTCAAGCTACGTCAGAATTATAATCCTAGTTATGTACCGTACCATCGGGGTTCAACTGCATATGTGTCTACCTCATGGCTATGCCTTATTTTTCTTGCATATTTAAGCATGTCGTGCAAGTGCTCGGTTGCACCTGAACAATTTGCAGATAATTCACGACGATAAATTTTGCAAACAACATATCTTACCTGAGCTCCGGCCTTGTCTTGCTTCACTACCTTGTTCAAATCTTGCCCCACCTCTGATGTACTGGGTTTGGATCTCATTGCTTTGGTGCTTGCAAATGCAGCGGTACTCATAGAGCTTGACGATGGTACAACCATTTGAGGTGAAGTTAGAGACGTTTCATTCCGAAGGATGAAAGATCTTTCAAAGAAATTCCGTAATAATGCATTGGAAAATTGTCAAAATTTTTCATGGAGAAATGTAGAAAATTGCAAAAATACAAATAAGAAATTACACTATTACTTATTTTACATCATAACAAAAAAAATATATTAGTATTGTTACATATTTTCTTGACTGTAGATGGATTTTGAATTTTTGGATCTTTGGCAAAAAATTTTGAATTTTGCCAAATTATCACAAAGTACATCAAAATTTTCGCAAGGGAATTTGGAGAAAAGACTACAAGTTTGAGTGTGGCCAAATGAGGGGGTTATGCTGCCTATTATTGAAATAATTTGAGTTTTTATTTTTAAACTCTCAAACGGCTAGAAAATTCAAATTTCTAACTGTTATCAGGCTAAACGGGTCGAATTCGTGCTAAACGGGTCATGTCTACCATGCCTAATGGGCTAATCGTGTCTAACGAGTCATTTTCATGCCTAACAGGCTGTGCCTAATGGGCTAATCATGCCTAACAGGTCGTGTCGTGCCTATCGTGCTCATGTCAGGCCATGCTTGGCCTAACACTATTTGTGCTGTGCTGGGCCAGCATGCTAGGCTGGGGAGGCGCCCAAACACGAACTAGCGCTTCGTGCCGGGCCAGCTTGGCATGATTCATTCATGGGTGATGCCATGCCTGGCTAGGCCTACAGTAGTGTGCTTTGGGCCGGGCCAACAGGCACGACCTATTTGGTCACCTCTATATCTTAACATGTATGTTGAAGTTTTAGTCTAGATATATAAAAATACATCTCCCATATTAGAAAATAATAATTTATATAAAAAATAATATATTTATAATTTCTATCGGGTCCCCATAGGGCCCGTGGAGGAAGGAAGACTCCCGCCCCCATTCCTGGATGAGGATTAAATAATCCATTAAATATGGTTTTAATACTCAATTAAGGTCTCAGATTAATGTAGTCGTGAACTACAAAAGACTATATTATCCAAGTATCCATGGTCGGACAGTCACTATTCACTCACCCAACCAGTATGCTACGTCTCAGTGGCTCATCTGAAGAGTAATGGGGCAATCGGAAGAACCAATGGTATATTAAAATAGTGATTTAAACGACAAGTTTTTGACCAGTTAGTAAAACGGGCATGAACTTGGGTACAAAAACTTTCTTTTATATTATGGGCTATTCAGACCACAACCAATCGTGCGACTGGAGAAACACCTTTCTGCCTAATTTATGGTGCAAAAGCCATGCTTGCTCCAGAACTAATTGCTCTGATTGGATGGGAATATTCTTACACTGTAGTTGAAGTCTTCAGACCGGGCTCAATACGACTAGCTATATCGGATGGGTGTATTCTTCCAAATTCTTGGAACATCGATCAGTTATGTAAGTTTTATGTATAATGCGTTTGTTTATTTTAATAAAATTCCTTTTTTATTATGTCATTTCTTCTAAATGGGTATTTTTTTATTTGTACTTCCTTGTTCTAATACTGGTCATAGGCTACTACTGTTGTCTAAGTTTTCGAAGAAATATCAATACTCTACATCAGTGGCGGACCCAGGATTTTTGAGATGAGGGTACGAAGTTAAGAATCTACGGAGTATATATATAAGATAGAGAATTTTGATACACATAATATGTATATCTCATATAGTTAACCAAATAAACAATCACACATAAGCAATAAATGCAATTTCAATATAAGTTTGATTGACTTAATTTCTAGTGAACACCGAATGAGTACATGAAACAACATCAATGCAAATCGACTGGATGGCAATGGAATAGGGAGGAGCCGCCGCTGAAGCCGCCATTGGGTGTGCGGTGTGGCGCCGCGCCGCCGCCGCGCGCGTAGCCGTTCGCCGCTCGCCGCCGGAGACGCAGGAGGCGCGCGCGGCGCGCGCGCGCGCGCGAGCTGCGCGCGCGGCGCGTGCAAGAGAGATGGAGAGGAGGCGCGCGAGAGCAAGAGAGCGGCGCGCGCCGCCGCCGTAGCCGTCGCGGCCGCCGCCGCCAGAGACGAGGAGGCGCCGCGCGCGCGCACGCGTTAGAGTCGTGCGCGCGGCTATGCAAGAGAAATGGAGAGGAGGCGGCGTGAGAGCAAGGCGCAGCCAGGCAGCAGGAGTTAGGTTAGGAAATCAGGAAATGCCAATTGGGCCATTGGCTAGTGGGCTGAATTTGCTACATTACCTTCATTTCTAGTTTTTTTTCCTATATATATGAAATATATATTATATATAGTTGATTTTTTACAAAAAATTTTAGGGGTACAACTGTACCCCCATGTCCCGTTATGGGTCCGCCCCTGCTCTACATGCCAATAGCTGACACCGAAAACAGCACAACCAGGTACTATAGTGCTGAGGTTGGATTCTTATGAATTGGACGGCCCATAGAGTTTCCAAGGACAGTAAAAAAAACTCCTACGAGAAACTTGGGTATCCCACGTTGCTAGCTTGGAGTAAACAGAGGCTAAGGCAAGTCTCATCGTGCAATTCGTGCACTGTGTGCGTGACATAGGAGTAAAAAAGGCTACAAGCTATAATGCGTGCAAACGGAGCATATAGCACATCAGAATGAAAATGGATGACCCAAATGGTTGGTTAATCTGGGACTGAGTAGCTGTTCCATCATTGTTCGCAAGGATAGGACATGTCATGTCGTTCTCATCAACTCCACAGTTGGTATTACAAGAGCAGCCAGATGTTGCTGTGAGGAGTCGATCGATCGATGATCTATAGCATCAGCCGTTGCATGTGCCAGCATGAGCTTGCTAGGTAATTTCGACTGGCCAGTACGTGGCCTCCCAACATTGATTTCGACACAAACAAATCTCAAGTTAAATAACACTCGATCTCCACGGAGGGAGCCACGAGATAGAAACACTCTGTAGTATAGTAAATAAGTTGCCACGAACCCACGAGGCAGCAGAGAGGCTTCCTGCTTGTCTAACGGACTTAAAAAATGTCCCCTGCATGTTCTCTTTGGTCCAATTTATAGGAATACTACTTACAAGGGAATCTAGTGAGTTTTAGCTCGAGGTACAGGGTGGCACAGCACATCGATCAACTGATGTATAGTAGTAACATGTTCAGTCCTGGCTAGCTGATGGATGGATCGTAGGTGCGAGTAATTTTCGGTTGGCAGGTCGCGACATCATCCTGCATTGCAAGGATTGGAACGCATATGTGGCACTGTAGCTAGTTTTTTTTTTCAAATTTCATTTCCGAATATATGTTTTTTTTACCAAATTAGCTCCCTCTGTGGCATCGGCGGCTCAGCAGCAACGGAAGGATGTGTCATCTGCCACTGCCCTAGCTCACCAGGAGGTGACAACCATGGCAGGTTGCACAAACTTGGCAGTGAAGCGACTGGTGTGGTAGGTGGTGGGCCCACCATCCTACCGAGAAACATGAGCTCGGTAGGGGGCGCTAGGCCTACCTAGCACGGCCAGATTGGTAGGTGGCTGGCATGTTCGACCAGCTCGGCAGGCACCCACCTGTCCTTGTCGCTCGCCAATGTGGTCCCTACACGCATAAATTCTCTCACGCATCACTCTCTCACCTGAAACCCCAGAGAGCTCATTTTCTTCCCTGCCAAGCGAGAGAGAACCAAGAGAGAAGAAAGAAAGAGAGAGGACAAGAGAGCGTCAATTAGTTTTTGAGGTGGTTTTATCAGAATTTAGGAGATTTGCTAGTTTAGAAAAGTATAGAACCAGTGGAAACCTCCAAGAAGAGGTATATTTTATTTGCATGCGAGCAATACGCTTAATATATCATTAATATTTTATTAGCGTAATAGTGGTTTGGTAATATGGAATACGCTTGTTAATCATGTTTAATTAGTATATGTATGTAGTTCATACGGATGATATTTGTTAATGATGTATTAGTGGCGATAACGATTACATTTTGTAATTAGCCATGTTGAAGAAATGTGCACTGTTGTTTTAGTATTCTCGATGCTTGTGCAATTTAGGAATATGTATGTACATATATATGTATTACTCTGGTGAGATTAAAAAAGTAATAAAATTGATGACAAGATTGCAATAATGTGCACTGTTAATTTTAGTATTTGTGTGTATATATGTGTACCTATATGAATACATATATGCACATGTCTATAGGCTTAATTGATAGCTCAGTTAGGTAGATATGCATAATCATTTTTTTGTTATATTTTAGTTGTATTTAGCATAATCGAAAATAAGTAAATTTCATTTTAGTAGTTGCATTTTTAATTTAGTTTAGTCATTATGTTGTCACGTTATTTTCTATAATTTTTACATGAAAACTGACACATTATTTTTTGTACTACAGGAAATAGCCACTAGTGACGACGACGAGTGGGGTATGTTGTTGGATCCATCTTGGAATGGCTAGCATCGTTGTCGGGTGTGGTCGAGTGATGATGGGCCACCCTCCTTTGTTCTCCAGGGTCTTTGGGTGGATTGGCCTCTCGATGATCACTATGTTCTAGTTCTGAGGCGGGCTAGGTTGTTGCCCATTATGAGGATGATGCATCTTAGGCACTCGTTCGCATTGGACACGCTGCTTCTATTGGTGCCCGTTGACCAGTGGAGGCCAAAAACCCACATGCTTCACTTTTGGTGGGAGGAAATGACCATCACCTTGTAGAATGTTGTTTACCTTATCACATCGTGGTCCCCCCAAATCAACTGATTAGAAGCTATGTTTACTGCACAGGTTTGTTCATCCTATTCTCGGCTGTACTGTGCACGACCTATAGGGGTTTGTGCAATGGTCACAGCATGCTATAGGCGAGCTGAACCTCATCGTCTACTGCACCTTGTTGGAGTTATGATCATGGAGCACTTCCCTGTTGATCAACTATATTTTCAGGTAGAGATGCACCCATACCAGCTGAAGGCACAGTACTACGGTCACGGCGATGGTGAGGACCCAATGGACAGACCCGTCATGGGTAGTGTTGGACTACTAATGAATTAGGATGGTTGAGGGAGACACCACGATGAGTGTACCAGGAGTTGCACAACGCGTATGAGACCTTGCATGAGGATGTCATTATGTGGACAGTGTGGACCGCATAGTTCATCTCGAAGACTACGCTGTTCATCTTATTGGTGCAGCACGAGTAGGACCGAGACTACTAGCTTACGACTTGCCATCTCGTCTTCTCCCATATGGTAGAGCCGTACACCCCTCAATGAGTCATGAGAAAGTTTAGACTTCACCAATAGGTGCCACCAGCACCAGATCGACCTCTTCCGAGACTCGTTCACTTGTAAGTGAAATAATTTGTTAGCTCTTTTCATACAGTCCATTTCATTAGCTTCTAAGTCATGTACAATTTGTTACTTTTTGTTTCCCTACTGAAATAACCTTTGCGTACCACACCTTTTTTTGTAGCCACATGAAGAAGGGACGGAAGAGCAACGACTAGAGGTAGACACAACTTCCATGGAGCACAACTTGGAAGCAGTCTGCGTGGATGTAGGTCGAGCAGGAGCAACGATCGTATGATCTAAACATGTACACCACATACTTACAATGGTACATGCCGCGTACCCATTGCAAATTGATGGGGCCCCTTCACAGCAACTGACGGAGGCCATGCACGCTGACATGTTGGCACTCGGCTCGAACCGACACCATGCGGCATGACATGATGAGACGGTAAAATATTTGAAGCTCGTATTTGTATTGTATTGATCATGCATATATGATTAACCTATTTCGTCCTTTGTTACGGTACTACCGGCTTCACCGTATCGTTTCTAAGGGTGGTGCTATATTGCGCTGATGATGTTTAAGCACCCTAGAATGCCTTCTTGCATCTGTTCGCAACTTGTACGACGATGCCAAACACACACTGGGACCATCGGCTGTAGCAATCCTAGCGATGTGTTTATCCTAGGGGCGACAAGGTGCACCAGCATCTATCTGCAGCTTTGTTTGCATGTCCTAGTTCTTTGATGTATCGCCTCAGCCTCAGGAATTTGTCGTCTAAGCAGCTCACTGCTATGGTATGCCAATTTTATAATTTTCTGCAATCAACATGATATATTAGTTTTGTTGTTCTCCATATATGTCGTCTTCATGCAGGCTATTCACACTGTCACCACTACACTTTTGTCTTCATCACGGAGGCAGCCCTATGCAAGACCTCCCTCGTCGGGGGTTGCACGGCAGAGCACTCCAGGCAGTGATGTTGATTCGCCTGTCCAAGACTACAAGGTTTATTATGGCACGTACGCTCCAGCCGACCACACAGACCTATAGCAGCGTGACCAGTGGTACGATCTATGACAGCTACACGGTCCACCAGTATGACGCAGACTACGCTGTATCAGGCTATGCTGGAGTGGACTACCCTAGACTAGAGTACCCTGCAGTGGAGCTCCCTAGAGATCCATCATCCGTGCAACATGTCACACCGGTGTGTACAATCATGACTTTCCTGACCATTCCATGATTACTCCTCCTGCAGCTAAACGAACAATACGAATATGTAGGTCTCGAGGGATGGAGTTCCAAGAGTAGGCTGTGGGTTTATCATCCACCTAGCACATAGCCTAGGTACATCCTTTTGGAACCGGAGTTCGCATTGTGATTATACCTTCCGTCAACCTAATGAAATGTGTTTCCTTGGATAGGACACTAGCACGTTCATGAAGGACCAGGTACAGCAGATGTTCAGCACTCAAGAGATTGGACCCAAATAGTTGTTTGGTGCCTTCCCACTTGGCCATCGCAATACGGCTTGCACGACGTATGATGCTCCCCCGATAGGCTGACTTTCCCTGAGGACCAACTTTACCATGAGAAAGACCTAGTATTGTGCGGGATTTCAGTACTTTACATCGAGCGTGTATCTCAGCTGTAGTTCGAGTTGATGATTCGCACATGTTGCTATTTATATCATAGGAGTAGTGAGGCAAACACATGCATCTAACCAAATCCTACGCACCATGTAATTCGTATCTTCATTACGAAGTGTTATGCCGGGCTCGGAATGGTAAATTACTTAATACAACGTGAGACACACTAGTGAAATTCGAACGTTAATAGTTAGCTATTATTTAAAAACTAATTAAACACAAAATTGCAATATTTTTTGTAAATCATACTTTTTTCAATACTACAATATTTTCAATAATGTATTATTAAAAAAGGATAAATTGGACAACTTGTCACGCCAGATACTATTGTCGTGCTCATCGACTACGGCCCCACCGTCCTACCAAGCTCATGCGTCATGATAGGAACTATTGAGCACATGAGGCAGGACCTGCCGAGCTCCTGTGGCGCGATAGGACGATGGGGCCCATCACCTGCACAACAATTCATTCACTGTCGAGCTCATGTGACCTGCTGTAGTTGTCACTCCTGCTGAGCTGGGGCAGCATGGTGTTGACATGTATCACCTACTGCTACTACTGAGGTTAGAGAGGGAGCTAAATTTGCCAAAAAAAAATATATGCCTAGGGGCCAAATTTGAAAAATAGCTATAGTAGCAGATATGCGAAGAACTCCATGGATTCGCCACATGGGTCCACATGGCCTATCATGCTTCATTCCCATAATCCCATCGAAGGTATCAGCTCGGTACCTTCTATACACCGCCTGCATTTTAGTTTAAACTAATGGTATATGCAGAGAACTACTATGTTAGTGATATGCCTTAAAAGCAATCATAGATATGGTTTTATCACTTGTATGTTTATGATCTTTGAATAATATGTTATTTTCTCTCTAGAATAAATATCTTTCGTATTGATCAACAAGTATATGACTAGCTCGTGGAGCTCTTTATTTATGTTTTGATATTATTCTAAATTATCTCTAATCTTATATTATTATATGAGACAACTATGATTTATAGATCATCACATGTACTGATTGATGATCATGTTTCACGGATCACGAATATGAGTATATCAAATCAATAATGTCGACACATTTTACAGAATATGGTGTTGGATTAACCCATCTTGAGACATTGTTGATATTGTTATGTTTTTATGTATCATTAGTTGGTCTCAAGTAATAATATTGTATAATCCTTGCACCTGATATCAACATATTTTTCTATATGTGTAATAGTGCACTTAGCTGTTGCCAAACACTGCTCGGTAACTGGATAGTTATAAAGGTAGCTTTCGGGTATGTTATGAAATATGCGAAGAAATGTGACTGGTTGGATATAGGATTTGCCCCTCCTACATAACAAGAGAGATATCTCTTGGCTCCACAATATGGTCGGATAAACAAAGTGCATGGCTATGCCACGAGTGGTCGAAGAGCTGTGGCATAGCTAAGACTGCAAACCCTGTTGGGTCAAACGCATGATCATCTATCCCTATGGGGTCAATTATTACAAATTTTGCACTGTTTTTTGGGGTTTTGCATAATTTTTTACTTGTATAGGATCATGTTACCAAAAAGTTGGTGAATTGACCCCACAGCTTCAATGTGGCTCCACCACTGTCGAAGAGTCGATCACATAAAGTTATCTGTCACTGTATAAAAAAAGATAGAATAGTCCATGGATGATATGTTTGTCATTTGGAGTTTGATCAGGTATCACGAGGCAAGAAGAGAATACGCAAACAGGTCATTTAGTCCGACCAGATATTAACTGGTAGTGTGGGTATATTGACTAGTCGTGAGTTGGTCGGGCATATCATAAACTGATATGTGAACTAGTTGTATGGGGATACGGACTGATCGTAACTAGGTACAAACTGATGGTAAGGAGTTATGAACTAATCGTGAGTGACTAAGACTTGGTTGCAGGTCATATTACATAAGGTTCGCCCAATTTGATCTTTGTGTACATTTGGGGGTCGATATGTCCTGCTAGAGAGCGTTACCGACCAATGATTAGAAAGGTGTTTTCAGGTTACAACCAAGTATACATGAACCTACAAAGTCACATACTTAACAAGTTAGAATAATAAGGGTTTGGATGATGACTCTGAGTATGATATAATCTCTACTCATATTGGATAAGACTCCGATAGGAGGCTCTATATAAAATGGTGCATTTGGTTATAGAAATGGAGTGAGATCACATCACCCACCGAAATCGTACTACCTCGTCTCGAAGGCTCTGCTTTTCGCGCTAGTGCTAGCACACTGGTGCACGGTATTTCATCTCTAGACATGTGGGCTTGGAAGAGACGCTGCTGTGATTGTGGTGTTGATCAGGACGATCAGAGGAGAAGTCAATCGGCTCATGGAGATCGACTACCGCTAGAGAATGATAACCATCTGAGGATCGCTTTCCAAAGACGTTGGATGATCAGCTATCTTCACTATATCAATGCGCGCTATGTTGAACAGGACTGCATCTGCTCTTCTTCTACTGCACTGCTGTAAGATCGAGGAGGCCGACTAGATGGGGGATGAATAGGCAGTCTTAAAAATCTCTTCTAATAATTATTAACAATTCAAGACCTTGTTTATTTGTCTAAACCAAGTATATAATGCAGAAGCTTAAATCAATTTGGTTTAGCATAAACAAAGCCTATTTTAATTAAGTTCACCTAAGTGCACCAACAATATTAAACTATGACAAGTTTGCAATTTTAGGAAGACAAGCAATCAATTTAATTCTAGAAGACAAACAATCAATTTAATTTTATGTATGTAAATTGCTTGAATATAAATTGAGGACAAGGAAAACAAATCGCAATTGACACGGTCTCTTTTTTCCGTGGTGATCGGAGACTTACCAGTCTCCCCTAATCTACGTTGAGGTAAACCTAAACTAATTGGATTAGCTCCACGAATTAAGCTTTCCACCTCAAATCCACTAGTGGTAGCTCTTTCCCGCTCTTGGTAGGTGAGCTCCAACCTTCACACTTCGCCAGGTCTTCTCACAACCTTTTTTGTGAAGATCACCTCGCACGACGCCTCTAAAGCCGTTTAGGAGTCGGCAAACTCCAAGAGTAACAAGTCAAGTCTTTCGCTTGACTCTCACCACGTGCAATGAATACATAAGCTCAAATGGACACTAAGTCCACTTCTAGATGCAGCATATGCAATCTAGATCATCTCTCATTTCTCACAAAGTGCAACACATGCACAATTGAGTGGAGAGCCTCATACTAGCTCAAGGGAATATAAATGGGTCTAACAACCACAACTCCAACCGGCCACAAGGGGGTATTTATACCCACACAAGAAAACTAGCCGTTGGAGCCAAATCCCTGAAAAATAGGGAAATCGAAAGTACTGCCGGCTTAAGGCCGATACTTCCACTCGCCTTGCCAACGGTTAGAAAACTAGTCATTGCAGTCAGAATCGGAAGTTCCGAAGTTCATATTCCGGTACTTCCGATCATCGGAAGAACCGTGCCACACATGCGGAACTACTAACCTCACCAGAGATGAGAAGACTCTGTACAGGTGTCTCTTTAGAAAAATGTACCGCTACTCAAGCCAGCACTTCCGCTCGCCGGTAATATCGCTCACATAGAGCCAGTACTTTCGCTAGCCAGTAGTACTGCTCACACAAAGCATGTACTTCCGCTCGCCGATCGGACCACTCACACAGAGCTGAATAGACCACTCATACAGAGCCGGTCAGAAACTTCGATCGTCGACTACCCTGGTCTACGACCACGTTGGTTTCCGACCATATTGTTCGGATCGACCACATAAGTCTCTGACTATACTGGTCTCTAACCATGTTGGTTTCAACCACTCAGGTCTCGACCACGTCAACCATGTCGATCTTCAACCACGTTAATCTTTGATCACATAGATCTCTGACCTTCACATCAATCTTCGACTACGTTGTTTTAATCACGTTGTTTTGACCACGTTGATTTATGACCACACAGGTTTCGACCACTCAGGTTCGACCACGCTGGTTTACGACTGCGAAGGCCTACGACCACGTCGATCCACGACCACACAGGTCTCGACCACGTTAGTTCGACCACGCTGGCTTACAACCACGAAGGCATGCGACTACGTCTATTCCAACTACGCTGGTTTACGACCACGAAGGCCTACGACCATGTCAATTCCAACCACACTGGTTTACAACCACATCGGCTTACGACCACGTTGGTTCAACCAAGTCACTTCGACCACTTGGGCTCGACCGCTTTGGTCTTCGACCACCTAGGCTCGACCGCTCTAAATCTCGATCCCTTGATCTTCGACCACTAACACACATGGTAGTTCCGTGATTACAATGCCGGTAGTTCCGGTCCGCGGTAGTACCGTAGGTTACTCTGTGGTAATTCTAATTATCCTGAGGAATGCAGATACTTCACCAAATTTTGTAAAACACATTTGCAAACTTTAGTATCATGCATACAAATACCAAACATGATTCCCAAGAAATTGCAAATTTGCACACTTTTGGAATCATGACACAAGGATTAAATATGAGCTTGAACCATTTTGCAAAACACATTTACAAATATAAGCCTCATATCACAAAAAATGGAAACATGGACTTTAAGCACTTGCAAAACACATTTGCAATGTATAATCCAATGTTACAAGGATTCAACATATGAGTTTCAACTATTTGCAAAACACATTTGGAAATACAATGCTCATACTAAGATGAGCTATAAGAGGTGAGGATGAGCTATCAACACATGATGAGATTCAAACTACTATACATGATCTCTCTTAATAGTACGACAACCTATACTAGCAATCCGGTCTTTCACCCAAACACCAAGACCGGTAAAAGACTAGAAACACATTCTTAACCCTAGATAGCTATACATTTGCCTTAAGTCATTGTCTTGATATGCATCAACTCATGATGCATCATTTTCCTTCAACTCCATCAACACATGATGGTCTTCACTTGACTTGATGATCAACACATGATCATCTCCTCTTGGACATGCATCAACTCATGATGTATCTTCTTCTTAATGGACTTCAACACATGAAGTCGTCTTCCATCTAGATTTGATGATCTTCAACACATGAAGTCATCCCAAGTCATCCTCATTTGTAGCACCTAACCTATTCATCCAATTCATGGAAAATGTTAGTCTACAAATCAATTGCCATCAATTACCAAACTTCACCATTAACATACAATGGAGGGACTAGATTCTACAAACTTTCCTTTTTGGTAATTCATAACAATCTCAACAAAATATGAGATAAAGATTGTATTTGCAAGTATACAACATGTACACAACATTTGTATACTCTAAGATAAGCTTTCTAAGCAAAACTTACTTATCTGATTGTCATTAATCATATAGCCATTAACACATAATGGAGAAGTTAGATGACAACCCGATTGCAAATGAGTACATATAAACTACACAAGCTATATATATTCAAAGGTTGTGTTTCAAAGTAAAGATCCTAAATATGCATATTAAAGGAAACATGGATCAATACTTATGAGACTTTAAAACAGAGTGAACTCCCCTTGAATGTGTGCATACAAGTATGTATAATGAAGACATATGCACATATTCATTTTGGATTATTTGTGGAGTTCAATCTATATTTTGGATCCAATGAATGCACTAATATATGATAATGTGATTTTGAATGCATCCTCAATGATTTCACCTTTTCATCCAAATGAGACTAAGTAATATCATAATCAATAAACAAGATTAGTCTCACAAATGCATTTGTCATTATCACCAAAATCTCATTATAGTATTTGTCATTATCACCAAAACCAACTTAAGTGGGGCTTGATCTTTTAACTGCTTGTCTAGTGGTAACGATCTATGATTTTTTACTCACATGGCTTCTTAGTTTTCACAGTAAAAATTTTATTTGCGCTAATGTAGCCTACCCCATAATCCTTTATACTATACTCACATCTAAAGTCGCCCATGACCATGTACATCAGGAAAGGCATGGTTTAGGTCCCGTTCCATATAACGATAGCTTCTGGCTTCTAGAAGCCATTTGAAATGCGTTGGTTTTTTTAACAAGGCTTTTTCCATTGCATTATCCATGGAGATATAGCGGTATTTTTCTTTTTCCCTTTAATTTAATATATCAGAAAAAACTAACAACCGTTACAATATAATTTCAGCAAAAAATATAGCCAAAAACCAAAAGTCAGCGCGTTTTAGGGCATCTTCAATAGTGTCATCTCAGCTATCTCTTAGTTATATTAAATGAGTAAAATTCTATGTGGAGGAGAAAGTAGGTGAGGTGAGATAATGTACGGTCTCTTATGCAAGAGACGACTTGAGCTCACAAACTAAAACAAATAGTGAGAGAGAGTGTGGCAGAAAGCTATGATAAAAATAATATAAAATAATTAGAGAAATAATTTACCGTTGGAGGGATTATTTCTAATGCGTCTTTAGGTAAGGTGGAACCTTAGAAACAATTTTAAGATACATACTATTATACATGTCCTTAGAACACGGCATTAATACTATCTTCTGCTGCTACGACGTCACTTCATACATGCGGTGCAGCAGCCATTATACTGCTCGGTATGCATGCACGTTGGTGCCTATCCATCCACACTTCCTAGTGCAGACATGCCTTTTTGGTCTTGGCAGTGATCTTGCATGCCTGGCTACAAGGGCGGAGCTCAGTTGCTTCACCCGATGTCACGGGACACCGGGTTCAAAATTTTTTAGTAGGGATCAGTGCCTCTGGCTCATGTATGAACCTCGCAGCTTAAAAATCAATGCACCTGGCAGCTAGCAGTAGTTCATAAGGAGACACACTGGCCCATGAGGCAGCACTCAGCCCAAGAAGGAGGACGACAGCAGACCGAGGCGCCCAACGCTGCCCATGAATGGCAAGATTGTATGAGTCCATTTGATCAACACTGAAGCATCGAGTGCATCGTAGCCCTCCTCAACACTATTCATCTCGCATGGTCACAGGAATCAGGAGACGTGTGTCGCGCCCTATGGATGCACCTAGCCACGCAATAACTAGCCACCAGAGAACGGGAGAAACCGGTCGCCGTCAGCCAACCTTGCTTGCCATGTCACCGAAGCACCTCCTAGCTCCAATTCTTGTTGCCTTGTGCCCTCGCCGGCCAAAAGATGCTTAGATCCACCCAATTTGTATGTTTTTACTCAAAATTTCTCTTAATTCTTCCTATTTATTTCAAGAACAGAGGTTAAATTTATGAGTTAGGGTTTTAATATGATGATTTTTGGTTTATTTTTGTCAAATTATAGGATTAAGACTTAGGATTTCAATTTGGGTTTTTGAAATACCGCCCTATTTCATTGCAAATTGGAGGCAAAATTGTAGTGATATGTGATTGTGATCCATGTGCTCATATTGGACCAAGCTTTGGATTTGACTTATAGTATTTGATTACGGTGTCAAGTAAACTTTTGCATATATTTTTTCTGTTATATTGTTCTTGAACTGTTGAATATATCACTATCTAATTGAGTTTTTAATTAAAATGTAGGTAAATTTATAGAATGGTTTCTAAAAAAGAAGAGGTCAGATAATACTACTAATGTTTTGATCGCTATTTCTTTATAATTGTATATTATCATCGGTTATGTTAAATTATTGATGCAAAAAATTACACGATATATTAGTATTTAGTACAATATTGCTTAAAAATTATATATACGGTTATATGCACAAAAAAATGGTAAATCCAGATTATTTTTGTTCTAGTTCCGCCTCTGCCTGGCTGCGTTCCAGGTGATCCCAACATAAAGTAAGCAGCGCAGCAGGACGGCAGGTAGCAGCAATTCAAATTCAATTGAATTTGCTGACATGATGGTTAACTAGCAATAAAATACCATCTTTCAAAAACAGAAAAAAAAGAGGAGAGATAGTTTACCAGCCTACTAACATGGATTTACATCCTCTGCATTCCTTTAGGTCACACGTTTTAAGATTTAAATTTAAATTACATTCAAGGAGAAATTCCGGCATCCGGACGCTATGTACATGAACTATGGAACCTATGCACGAAAGAATACGAAGCTTATCGGTATGGAAGAATCAGGGTAAAGCCACTACTATACATTCGGTGCTGGAACCTTCAAAGCGTTGGCGTGGGATCAGACAATTGGACGGTCTGATCATTCAGTCGGCTCAAGCAAGGTTTTCCTGTGGCGTCAATGTCCATCATTATGGTGTCGCCAGGCTTGTACTGCCCAGAGAGAATTGCTTCGCTGACGACATCCTCGACCAGTTGGGTGACGGCCCTTCTCAGTGGCCGCGCACCGTAGCTCCTGTCGTATCCTTGCTGAGAAATCAGGTTCTTCATAGCATCAGATACCTCTAAGCCAATCCCAAGGGCTAAAAGCCTACCCTTCACTTCTTGCAGAATTATATTGAGAATAGCCAGCATCTGCAAAATGTTGGGAGGTATGAGCGGGCTTGTTTGTGATCCAAAGCATGGCGGAACTACATGTAAGAGTATAATACAACGTTTTGCTACAAAGGGAACAGAAAAATCTGATGTACATGATTTTACTCAAGGTTTAAGGGCATTGTATCAAGTTAGTTATTGAGTGCAAAATCGAATGATGTTTTTCTTGGTTTTCCTAATAAAGTGATAGGAATCTTAAATCACAGAATATTAACGAAACAAATTTAAGTTTAAGATGTATAACAAAACAGACCTGAGTCTTCTCAAGAGGACGGAACACAACCACCTCATCCATTCTATTGAGCAATTCAGGGCGGAAAAATGCCTTCAACTCTTCCAATACCAAGGATTTCATCGCAGCATATGTGCTTTCTACTGTATCATTTTGTGTCATGAAACCTATGCTCCGCCTTCCATTAGAAATTGATGAAGAACCAACGTTTGATGTCATGACAATTAACGTATTCTTGAAGGAAACCCTGCGGCCCTGTAGTTCACATAAAAGATATAACAATGCACATTAGAATGAGCCCAATCAGGAGTCTCAGCATAACAATCATCTTATTGACTTAGCAAAATAGCGAGCGTTAACTCTCTTGGTGCATGATCTCATAAACATGGTGTGAGAAATGCAGTATGCATTTCGTTTAGACTTGCAGAAAGGAAGGTCGCAAATATCAGGATCCAGCACCTGTGAGTCGGTCAAATGACCATCTTCAAATACTTGGAGAAGAATATTGAAAATATCAGGGTGAGCTTTCTCTATTTCATCAAGCAATACTACAGTGAATGGTTTTCTCCTGACTGCTTCGGTCAAAGTACCACCTTCACCAAATCCCATGTACCCTGGAGGAGAGCCTATCAGCTTGCTCACTGTATGCCGCTCCATATACTCACTCATATCTAATCTAACCATAGCTGACTCCTGTTAAACGAAAAAAAAAACTTTATTAAGACCAATTCCATAGAACATGCTGTGAGGTCTAGAAATGCTAATAGAATGTAGCCAGCAAAAGTAACCCACAGATCCAAAATAACTTGCTGCTAGAGCTTTCGTGAGCTCAGTTTTTCCAACTCCTGTTGGACCACAGAAAAGTAGTGTAGCAATAGGTCTGTCAGGGTCATTCAGGCCAACGCGTGATCTCTTCACAGCTCTAGATATGGCCACAACAGCGTCATCTTGACCTATGACACGCTTTCTGAGTTCATCATCTAGTCCTACAAGAAGCTTTCTTTCATCTGCAGTCAACTGCTGGACTGGTATGCCCGACCACAATGATGCGACTCTCGCAATTTCCTCTGATCCAACCAGAGATGGCCTGCATTGTTAAGAGTATTATAAGGATCATCTGGACAGCAGGATGTGGAGTCTACTCTAGATGACATGAAAGAACCTACTCATCAACTGAAGCTGACAGTGTTGATGTCAGACTCGTCTTGCCCTCATTCAGTACTTCAACATTAACATCATTCTCTTCGTCATTCTCATTTAGAGAATACTTCAACCTATTAGTCAGTGCCTGAAACGTGTTGGGCAATGAAATATCCGACATCTATCAGCAGATGGGCAAAAAAATTCTTTGCAACAGCTCTATTGTAAATCTTCTATTACCACTTCATGCATGGCCTGGACAGCTCTAATCTCTTGCCAATATTCATCTGGTGACTTCAAAAGAATAGAGCACTGCTCTTCCTTCTTCCTTTTAAATGATTCCATCCGAGCCTTACTACCAGCTTCATCAATCAGATCAATAGCCTTATCAGGAAGATGTCTGTCAGGGATATATCTTGCTGACAAATAAACTGCCGCATTGATGCCTTCTAAAGTGTATTTGCATTTGTGATAAGTCTCATATTTTTCACGCAGACCAAGTAATATTTTCACAGCATCCTCCTGTGGAGAGTTCAACAGATGATTAAGAAAAAGCTGATACCCAAGAGCCCAAAGTAACTTTAGCAATTGTCACCTGGCTAGGCTCATTTACATATACTGGCTGGAAACGGCGGGCCAAAGCCTTATCCTTCTCGAAATGCAAACGGTGTTCATCCAGAGTTGTAGAGGCAATGCACTAAGAGCACAAACAAGCATCACCACAAGGGAAAAAAAAACTTGGACGCCATTCTACATAGAAAAACACATTATTTCCTAATCATGGATGTGGTTCATGTGGATCATGACTAGTGATATTCACGAACATTTTACACTCTTTCATAAAGAAGGAACATCACTCAAGTGACAAAGTACACAGTGAAACAACGGGAGTATGTGTAGAAGTAAAGCATTAGTCTAATGCTCTAGTACTAAGTGTTGTTAAGATATGCAACTATTCCTCATCCACATCCTTTTTAAATAAAAAAATGATTACAGATAGGCTATGCAATTTTATATACCAACATTCAACAGGTTCAGGTGGCATGGAATGCATACTTCGCTAATTAGACAGATAGTAAATAACAGGGTATGAGAAATTGCAACTAAACAAGCCATTTGTCGTCATTAGATGTTTTAGACAGAAATGAAGGAAATGTGCAAATCATAAATCTAGACAGTAACTAAAATGATGTACATGCACCAATTGTTGCCTTTTCAGAAAGTGTCAAGTATAGTGAGAAGCAACATGGGCAACAGAGACTGAGGGAGATCCTTTTGTGAAAATGATACCTGCAATTCACCTCTAGCAAGTGCAGGCTTCAGCAAATTGGCAATATCAAGACCAGCTCCCTTACTTCCTCTTCCAGCAATTCCGGATCCAATAAGATTATGAACCTCATCAATGAAAAGAATTACATCGTCTGCATGAAACTTTGAAGCTATTTGAAGATTGAAACCAAGAATAGAATTTTTGAATCTGGTATTTCATAATGCATTTGTCAGATTACCTGCTTTACGCACTTCACGTATTAAACTAGTAACCCTGGCTTCCAATTCACCCCTCTCTCTTGCACCAGCCATAAGTAGGGCAACATCCAATGACAATATACGCTTTGCCTATATAACCATGTCAATGAATGATAACTACAAACTACTGTTGTGCAAGCAAATTTTTGCAACTAACATGATTGTGTATCCATTACAGGTTGCTGAAACTTACCACGAGGAAAATAGGAACATCTCCATTGGCAATTTTAAGAGCCAACCCCTCAGCAATGGCAGTCTTACCAACACCTGCTTCGCCTAAAAGAATCGGATTGTTCTTTGTGCGTCGGCATATAATCTGAACTACTCTTTCAATCTCCTTCTTGCGGCCAATAACAGGATCAATTAATCCTCCACTGGCCCGCATAGTCAAATCTACACAAAATTGAGCTAGTGCACTCTTCTCTGAAATAACAAATAAAACAAGTTCATTCTTTCTACAAGTTACATTATTAAGAATATTAGCATACACTCCAATAAAGTAGCTTAACCCCTGACCTTTCTTTTTATTCGAGTAATTGACAATTGCAGATTTCCCACTTCCAGGAGTAGATTTCTCACGCACTTTGAAAGAAGATAATCCCACAGGCTTCCTGCCATCCTTTGCAAGCTCCCCTTGAACTCGGACAAGAGCCTGCTTTGCTAGCTGACCTGGATCTACTCCTAAACTACAATGAACACCATTTATTGTAAAACCCACAAATAATTAAATGTGCAAGAGGACAAAAGAATATTAATTTATCAGTTTATTGAATGGCAGTTTCTTTGCAAAGCCCACATCCACCTGTCTGTTCAATGATCATCTATCACAATTAGAGCTTGATATTGGGTAAATTCGGTTTCATTCCCCGCTACTGGATTGATCGTATACTCCTATTGTGCAAGTACAGAAGACAAATGTCCTCTTTGTTAAGTGAGCTTATTGTTTGATTGGCTCTAGTTATTTGTAACACTTCGATGGATACCACCTTGCTTACTTATTGAGAAATGTGGAGGTTATCGAGCATTGTTAGTTTATCAGTGATTATCACATTAGCACAGACCGCTGAACAATAGAGATGAGAAATAGCAAGTTTATTTTGTGGCCGGAAACATGGAACAGGAGAACATCACCAATTCACCACCAACCTCTTAAGGATGCTGTTGGTGGTGGGATCGTCCAGGTGGAAGAGGCCCAGCGCAATGTGCTCCGGGGAGATGAAGTTGCACCCCATGTTCCTGGAGAACTCCACCGCCGCCTCGAAGACGCGCTTGCTGGCCCCGGAGAAGGGCACGTCCGTGGCCAGCCCAATGAGCGCCTGCGTAGGCCCGTCTTTTCCCACGGCGGCGCGGCACGCCTCGCGGGCGCGCTCTACTCGGACGCCCGACGCGAGGAACCCCGCCGCGGACCGGTCCTCGACGACGAGGCCCAGCAGCAGGTGGTGCGGCGCCACCGACTCGTCCCCCATCCCGCGCGCCTCCCGCTGCGAGAACACCACCGCCTTCACCGCCCGCTCCGTGAACCGCTCGAACACCGCCCTTACGACTAGGCCACCGGTCCCGCGCCGCTGCTGCCCCCGCCGCGGCGGTGCGGCCACGGCCGCCAGCAGAACCGCGGACGCGCGGAGCGGGTGCGCCAGCGCCAGCGCCCTCCCGCCAGCCGCCGGGGAGAAGCGGCGGCGGATGCCGGCGCCCGTGGCGAGGATGGACGTGGAGGGCACCGACGAGGACGAGCAGCAGCACGCCTCCATCGTCCGAGGTCGCGACGCAAACTCCCAACTCTTTTTTTTTTTAATCTGATCAGTGTATGAATGGATTGGATGCTTCTTCTTCAATTATAGACTCGTACCTGCTGTAAGGTGCGGCTGTAAAGTAGCACGAAATGGAATAGAGTAGTAGCAGTTAGTTGTGTGCAACGGCTGCTTGGAATCAAGTGAGGAGGGGAAGTGGAGGCGGCACGCTAGGAAGGAGGGGAGGCAGGGGAAACCGGCACCGGCGGCGCGGTGATGGATGCGATGCGGGGCGGAGGGAGGGGAAGGAAGAAAGGGATGTTCTTGGCTTCGATTCCTCCGCGCCGCACGCCACCGCGCGGGGTATTCTCCGGGCGCGCGCGCGCGCGTGGCGGGTTTATCCGGACGGGGAGGCGGGAGGGCGGCTGGGTAATTCGGTGGCTGCGTCGCGCCGTTGGAGCGGCCGTGCGATCGGGGATGGATGGGCGCGGTGCGGCGGGGTTTGCCGGTTCCGGCCGTTTGGCTGCTGTTTCTTAGCGTTTTGCGGGATAGTGGCACACGCAGTGGGTGCTGGGATCCCGCCGTGCGGTTTGTCTCGCTCGCGTTTCGCGGCCGGCTGGTCAGGTCTCCGCTCCTCGCGCGCCAGTTAGGCAATGCGCCCTCCGGGTTCCAGACAGTGTCACTATTGGAAACACGAGCAATTTTTTTAATTTTGAATTTTACTAAAATATAAATACAATAAAAAATAATGATACAATAAATAAAACTAACAATAGTTAATTTATTGTACTTCAAAAAATACACAAGAAAAATCGTGGACGGAGGCAGCAAGGGTGCACGATATGCCCGAGCACACCCAAAAACCAAAATTTTTCATGGGATCAATTCAACATTTGAGCCATATTCATAGTATTTCTTTGATGTGCACCCTCTTTAAAGCCTAGCCCACAATGAACGGTCCGCTCGTGCTCCCCACTAGCCCACAACCACCTCACCATTCACCAACCAGTCCAGTCCACCTCAATCTCCATTATTATAATTCTTCCCCTAATTTTTCAACCCTAACCCTCCCCTTCTTCAACACCCTCACGAGCTCATTGACTCGTTCGACGCCTACGCACTAGAGCTGCACCCAGAATACATCATCTCTAACTGGTGTAAACCATGGGCAGCCGATGTCGCTAGGAGCCATAGCAACCCACGACTGTTCTTCCATGGACTGTCATGTTTCTTCTCACTCTACAACATCAACGTCGTCGTGCACGAGTTTCATGAGTAGATAGTCATGGGTGACGAGTAGCAACTGCACATCATATCAGGAATATTGATGCCTATAAAAGGTGACCAAGGCCACGACCCTCAACTTCTTTAACGTGCCAGGGTGCGAGGCACTACACGATGAGGCCATGGTGGCCATGCGCACGGCCGAGAGCGTGGTGGTGAACATTTTCTTAGACCTTGAAGCCTAGTTCATCGTGTGTTTGAGGTGGCGCTCAGCAAACGGGGTGTGGGCTTTGGGCCATTCTGCCTATACAATCGGGACGCCGAGGCCATGGCGTCGCGTGTAGGGGTGCAAAATGGAGCGGATAATTCCCAACCATCCGTCCGTATGAATAAATTCGGATACAATTCAGAGTATATTTTTGTATATCCGGAGGTATTTACCGAATACAGAAATGAGGTCAGATATTTTTCTCGGATATAGAAACAGATTCAGAAAGGCATTATTCGACGGATATGGAGCTTGGAGTTCCCATTTCCCAGGCCCGCCATGCGCGCAAATATCAAAATATGCAAAACCTAACCCTTCTCAATCAAGCACTACACCCCCCAGCCTGAGCTCCCGACCCCTAAACCCCTTCACTGCCCTTCGATGCCGGCCTCCAAATCGCTGTTGGCCGGCCGACGCCAGGATCTCCCACTCTCCCTCCCTCCATCCTGCCTCCCCTCCCACGTCGCCGCCAGGGATTCTCTCCCTCCCGCCTTCTCTAGTCCCCCTTGAGGCCCCAACTTCAAAAGTTGCCACCGACCTCCCACGGTGGCCTCCAAATCGCCGCCTGCCGACCGTCGACAAGATCCCCCCTCCCTTCCTCCCTCCTGCTGAAGTTGAGCATGTGATGAGTTAGGTTTGAAGCTGGATGATAAAGAATATGCCACTACAAACATGAATGAGGAAGTTTGATAATTCTATTTTTGTTATGTATTACTATTATGTTTGAATGTTTGAATATCCATTGAAGCTTAACTGTGGGCTGTAACTCTTGAGATCAAATGAGCTACGTACAGTCTATACTCTTGCATTAATAAATCATATGATATTCCATTTTTATTTAAAATCATCTTATCTTAACATGATTCATGACTTGTCTGAGAAATCGTGCTATGGTTAATTATATCTTTGCTATGGTTAAATCGTGCTACCGTTACAAATGGAAATCAATCTTTTTTGTTTGGGAATGGACAGGCATTAGGCCCCATGCATCTCATGTGTTTTCCTTGAATTGTGCTATCCAAATTGAGCTAGCCACCTGCAGCCTTATTGATTGAACGTATAGCTTTCATTCAGATGCTGGCAAAGTGCTTCCTAGTTGGGGACTAGTCTACATGTGCAAACTTCATCCTTTGTAAAAGAACCTTATTGATTGAACGTAGCTTTTCTTGCACAAGAATATGATTTTTTGTTTATTCAAACATTAGACATCATTCATTTAGATTTCTACTATTCATTCAATAATTTTAAGTTTCATTTGATATTTTTTGTAGAATGAAATAATGACCGAGGTTGAGCTCCACTAAAGCATGGTTACTAGTTAGAGATGGTTCGCTAATCGTTGTTGGCTTTTGCTAGACAAGGTTTGTGTTGTCAACTTATCATATGATGTAATGAAGTAAAATAAATTAGTGATGTACTTGGCTATGGATAGTTCTTACTTTTGGACCGTGTGGCATATACCTACTACTTGCTTAACTAGGCTCTATCATATACTTGCTACTTTGCTAGCAAGAACTTACTACTTGCTTAATTAGTCCTTGTCAATGTGTTACATAGTTAAATTTGTTTGTTAAGCTATTAATGTAGTTTTATTATGGTTTGATTGATCCTTACATGTGATACAGATGGTTTTTGTTTTCACGTATTATCCGACTAAATATTCATGACCGAGACTTACCGTATTCAGAGCGACATATATTTACTTCGTATTCGTGACCAAGAATACATGCATTCATATTCGTATCTGGTACTATCCGTGTCTGACTCCGACACCAACAAAAAAATATGGAAAACGATGTAGAATAAGCATTATTCATCCGCATCTGCTCCATTTGCACTCCTAGTCACGCGGTAATAAAGCCGTTGTCGACCAGTACTCAATCATCACGAGGCCACAAAAGACTATTGGAATTATGCGTGTGAAGTGTGCATCCCATTGAAAGATTTCTAGCTCCACCACTGAGAAAAATATCATAACAGAGTCGATCGATCATGCGACGACTTACAGTGGGATTGATGGAGAAAAGGGACTTGTGGATTCTTCATCATCGGAGCTAGAGGTTGAGCATTCTTCTCCCGATATTCACTCTTGTATGCAATCATCATCGGTTGATGTGGATATTTCATATTTATCTTGAATTTTTATCCATATTTTATGAGCACTCTTAAGATTGTATATTGTGTTAAACACATCTACACACAAAGTACTAAGTAAAGCATTAGTTGCTTGAGCGTAGAGATGTGAGCATTTCTTTTTCTCAATTGTTGGAGCAATATGATCCTTTGGAGGAGAAAATGCCGCATCTACAATCCGGCAAATTTTCGAGCTCATGGCCTTAAAATAACATATCATGCTATTTTTTTTTAATTTGCATAATTTGTGCCATCAAATAAATGTGCTTCATCTAGGTGCACTATATCTCTAGTCACCATCCTTTAGTCTCTAGGTGGTGAAGACTAATAAATAAGAGACCAAGCTCTAATACCGCTTGTAATATCAAGGAGGCCGACTAGAGGGGGTGAATAGGCGGATTAAAACAATTTTCTTCAATTATCAATTATTTTCTATTTGGCTAAAATCAAATATATAATACGGAAGCTTAACTCAATTTGATTTAGCATAAATAAAGCCTAAATAAATAAGTTCACCTAAGTGCACCAACACCCTAAGGATATGTTAATGTTTGCAATCCTAAGATGACAAGCAATCAATTTAATTCTATGAATGTAAGTTGCTTGAATGTAAATTGAGCACAAGAAAACAAACCGCAAATACACGGTTCCTTTTCACCGTGGTGTTTGAAGACTTGCCGGTCTACTCTAGTCCACATTGAGGTAAGCACAAACAAATTGGACCGACTCCACGAATTAAGCCTTCCACATCAAATCTACTAGTGGTAGCCCTTTCCTGCTCCGGTTAGGTGAGCTCCAACCTTCACACTTCGCTGGGCCTTCTCACAACCTTCTTTGAGAAAAATCACAGCACACAATGTCTCTAACGCCGTCTAGGAATCGGCAACATCTAAGAGTAATAAGTCAAACACCTCACTTTACTCTCACCACATGCAACAAATACATAAGCTCACTTGGATACTAAATCCACCTCTAAATGCAACACATGCAATTTACAACCTTCCTCCTTACTCACAAAGTGCAACACATGTACAATTGAGAAAAAGACCTCACACTAGCTCAAGAGAGTGAAATAAAGTGCCAACGGTCTTACCCCAACCGGCCACAAGAGAGTATATATACCCACACCACAAACACCAGTCGTTAGAAGAAAAACACCATAGGAAACATGATTTTCGGAAGTACCACCGGCTTAAGATCGGTACTTCCGCACCCCTCAGCAACGGTCAGAAAACTAGCTATTATCAGTGAATCCGGTAGTTCCGACGGCTAAAGTTTGGTACTACCGATCATCGGAAGTACCGCTGCACTCGTACGGAACTACTGATTCACTGGGGATGAGAAGACTCCCACGAAGATGTCTCTCTGGAAAAAACATACCACTACACAAGCCGGTCGTTCCGTAATTCAGAAGTACCGCTCACACAGAGCCGATAGTTCTGCTCGTTGTTCGAACTGCTCACACAGAGCCGTTCGGACTGCTCAAACATCGCCGAAACCATCAATCGTCGACCACACTAATCCTCAACAACATCATATGATTCAACCACTCAGGTCTCTGACCACTCAGGTCTCAACCACGTCAACCATGTCAATTTTGACCACGTCAATCTTTGATCACATAAATCTCCGGCCACCACGTCTATCTTCGACCACGTTGTTTCGATCACATGGATTCAACCACATCAGTTTCGACCATACAGGTCTCGACCACGTCGGTTCGACCACGCTTATTTCGATCACATAGATCTCGGCCATGTCTGTTTCGACCACGCTGGTTTTGATCACATAGATCTCGACCATGTTGGTTTCGACCATGCTAGTGTTGATCACACATATATCGACCACGTCATTTTCGACCATGCTAGTTCGATCACACAAATCTCGACCAAATCAGTTTCGACCACGTTGGTTTTGATCACACAAATCTCGATTATATTGATTTGATCACACTAGTTTCAATCACACAGATCTCAACCATGTTAGTTCCAGGTACACTGGTTCGACCACTCTGGTCTTTGACCACCTTGGTTCGATCACATTGTCTCGATCATGTTGGTTCTCGACCATACAGGTCTTCTGCCCACCAACGGATGTAGTAGTTCTGTGATTACAACGCCAGGAGTTCTATTTAGCGGTAGTACCGTGCAACACATACTGGCAACTCTAATTGTCGTAACAAGTGCATATACTTCAACAGATTTTGTAAAACACATTTGCAAATTATAGTATCATGCACACAATGATCAAACATAATTTCCAACAGGTTGCAAAACACATTTGCACACTTTTGGACATGACACAAGGATTATATATTGACCATTTGTAAAACATATTTGCAAATATAAGCCTCATACCACAAAGAGTAGAAAACATAGACTTCAAATATTTGCAAAACATATTTGCAATGTATAGTCCTATGTTACAAGGATTCAATACACGAGCCACAACTATTTGCAAAACACATTTGCAAATATAGGCATCATGTTATGTCGAGTTATAGCAAGTGAGGTTTAACTGTCAATACATGATGAGATTCAAACTAATAGACATGACCTCTCTTAATAGTATGACAACCTATACTAGTAATATGGTCTTTTAACCAAACTCCAAGACCGGTAAAAGACCAGAAACACATTCTTAGCCCTAACTAGTCATACTTTTGCCTTAAGCATTCTCTTAAAGCTTAATGATACATATTTTCACTTCAAGTTCGAATCCTTGTCTTAATATATATCAACACATGATGTACCCTTCACTTGAACTTCATCAATACATGATGGGTCTTCACTTGACTTGATGATCAACTCATGATCATCTCCTCTTGGACATGCATCAACTCATGATGCATCCTTCGCTTGACTTGATAATCTTCAACACATGAAATTATCCCAAGTCATCCTCATTTGTGGAATCTAACTTATTCATCCAACTCATGAAAAATGTTAGTCCACAAACCAATTGACATTAATTAATAAAACTTCACCATTAACTCATAATGGAGGGACTAGATTCAACAACCTTCTCTTTTTAGAAATTCATGACAATCTTAACAAATAATGAGATATAAAAAGATTTTCGAGTATACAACATGTACATAACAATTGTATACTCTAGGATAAACTTATTAAGCAATTAACTCATTTGAGTGTGCGTGTTTATCTTTAAGATTAATTGCTAGCAAAGCTTATACATCTGGTTATCATTGATTATCCAACAATTAACACATAATAGAGGAACTAGATGATAATCCGATTATGAGTATATCTAAACCACACAAGCAATATATACTCAAGAGATATGTTTCAAAGTAAAGATCCTTAATATGTGGAAAGAGAACATAGATCAATACTAATGAAACCATAAAATATAGAGTGAACTCCCCGTAAATGTACCTCCATGATTTTTATCTCTTCATCCAAATGATACCTAAGCAATTATCATAATAAAAAACACGTTAGCCTCATATTTGTATTTGTCATTATCATCAAAACCAACTTAATGGAGTTTAAACTTACAACGTTTCGCAAAAAGAATGGTGGACTTGGTTCATGATGCGACCACACCACGGCACAATCACAAGTCAAAGCGATTTTCATGTGAAAATGCGCGAACACACGTACTATGTTTAGCCAAAGTCCTCCTCATACTATCCTTATACTATGCGTCACATATTTTAAGAAGTGTTAAGAACTCCACCTCATAAATTATTTTTTTACTTAACTAGACAGTATAGTATTAAATATTGTATGCTTGGAAATTTCTAAAAAAATAAACCTCGACTCATGGGCCCGTCACCTGGTTCAGTGCGTGTCGTCCCCAAGTAATGTTTGCCTCTATAGTCGTGACAGCGGGGGAAATGGGTGAGGAGTGAAACCGTGGAACAGATGCGATCGGGTGCAGGAATTAATGGGCCATCTCCGTGTGGTGAACGCTTAGAACATGAATGCATTATGCGTTGTATGCCAAGCTTCGGACAACCACAGTACCACCACCCCTCGATCATTTGGTTATAGTAAAATTTTTCCTTTCACCGGTTCGGGTTACATGTACATGTGATTATGTGGATCCGAAAGTCTAATAATCTTCGTTCTAGGCTTTGTTTGGTTGCAAGGAATTGGAGCGAGGGAATAGGAAGTTAGGTAGTAGGCTTATAAAACTCCCTTTTTAATGGTGGTTAAGGAAATTTAGGTGGTGCTCTAACTATTATGGATTAAGCTTATGACTGTGGCTTTTGACTTATGATTGAAATTGCATTATAGCGGTTAATAGCTTTTCCAGAGAAAAAACTGAGAATAAACTGTTATATTGTCACGGATAATACAAAGGAATAAGGAGGAAAAATAAAAAAATGGGGGAAAAAAGCCACAATAAACTAAAATTAAAAACCGACGTGTTCTAAGTGACTTCTGATTTAAATAAACCGAAAGCTCAAAATAAGCCAGAAGCTGAAGCTTAAATAAATAGGACGAGGATTGGGAGTTAAGTACCTCCCACCATTTTAAACCCGAGGGGTAGGAATTGTGAGAGAATTATTATCCACACAAAGATTAATAGGTCTCTGCCCTTTATCACCACTTACGTTAAAGAGATCTTATAAGGCCATAGGACAATCTCCCACCATGTCTCATCCCGCGGGCCAAATGGGGAATTGCAACTAAAAGGCAAACTCCTATAGCTCATCTCACTGCAAACTTCCTCCTCTGAACTCATGTTTCCCTTCCCAATTGTTGCCAAACATTCTATATAAAAGGTGCTTGATGCTGGTCAATAGCAGACTAGCGCCTAGTGCCTAGCCTGCATAAGTGTCGCTCGGCGGCTGACTTGCAGGCTATGCAAAATAGGTGAAACATAGTACATATTAGAGAAGGAATAAATTCATATAACACCCTAAATTTTGCTTGAAAGTCCGTCCAACACCCTGAACTATAAAATCAGACATTTGATCTCCTAAACTTTACAACCCGGTTCAAATAACACTTTAATCCAGTTTCGCATAGTGGTATTGCATGTGTGGCATGATGAGTGGACGGTTTTGGCACGTAGGATAATACATTACCAAGTTTGGTTAATGACATGTGGGCCCACAAGGGCTTTTTTCCTCGGGGCTCTTACTCGTGCTTCCATGGCCACCGCCTCCTGTAGTTTCCTCTCTCTTTATTTCCCTCTCTATTTTGACTTGGGAGAGATGGCCTCATGGGCCCCGTCTGTCATTTAACTAAACTTGCCCAGCATGTCATCCTACATGATAAAATCATCTACTCATCACACCACGTGGATCATACCACCATCTAAAATCGAGTCAGGGTATTATTTGAACTGGATTACAAAGTTCAAGGTGCTAGAGAGACTTTCGAGCAAAGTTTTGTTGGGATATGAGTAGCTACACTAGCGTAAATTAATATTTTCTACCACGTAGCCATGCGAGTAAGAAATCATGGATCATTATGACTAGATGCACAGTGTAACGAAAGTAGAATTGAAGCGGCCGATTCAACAAAAAGTGCATTGGTGTAGCGATAGTAGTCGATCGTCCTCCGGCCAACCGTCTCCTCCTCGCGTCATCCCGATCAGCGCCGCAGTCGCAGCAGGGTCTCTACCGAGGTCCACACATCTAGGGATGGAACATCGTGCATCGGCATGCTAGCACCAGCGGTTATGAGAGGTGGTGATTATGGTTTCGACAGGTGTGTTTCGGGATGCCTCCCTTAGCCCCCGCACCTCTTCTTATATAGCCTCCAATCATATCCTTATCCGATACGAGTAGAGATCATATCCCACTCAGAGACTATCATCTGAACCCTTATTGTTCCAGCTCATTAAGTATATGGCCCTGTAGGTTCATGTATATTTGGCCACATGCCGAAAAACTCCTTTCTGGTAGCAGCCCCTAGCAGGACATAATGACTCCCAAATATACATAAAGATTATATTAGACGAACCTATATAGTGCTTATGTACTGATCCATTTGCCACATGATACTAGATCGAACTCAAGGCGAGAAGCGTGCCATCCTATGATAGCTCGATCCTGCACTCAAACCTGTAGTGGATTACTCAGTTATAATTGACTCCTCAACCACATTCGGTATGGCCATGCACTTCCTTAATCCAACCACATCAAGGGGCCCAGAGATATCTTTCCTGTTTAGAGGATGGGCAAGTTCCATCTTGATCGCTCATATTTCTCTGCGTGTTTCATAGTAAACTTGAAAGCTACCTTTATGACCACTTAGTCATGGAGTAGTGTTTGATTACTCCTAAGTAAACTATTACATATGTAGGAAATAATGACAATCTTAAGTCTAAATATCATATATACACTATGTATGAGACCAATTAATGACACTTAAGAATATAACAATTCCAGCAGTATCTCATGTTGGGTCAATCCAACATCATATTTTCTGACATGTGTCCACATTATTGATTTAATATCCTATATCCTTGATCCGTGAAACATGATCATCAATCAATACATGTTCTGATTTGTAAATCATAATTATCCTACATAATGATATATGATCAGGGATAATTTAGAATAATATTAAAACATGATTAAATAGTTTCACGAATAATTCACATACAGTACTCCAAAAAGGATCATCACAAACGGTTCGAAACTGTCATCACAGATGGTTTTTTGAACCGCCTGTATTTATGTGTCAGTGATAATCGGAGATTATCACAGACGGTTTGTGAACCGTCTGTAATAAAAATAACACAGATAGTTTGTAACTGGAATCGTTTGTAAATAAAACTATTACAGACGACTCGCACCAAAAATCGTATGTGATACTCACACATCACAAACAGTTCTAGTTACCAACCGTTTGTGATTTCACCAATCACAGACGGTTGGTATATAGAACCGTTTGTGATAGTCCTTCATAGGCGGTTTATAGCACAAACCGTCTGTGATAGTTCATTCTATACCTAATTTTTTTTCTATTTTTTTGGTTAGTCTCAAGAAATAATGTTACCTATGCCCGTTGAAAACAAGCAAATACAATGGCAAACACAACAGCACATTCCATTTCCATTAAGATTAGAATCCACCATTACAACATAACAAGATAACGAACCAAACTCTTTAACACGATAAAAATATATAGGAAGCAGAGATCCGAGAAAACAGTAGAAGCTTGATGCAGCACACGATGTTCTAAACGCCTGCCATCAAGGAAGAGAGGGAGGTATCGGATGGTGACTGGATATCACCGGCAATGGAGAGGCGGCGGTAGCATCACCTTTGTGTCACGACAGTGATACTATATAAGATACTCTTACGACACTTACGACAAGAATGTGTTATGCAGTTGATCGTGGTGTCACAGCGGAGGCGCTAGCTCACGACAGTAGTCGACATCATCGAGGAACAAGCTAGGAGTGGATAAACTAGCTAGGAGCAGCAGTGCACCATGGTGTCACAACAGGAGGCGGAGGAGCTAGCTCACGGTGGTAGTCGGCATCGTCGAGGGGAGGATGCAGAAAGCTAGTGGATGAACTCACGCATGACTACCGGTGGAAAGGGAGAGGGGAGTAATTAATAGGGCCGAGCGATAGGAGGAACTTGTGCCTGCCATTCGATATAGAGAGAATGAACGGGTGAGATCGAAATATTGGAGGATATGCCACGGATTGGTGACGTGTCATTATCAGAGATGGTTTGTTATACGAACTGTCTGTGGTAATGCACATATCAGAGACAGTTTGTTATACGAACCATATGTGATAAGTCACATATCAGAGGCGGTTATACGAACCGTCTATGATATTAATATCAGAAATGTTTGGTATACAAACCGTTTGTGATAACGCTTAAATATGCGCACCCTAATCCAGCTCTTCTAAACTGTCCTCTCCCTTATCGTCTTCACCAGATTTCTCAATAATAGCATCTAATATTCTTTTGATCTCCTTCCTCTTATCTATCCATCATGAGTTGTTCGGCCGCAACCTTACACAGGAGGCCAAGAATTTACGTCTGGAGCAGCTCCTCCGCACACGCCCTGCTCTCCTTTCTTGACTCGCTTCCATCCGTTAGCTGGATCTCATCATCCGCCGTCGACGGAGGTGTCTCGATGCCGCTCAGGAAAGGGAAACCGCCCTCAGCCTCGTTCTTCTTTGCAATGTGCACAAAGCGGAAAAAGCTCTTACTGCAGTGGAGAGACACATGGATAACATTGCCGATCAAGCAGAAGCGGCCAATTCTGAGGAAGCTTATCATGGCAACCTCTTTGATATTATGGGCCATGCTAATGATTTGCCTAGGCTAGAGGGGGAAGTGGAGAGGGCAAGGATAATCTTCACGGCATTCGAGAACTCAGCGGCTGATCCTCCAACTTCAAAAGTCGAAGAAGACGTATATGAAGCCCAGAATACTAAGATATGAGAATCTCTTTTTTTGGAGACTTTTGTAATAAATTTGCCTTGAATTTGTCTCTCATCTTAGTAGCTTCTATGGTTCATACGATAAAGGAGAAAACACATACGGTTGTGAATAAAAACCATCTGTGATAGTTTCATAGACGGTTCTAATTAAAAATCGTCTGTGATAATGCGTATATCACAAATGGCTTTTAAACCTAACTGTCTGTGATAGTTTCAAAGACGATTTTAGCCATGAACCGTTTGTAATAATTAAAGCACAGACGGCTCCACATGAACCGTCTGTGGTGAGGTGTCCAGATAGCTTGTTTTGTAGTAGTGATATTTGTTGATTAATATGAAAGATATTTATTCAAGGGACAAAATAATATATTATTCAAAAGATAATAAACATAGAAGTGATACAATCATCTCTATGATTGCTTCTAAGACATATCACTAACAAGTTTAAGGTATTATATAAACTTTTTTCATTAGAGAAAGGAGTCAAGAAGAATAAAGAACATGACAAAGTAGAAGGGGGACTTTGCTTGAATCTAGAACACAACAATAGAAAAGGAAGGGAAGAAGAGGGAGGCCAACCAAGAGGCGAAGTAGTCTAGTCGTTGCTTGTTGTTGGCTGCAGCTTAATTCTTCTCTTATTCCTCCCAACTCTTCCAGCATCATCACCTCTTCTCCTTGGCCGCTGCCTCCTCCACCTCTGGCTGTCCCCCTAGTTGGCTACCCTGTACCCTAATCGATCGCCCAAACCCATTGTGCCTAGTACCGTCCTGCCGCCTAGGCGCCGCGTTGGACCGCCTGGGCCCACTAGGCGGTCTCGCCACTCACCGATTTGGGCAAAAGCAAGGGGGAGGCAGCCACCTTATAGAACATTGCCACCTCGTATGAAATCCTTTTTTTCGAAAATAGAATCTTATAATCCGATGCATTTTACATGAAGTTACGGAAGATACAGTGCAGGCCTAACTGAGCTTGAATTGAAGCCCACAGGCCAACTTTACCATCCTTCTAGCCTTGACCAACACTCTACCGGAGCATAGAAAAACTCGTCGTTTGTCCCAACACTTTGTAATCGTGGATGGTGGCCCACATAGACAATCCATCTGAAGAACGCATCAACATCGAAACATGCACATAATTTACCTCCGCTTAAGCCTTTTCAGGCCCAATCTGAAAGATCTCAAAGCAGCCGTGAAGTGAGAGCGCTTGAGCCTCGAAGCATGGACGTGCCTGTTGTTTTCTTTGGTTCGGTTTATAGCTTAGAATTATGTCTTGTGATTTATAAATTTTAGCTATTTGTAAGGGATCATATAGAGATAAAAATAATTCATGTGCAGTTTTAACCGATATAAATGAAATTGCTATAATGTGTACTATAATTAATTTGTAAACTCTGTTTTAAAAAGACACTTCGTTTGAAAGCTTGATTGCTGTAGAAAAATCAAAAATCAGTTTTTAGAAGTTAAAAAAATGCCAATGGACAAAAACATCGGATCTCGGCATCATGTGTTCCGTTCGGAATCCGATTGGCGGAGCGGTACGGCCTCCAAGGGATCTCGTCTCGCGATCCATGCCTTCCATGAGATTCTCATGTATCAGCTCACTCGATCGAACAGATTCAGTTCGTATTAATTGTTGTCGTGCACGGCCACTATACTGAAGACTACTGGCTCCCAGGTTGCCATGAACGACCAAGCACTGCAGCCTCGATCATGCACTCGGCATGCATGGCACTGTACGCGCGCGATCGAACAGCACCCGGCCTATATATATCGCCTTCTTCTGCAAAGCTAGCCACTCCATCGATCTCCAGTTCTCCACCTCACCGCAGAAAAGTACGAAGCTTTAGCTCAGCAATGGAGCACTCCAAGGTGGCGGGGAAGCTCGCCGTCCTCCTGTTCGTGGCAGCGCTCTTCGCCGCGGCGAGGGCGGACCACCACGAGCCCGACGACCGCCACTGGAAGTGCTACTCGTCCTGCATGCACAAGTGCTACCACGACGACGCCGCCGTCTGCATGCACAAGTGCTACCACGACGACGCCGCCGTCGACTCCGCGGACGGCGGTGGCGCGTCTCCGTCAGGGACGACGACCACGGCGACTACCACAAGTGCAAGAAGGAGTGCGTGGAGGACTGCTTCGAGGACGTGCCGGCCGTCTGCTACCACATGTGCGTCGCCGACTCCTGCCTCTCCCAGCCACCGAGTACGTAATCAAGACCGATTAAATAATTAACCAAACAATTAAGCTTAATTACCCTTTAACGCTGTGCATGTCTATATGTGTGTGCTTTTGTACGTGTACGTGCATCTACAGACAATAGGGTGGCTTGCTTCAAGGGATGCCGCATCAAGTGCTTCCACCACAACGGCCCGAAGCCTGGGCCCAAGCCCAATCCAGGCCCTCCAAAGCCTGGTTCGAAGCCGATGCCACCGAAGCCCGCACCGCCCAAGCCGGGTCCGAAGCCGGGCCCACCCAAACCCGGTCCAAAGCCGGGCCCCCCAAATCCCGGTCCGGAGCCATGCCCGTGCCGGCCAAATCCCGGTCAGAAGCCCGCACCGCCCAAGCCGGCTCCGAAGCCGCTGCCCAGGCCGCCGTGTCCCCCCAAGGACCCGGCCGTGAAGTCGCCCAGCAACTGACACGTGGACACGTGACGACATTATACATTATACATACGGTTAAGTAAGTAGAGCTAACAAGATATGGCACAATATGTATACGTCGAGCGAGTTCTTATTAATTGCTACGTGCATGTACATGTCCTGATGGATGGCACTCTAGAGGAACAAGTGATTTGCATGTAAGCTGGGCATAGATCGATGAACTATGTGTATGCCTGATACGATCTATATATGCATGCATGATGTACGTACTGAGATTTCGGAATACATACACTGATCTTCTACATGTACACGTGCTCATATATATACATTCAGCTTACGTTTTGCCACTGCCAGATGGTGACTATTTCCATTTGGGTATTGATAAACATTATCCGGATATTTTCTTTCTAACTATTATCCAGATTTATGACTATTGGATTAGAGATCCGACGGTCATAAATTCTCCCTCCACCCTCTCCAAAAAAATCTCCCCCTCCTAAAAAAAGAGAGCTGTTGGATCTCTAATCCAACAATCTCAAATCTAGATAATTGATAGAAAGAAAATATCTAAATGATATCTAGACACATCCTTCATTTTTGATATCTGATTTACACGAATGGTACAGAATTCAGAGGTCAGGAGCAACACCTCCAAATTCTTGAGGGCAATGATCGAGTTTGTACATGCGCACAGCTCGACGCGGTATCCTCTTTAGGCCGAAAAGAAGCTAGCATGTTTGGGCCCCCACGATTAGCCCTCCCTTGGGACAATATCCGGTCAATACTAACAAATCGTTTAATTTAAATTTCGGATTTCATTTTCAATCAATTTAAATATCTAGTTCAGAGAGGCAACCGAAAGGAGCATCGTTGCTAACCAACTATTACTACCACTCAAGAACTGTATGACTTCAAATATGTGAATTTGAGATTTTTTTTTTACCATGCTCAAATTAGGAGGTACTAAGCCATCTATTGAGATAGCACCAAGAGGCATCACATGGTACTAAGAGTTTAAGGGTAATTTGGTGGAGAGGTACTAATACCTCCCAATGATGGAAAACTCTGTGAATTTAGGTTAGCAAAACAATCTTCTTGTTTTCCTACCTAAGGGCATGTACAAAATTATAGACGGCGGTTGTCTATAATATATCTCCATATCATCTGCAGATATGACTAAAGATAACTTATACAATAAGTTGTCTATAATAGCCTCACACAATTAATTGATTGTCTATATAGTTGTTTATACAATAATATAGGCAGTAGAAAACTATTTATAAAAACGTCTGTTAAATACTGCGCAACATCTTTCTCTCTCTTATTCTCTCTTCGAGTCATTTTGTGTGATGTATTATTTTGACTTTTACTTATTTAAGCCAGAAGTCACTTGGAATGTGTATTATTTTGGCTTTTACTTATTTAAGTCAGAAGTCACCTAGAATGTGTTGACTTCTAATTTTGTCTTTTTGCCTTTTCTCCTCCCCCTATGCCTTTGTATTGTCCGTAATGGTATAATGGTTTTTTTTCTATTTCTTCTTTATTTTTTAGAAAAAACTAACAACTATTATAATGCAATTTTAATCTAAATTATAAACCATAACCAATAGCTTAAACCGTAAGTCGGCTGAAGCACTACCATACAACTAACATATAACTTTGCATGCCTAAGGCGTGAACTCATCGATACATGTCTTCCTTTTTCTTTTCCCCGAAATGTGTTTTGTGAACCTTCTTGGTCGCAATTTATGAGGATCTCAGGATCATGTAATGGACTACTGAAGTACTAGCTAGTTTTATTACTCTACTTAGTTAATGTGTCCAAAGTTAAAACGACATATATTGTTTGCTCCATCCTTTTTGTGTTTCCGACTTTTAGCTGTACCTCTGTGGATGAAACCTACTTCCACTGTTGCAAAAATGTAAGCCATTCTTTGATCTCGCATAGTATAGAAAATGAACTTTGGTCATTAATTTATTTTGCGATATATTATTAGTAACTACAAAATCATAATGAAATGAACGTACTCTCAAATTATTATATCTTCCAGTGTTACTGTTACTTGTCCTTGACATGGATATTGTTGGACTACAAAAGGTTAGCTCTCCAAATGTTTGGGAGCCTTTGAAAAACGGAGCAAGTATTTAAACTCAGATCTTGAGCAATCAAGAATAATATTATCAAATTAAAAATCCCAAACAAGTAACGCACTATACATAGCATGTAACAGTTGGCTGAAAATTGTGTACCAATGATCATCAGGACCAAATTATCATCAGAGCTCTCATATGAGTGGGGATTGTTGGGTAATCGCCACGGATCAACACGCACAAGAGTTCTCTGTTGTCGAACGGAAAACAGAGAGGAACAGATGCGAGAAGGAACGAGAATACAGAGTTGTATAAGAGAGTGTTTGGGGGGCAATATTTCTTGTATTATCTTTCTTTACTTCTTCAACTTACAACTCGACTCAATTTACAGACTCCGTTTTTCCTTCAAAAGCTAGACTGACTGAGATTCGGTTTCTCCGGCCTCAACTACCGCGCTGCCTACCCATACCGAACAGTTCGTCGACTAAAAGACGGCCTACATCATCCATGACCACCTGTGCTGAAAACTGCTACAGTTACCACCAACTACTACAGTGGTCACTGACTGCTACAGTAACACTGACTGCACTCGGCACCACCACCACGACACCAACGACTGCACACACACTCGACGCCAACGACCATGGCCCTACGACCATGACACCTATGACCATGATGCCTACAACCACAATGCCTATAACCACGACACCTACGACCACAGAGCCCGGTCGTATACAACCATAAATGGAACCGACCATAACAGCCACACAAATCGGTCATATATGGCCACACATGGAGCCGATCGTAACGACCACACAGACACCGGTCATAACGACTACAAGGGAACTGATCGTAACGACCACACAAACACCGATCGTAACAACTATAAGGGAACCAGTTGTAACGACCACACAGACACCAGTCGTAATGACTACAAAGGAACCGGTTGTAATGACCACACACAAACTTCTGACCAGTTATGTTTATTCGACCACTCTCACCCCCCTAAACCTGACTTAGGCTGTGAGATCTCTAACGCCGATCAATTCACACATCTCACCAAAACTTGATTCTGGGAAGAGCCTTTGTGAGGATGTTTGCTCGCTACTCATCTGTGATGATATGCTCCATATTTATTTGTCCCTGTTCCACACATTCTCTAATGAAATGAAAACGTGTATCAATGTGCATACTTCTTCCATGCAACACCGAGTTTTTCATGAGTGTGATTGCCAACTTGTTGTCCATGTACAAAGTCACTGGTTCAGGCTTCTTCCCGGTGATCTCACTCAGCAGATTTCTAAGCCTGATTGCCTAACAAGCTGCGCCTGTTGCCACCATGAACTCAACTTCGCACGAGGAGAGTGCAATAGTCCTCTGTTTCTGTGAGCTCCATGCGATCAAGCTTCTGGAGTGGTAAAAAGCGAAACCACTCATGCTCTTCTTGTCTTCCACATCTCCAGCGAGATCATTATCGTTATAGATCCTGATTTGCAACGGAGAAACCCTCGGGCTGCTTCACATAAACCTCCTCCTAGAGCCTTCCATTCAGAAATGCTGACTTGACATCAAAGTGGGGGACCTCCCAACTCACTTGTGCTGCTAATGCCAACAACAGTCTCACTGTTTCCATTCTCGCTACTGGTGAAAATACCTCTTCATAATTTATCCCTTGTTTCTGCTCATATCCCTTTGCGACAAGATATGCTTTGTGCTTGACAAGATTCCCATTTGAATCTTTCTTCAACTTGTATACCTATTTGAGTCCAATTGTTTTGTGACCAGTCAGCAACTCAGTGAGAGTCCAAGTTTTGTTCTCCTCTATTGCCTCCAGCTCCTTCCTCATGGCATCCTGCCATTCAGGTAATTTTGCACCCTCTTGGTAGGTCTGTGGCTCTTCAGTTACCAGTAGTAAGAGTTCTGGATTGAGTTCAATTGGTTGTGTTTTCACATAAATCTCTAGGAGTGCTCGATACCTCTTGGGTTCTTCATCTGTTCTTGGAGAAGAGCTTGAGGGGCCTGAATGTGCTGCCGAGGCTGGCTGACCAACATGCGTTGCAGATGGTGTGGATGTCTAGTCCTCTGGCTCTAGTGCTGATGAGCCTACCACAGCTAAAACTTGTTGATCTGATTGCCTATCAGTTTATGTTGCATGTTCTGCTACAGTGAACTCTACAGCCTCATAGATCTCACCACTGTGTGGCACCTCCCAATTTCACTTCCTATCTTCCTCAAATAGCACATCATGGCTCATAAGAAGCTTTTTTACTATAGGGATCATATAGGTGATGAGCCTTACATCCTTCCTCAATGCCCAAGTACACCACTGCTCTACTCCTGTCATCCAATTTCTTCAAATGGATAGTAGGTATCTTTGCATATGCAGTGCAACCAAAGATCTTCAAATGTGCCAAACTCGATTTCCTACCTGTCCATGCCTCATATGGGGTGACACTGGCAAGGGCCTTGGTCGGCACACGGTTCAACATGTAAATAGTATGTCAAGCTGCCTCTCCCCACATTATGCCTGGCACTCCCATAGTCTTCAGACGGCTTCTGGTTGTTGCCAGTATAGTCCGGTTCTAGCGTTCCACCACCCTATTCTACTGAGGTGAATAAGGTGCGGCAAGATGCCGACATACTCGTTCCTCATCACACAAGTGTGTGAATTGTTTTGACAAGAACTCACCACCTCGATTAGTCCTTAGAGTCTTCAGATCGCACCTAGTCTCCTTCTCTACCAGCACCTTAAATTTCTTGAAAGCATCAACAGCTTCATCTTTCGACTTCAATGTGTATAACCACATCATCCAGCTGAAATCATCAACAAGTAGTAAAAAGTACTTGCTCTTGTCCTGCGTCTGAGGTGTGATCTGGCCACACAATCTGTATGAACAAGTTCTAACGACTGCACTACTCGATACAGAACTTGACAAACAACCCTCACAAATTTGTGCAGGATATTCTATTCTTGGTACTCTCTACACCATACCTTTGTCGACCATCAGTTTCATTACCTGGAAATTAAGGTGCCTCAACTGAGCATGCCATAACCACTCTGGTTTGGCCAAACACACTGCATGATAGACTGGAGCACAGGTATGCAAAATGACCTTGTACAGTCTGTTGGCCGTGCGTTTCACCTTCACCACGAGTTTGTCGGTCCTGTCATACATCCGAAGTAGGTTGTCTAAGAGCACAATCTTGGTGCCATTCTCTGTCAATTGTTCCAAACTCATGATATTGTTGCAAAGGCTAGGGATGTAGTATACCTCTGTCAACACTTGCTGCTGTCTATTCTTGCACTCAAACATGATTGAACCTTTTACCTTGATTTGTAATGTCAATCCATCACCGAAGCTTACCCTATTAATGATGCTTTCATCAAGCTTGATGAAGAACGATCGTTTTCCTATTATGTGGTTACTGGCACCATCGCCTAGATACCACACTCCAGAAGTCGGCAGCTCCTGAGCTGTGACATACTCGTCATCATCTGCACGCAAGTCTGGTAGGACATGCTGCTCATTCAGTGCCTTCCTTTTGTGTCCCATCGGAGCTGGCGGAACGTCCTCGACCGCACCCATACCGGTCAATTCACCGACTGAAAGATGGCCTACGTCATCCACGACTACCCATGCTGACAACTACTACAGTTACCACCAACTTCTACAGTGGTCACTGACTGCTACAGCAACACCGACTACACTCGGTGCCACCACCACATCGCCAACGACCGCACACACACTCGACGCCAACGACCATAGCCCTACGACCATGACACCTACGATCATGGTGCCTACAACCACAGTGCCTACAATCGCACAGCTCGATTGTATATGACCACATAGACCAGTTGTATACGACCGCACATGGAACCGGTCATAATGACCACACAAACACCGATCGTAACGACTGCAAGGGAACCGGTTCTAACGACCACACAGACATTGGTCGTAATGACTGCAAGGGAACCGATCGTAACAACCATACAGACACCGGTCGTAATGACTACAAAGAAACCGGTCGAAACGAACACACATAGACTTTTGACTAGTTAGGTTTATTCGACCACAGAGATTAGTTAATCTCATCTCACCCCTCTCTATATCAGAAGGGAAAAGTTCATCTCCCATCACAGCATGGGTTGTGTAACATCTTAAGCTTGTTGCACGTGCAGCTAGATTCATTTGCATGATCTCCAAGGCATACCTCGTGGGTGACAAGGGAACGAGCTATCCCAAATCCGGCTCTATCACGGAGTATCACGTCGAAACGATGCTCCCTGTTCCCCATGACCTGCACTGTGTGCAATTGACCCTTTTGTGCATTCGTCTCCATGTACGCCGTAATTTTCGACGAATACAGGGCTCGGGGATTGGCCGCATGAAGTGCGGCACTCGCGTGCCTCTCCCTGAAGTAGCGGATTGTGCTATGAAGAACACCTTCCACGATGGCGACAAAGGGCTGAGAACGGAGGCTCCTGAGAACCCAATTGTACACCTCGGCAAGATTAGTTGTCATTATGCTATACCTTGCACCATCTGTGTCGTGCAACAGCGACCACTACTCCAATGGTTCCCCCTCGATCCACTGCGAGAAGCACTTGATGTTTCATGAGCTCCTCCTTCTTGGACCACCTGGGTTAGGCTTATCGAGTGCAGGCAAGCATTGCGTTTATACCGCCCCAGGAATGACTGGCCCCTTGTTCCTCTCTTCGATGTTCTTCCTGGTGTGCTCATCCAACAACGCCCACAAAGCATCAAATTTTCTCCGCTGGTTCTGCCTAGCTAGCCTCTTGAATAGCTTCATCAAAGATTGTTTCGGGAATTGCTTGAAAAAGTTTGCCCCTAAGTGACAAATGCACCACCTGTTCCTCATGTCCGACCAAGAAAAGGGCTCCTCGGGGTCTTCCTGAAATTTTTCTTATAGCCTTTATAATACCGGCGTGGCGATCATGGATTACGCACACATCAGACGAGTGTCGATAACTCTAACCCTGACATGTCTGAGAAACCACAGCCAGCTCTCATAATTCTCACTTTCCACAAATGCGTTGGCTAGCGGCAATATTTGGTTGTTGCCGTTAACGCCTATGCCTGTCGGAATCTGCCCCTTGTATTTGCCTGTCAAGAATGTCCCATCAACTGAGATCACTGGCAGCATATGTCTGAATGCCTCAATGCAAGCACCAAATGCTAACAAGGCTCTCTGCAACACCGCATATCCTGGTGGACTTGTGGACGGCTTGTCTTGCACGGCGATATACATTCCCGGGTTCCTTTCCTGCAACACCTTAAGCATACGAGGAAGATTGTCGTAGACCGCCTCGAAAGACCCGAAACGTTTTTTCAATACCTTCTGCTTGGCACGCCACACCTTCGTGTAGCTAATCTTGTACTTGAATTGTTTGTGTTTATTATTATTGTTTTAGGACACGCTGGTTACTAACCCGGACATCTCGTTGGTGTGTGAAGCTTATGTAGAACCTTGTTCTGATCTATAATTTTGCCAAGAATAATTATAGAGTTGCTTATTTAGTTAATATAATTTTGTCTCCTGATTGCATGTAATGAAGGAGAGGATATTTGCTCTTAGTGATTGGACATAGTGATTTTGATGCGTCGCCTGATCTCATTCTGATTGAGGATTTAAATGGTGTTAACACCGGTATGGGAGACTTGTGCACGATTCTTTTGCAATCTATGTTGGTCAATATTGGAGCATGTCCAACCACAAAGAAGCATCTTTTATGATGCCAAGTTGCAAACTGATCTTTCTTCTGAAAAAAATGGAAGCACACCCATTAACATGAATGTCTGCTCACCTACAGTACTGTGTCTTCAGAGTATGCCGATATCTGACAAGATACATTCAGAATGGGTGTTTTCAATTTTCTCTTTCTTTTGGTACAATAATTTGACAACCTTACTCTTTCGCTCTTATAAATAGAGCTTTCTGAACGAAAATGGAGATGAACACCTCATCCATTGGTTATCATGATATATACTAAGATAGCCATACCCCTTCTCATGCAGGACTGTTCTTCATAATGAGGTCAAAATGGAGTGAGACGTTCTTGGATACATGGTGGAACCATACATCATTTGTACAATTTGGTTCCACAAAAAGAGGAGATAATGTAGCACTGAAGCATATCATAGATCACTTATCAGCCTATGATTACCACCATGACTAACGAACTCCAGTTCGCTGTAAAAAAATAATGCTTGATTTTGATCCAAGGCAAAGCAGTTGCAGGCTCGCTCGCAGCCAGACCAACACCCGCGCCGTACGCGCAGCAGAGTTGTTCGGGCCGGACACAAAGCATCTCCCTCCCCCGCTTCCTTTCCACGCCCGCTGCTTTAAGAGAGCCCTTTAACCACCCCACCACTTCTGCATGCGACCGGACGACCAAAAAAACCACACACACACACACACACACACACACACACACACACACACACACGATTCAGCGGCGCGGGAGGAGATCGATCGACCGGAACGGCAGGTTGGCACGTGATCGAAGCGACGAGACGGGGCGCGGAGCTGTGCAGACAGCCTCGACCACAAGTAGAGGTCCATCAAGAGGAAAGCCAAACGGCGCTATATATACCGGCCCGTCCGCCAGTCTCGAGCCGAAGTTACAAGAAAACGATCGTACACAGAGCAGCAGAAGCGGCGCCGCCGCAGTTAGCCCGAGCCGGAAGGAGGGAGACGTGAGGAGAGGAGAAGAAGGCTGGTTGTGCGGTCACTTCAGGTGAGCGGGCGCCTTCCGCGCCTCATCTTGTCACGCGCTTGTTGCTGTTGTTCCGCCGGGAAGCTGGAAGTGATGGGCGCCGTGGCCAATGCAGGGGCGTCGGCGGGGTGGTGCGGCGGCGGCGGGGATGGGGGGCTACGAGCTCGTCCGGAGCGGCGACGCGGCCGGCCCCGTGGTGGATCTGGAGGCCGCCCGGTGCGGCTACCCCAAGGGTGCCGCCGCCGGTGCCGGCCTCTCCCCGTCGGTGGGGCCGCCGTCTCCGGCGGCAACGCGGCAGCGGCTCGTCTCGCTCGACGTGTTCCGAGGGATTACCGTACTGGTGCGTGCAAATACAAATCTTCGTCCTTTTTAATCTGCTTCTCTTATTTTTCTCGTGTTATTGTCACTTCTTTCTTGCCGTGCTTAACTCACGATATTATGATAATATACCAAAGTAACCAAATCGAATTGCTTGCTGAGCGGGTCTCTGCCTGCGTGTGACGGACCTTGCGGTGGTCTCGGTGCCAACCAAACATGCTCCGTGGATCACGATGCATGGTCTCGGTAGCAGTTAACTATTCTTTTTTTTCCTTTCCCCTTTTATTTTCTTTACACGACGGCTTGTGCTTTCATTCATGCTGCCATAAACATAGCTACGTGAGTACGTTTTTTCAGCTAAAATTGATTATTTATAACTATGATTGATGATTTTTAATCTTAATATGAGTATTTATATGAATAAATCAAATATTGTTAAGCTGTTTTAAAAAATCTGTTTGACAAACCATTTCATAATAATAGTGAAGAAGTTGTCTCGTTTAATTGCTCAGGAAAGTAGTAAGTCATAAGAATATGCCTATATTTCCTACCGCCTGTGCTTTGTAGATAGCTATAGTAGCTATTATGAATAGTTTAAAAGTTATTTTTCAACTTTTTTTTACAGTAACTAATTTTTAAATAAAGTGTATATGTTAATTGTAGTATACACTGTATTGACTTCATTTATATCGGTTAAAACTACACACGAGTTTTTCTTACTCCGTATTCTATCACGAACAACCTAAAAACTATAAACCGTAGCAAAAAACTATAATCCATAACCAAAAAGAATATGCCCTATATCTTCCTTCTTTTCAGCTTATAGCTTATAACTTTTAGCTTATCTACAGTAACTAGTTTTCAAACAGCTTTTTAATATGGGGTCTATAAGTCGATTGTAATAGACACTATACTGACTTCATCTATACCGATAAGAATTACACGCGAGTACCTTACACTCTTTCTTAAAAATAGACAAATTTAAAATTTTAACCAAAAGTAACAAGCATCCAGCCATTGTTCTTTAGAGCTGACGTCCATCAACAAGTACCGGCCTGTCTCGTCGAATGCTCAATGGTGCTCCTATCCCAGCATCCACCCAACGGGGTTACAACCGTACGTCCATTAACAAGTACCGGCCTGTCTCGTCGAGTGCTCAAGAGTGCTCCTATCCCATAATCCACCCAAAACGGGGTTAAAACGTCCATTAACAAGTACCGGCCTGTCACGTCGAGTGCTCCAGAGTGCTCTTATCCCATCACCCACGTAATGGGGTTAAAACCGTCGGTGCTCGTGGCCCACCCGTCGGCAATAAGAAATGCCCTGCTTACTGGCGTACGGAGTTTCATCAGATGCTGGACTCACTCAACACTGCACGGCTGGGCTGGACTCGTTAGAATACTAGTTTCCGTTTATATTTGCTTTGTTTGCATGTCTACCTGCATTAGTTGGATATACAATAGGGGTAAATGTCATTCTTCTACCGTGAATTCCTACGTTCTAAGTGGACACAGTCATTCACAAACACGAGAGAGCTATTTTAGACGTAGGATGAGATTCGGAAGATTGACCGAAAAGAGCAAGAATGTGAGGTAATTGCCCAATTCGGCATTTATATAACTGAAAAGGTAGCATGTGTACAGTCGTAAGAATTACATCTGGGACGGAGCCAATATTCGCTGCCCCAATGGGCGCCGTACGCGCCTGCTGTTGGCCTCTCCACGTCTGGACAATCCCATGAGACGAGCGACGCCTTCTGCATGTGTCGGTCTCGCTCGCGCCGGGGACGCAAGGCATCTCTCCTCTGCTTTACATCGCGCGCGGTCCGTGTCGATCTCCCGGCGCGCGCCGACCCAACCGGCCGTACGGATGCCTTCTTTTGTTTTTATGATTTTTTACTTATCTACAATAACTATTTTTTAATAGAATGACTTTTCCAAACATAATATATAAGTTGATATATACTGTAATAACTTCGACTATATTAATTAAAATCATACGTAAGTATACTCTCTCAAAATTTAAAATTTTAAATGAAAATATATAAACCAGGGGGGGAAAATCCACCCTAGGGAAGCTTACGCTGTGCCTAGAATAGTAGGAAAGCTAACAGTTCGCCTAAGGTCGTAGTAGGAAAGCTAAATGACCGGGCAGCAAGCTGGGTAATCGTGTGGTGTCGAGGGGCGTACGACCCACCAGCGCCAAACAAATCAAACCTCTGGGGTGGTAGTTCTTCCCTCCTTTCAAAGGTCGCGCGTCATCCATGACGGTGACGCGATCATTAATTTCTCAGCTTCGGTTGACATGGCTGTGTTCGCAATATAGTACTGCCTACCACACGGAGCCAGAGGGGAGGGCGTCCGAGGGGCAAGAAATAGTACTACTAGTCTACTAGTAAACGAGCGATGTCGGTGACACGGCGCAACCATGACAATATCCATGCTTTAGGTTCGGTTAGTCTCCGGCACTTTGAGTACTGGAGGACTTACAAAAATTGAGAGTCAAGATCCACTAAGTTCAAATTCGAGTATGTTCTTTTCAGTTTTTAAAAGATATTTTTTGATTTTTCTATATTAACTAGCTCTCAAATAGAATATCTTTTCAAGATAGAGTTAACAAGTTAATTATAGTACATAGTGTATCGATTTCATTTATATCGACCAAAACTGCACACGGGTTTCTATTACTCCTTAGTCTCTCACAAACAGCTTAAAAGTTATAAACCTCAGCAAAAAGTCATAAAACAAAGTCAAAAAAACATGCCCGAAGTCTTCAGATCAGTATAGAAAGGCGAGCAACTGGCCTTTTGATGTCATGCCCATCAATTCTTGCAGGAAAGAACTTCCTAAAAACCTGATCTTAAACAGTAGATTATCTAGCTTAGCTAGGGTATTTCTGATTTTCCATTCCAGCTACGAATGATTAGCTAGATAGGAAAGTAGCAACAGGATAGCATGATGATGGGGGCATGGATATGGATGAAGAGTACAGTTTAGGAAAAAAAATCAATATAACACCTCGAATTTCGCTTGAAAGTCCGTCTAATATATCGAACTATAAAATCGAACATTTGACCTTCCGAACTTTGCAATCTAGTTCAAACAACACTCGACCCGGTTTCGAATGATAGTATTGCCCGCGTGGCACCATGAGTGAGCAGTTCTACAACGTAGGATGACATGCTGATCAAGTTTAGATAAATGACAAGTGAGGCCTATAAAGCCTTCTTTCCCTAATCAAAACAAATAGGAAGGAAACTATAAGAGATGGAGATGGTGGCTATGGAAGCACGCCTGGGAGCTCGGTGAAGGAGAAGCTTTTGTGGGCCTCACATATAATTGATCCAACTTGGTCAACGTGTCATCTTACGTGGCAAAAACATCCACTTATCGTGCCATGCGGCAATACCACCATGCGAAACCAGATCGGGGTGTTATTTGAACCGGATTGCAAAGTTTGGAGGTCAAATATCTGGTTTTATAGTTCGAGGTTTGAACGGATTTTAAAGTAAAATTTAAGGTGTTATATGGACTCATTCCTATATTTTATAAATGTATGTGTAGCTAGCACATTTTTAAAGGAGATCTGAAGGTCACCTCCTGTAGCTGGTCCTAATGTGGTAGATGTTAACACCCCAACCAAGATGTTTGTGTATCAATCCTTCCCGGGACAAGGTTGTCCAGTGGATCGAAAATGACATCCTTGTGCGAAGAGTACCACACGTATATACATACAGACAGACAGACAGACTCCATGTGATTGGGCTTAGCTAGCTCTAGCCTAGCTCCAGCCAACCATGCCTTGTCTCCAAATATCGAGCAATTCAATTCAGTTTTTTTTTTTGGGGGGGGGGGGGGGGAGCAACACTAGTATACGATATCAAAGGAAGATCTTAGTGGCAGCTTATTGGACGGAGCACGTCAAGACATGACCAATTAGGCATGGTTACGCATATTGTGTTGTGTATGATCGGTCCCAATGTCTTTCGTCTACTCCTTCACCACTGCGTGAAAGGTAGGCCACGGTGCATGAACTACAATGCTGCCATTGCCAAGGGAACATTAGGTTCCCGTCGCTGTAAATCTTTGGTGATTATCTCTCCACCCACTGCTTTTTACTACCCAGATGCAAATTTAATAAGGCGCTTCCTGTACTTGGACAATGGGAAGCTCTATTCTGGCATCAGTCATATTAGAATATATTTGGAGATCGAATCTGATACCAGGCCACCATAATGTGAAGTTATGATTACCAGCATCGTATTCTTCCTGACATATTTATAATGGTCTTTTTAAGGGCGGTAATAAATGTGAGAGCCACAAATTATAGCATATAATAACATTGACAGAGTGGAATCATATCTGATTATCTGGTTGTTTTTGTACCATGATCAGATATGGTCTGTAACAAGTGGGGCTTTGCTTGTAGCCTCTTGTAGATTTGCATATACTTGTTTTGGCCAGTGGAAAGTGCTAGCTACTAGTGACTTTGGAAATTGTCTACTGGTCCTCGAGTCATTATCGTTGAAACCTTTAGTACAAGGAAAAAAGGAAAATTTTGTTTAATGACATGCACAGTACAGCTCTATATACTGAATAGGAAATCATTTTCCAGGACCCTTGTCACCTGATGCTCTATCTGGTGACAAAATGTATCCAAAATATTTTTTCGGAAATAGCAAACAAGATTAACTGTTGTTTTCCTTGCCTCAGCTCATGATCATCGTGGATGACGCTGGAGCATTTCTTCCAGCATTGAACCACTCCCCATGGGACGGCATAACCATAGCTGATTTCGTCATGCCTTTTTTCCTTTTCATCGTTGGAGTCGCTCTAGCTCTAGCGTACAAGGTACACACTGACAAAACAAAGACTCTTGACATTTACCTTCGTTTCTGGAATTAACACCAGTGACCTCTACGATTTGCTTGAACCTAATTGCGTCACCTTATGCAGAGAGTGCCAGACAAATTGGAGGCAACTAGAAAGGCAATACTTCGTGCACTGAAGTTGTTCTGTGTTGGTCTAGTTCTCCAAGGTATCAGGATGACCATTATTCTTGAACTCAACGAAGAAACACTTGAAGGCAACAAAATATTTGATGTTTATTTTTTCTTGCTGCTACATTACACAGGTGGATTTTTTCATGGTGTTCCTAGCCTAACTTTTGGGGTTGATATTCAAAAAATACGGTTGATGGGTATACTGCAGGTACGCGACATGCATCATTTATACGATATATAGTTCTGCATCAACACTACAACTCAGTGTGTGATAAGTATATTGATGTCATATCTCCTTGGTTGCAGAGAATCGCCATATCTTATCTTGTGACAGCACTATGTGAAATTTGGCTCAAGGGAGGTGATGATGTAGATTCTGGATTTGATTTGCTGAAGAGATACCGATATCAACTGTGAGTTTAAACCAAAAGCATTCCCATTTTCTCGGGTTATTCTTCCGCACATAATCACGTTGATGAGAATAGACAATATGTGACTGCACAATGGATAGACCAATGAGCGTTAGTTACTCTATGTTCTAAATCTGAAGGATCCTGTTGCATTTTATTAGTGCATCACCATTTTCATATCCTTTTGGTCTATTTAATTTACATGACATAGGGAGTAGCAGCAGCATGAACAATTTTGTTGGTTGTTTTTTCTGATTTTTTCCGTTTTTGTTCTTCTAGGTTCGTAGGCTTGCTCGTCTCAATCACATACATGGTCCTCTTATATGGTACCTACGTTCCTGATTGGGAGTATCAGATATCCGGTCCTGGTTCCACAGAGAAATCTTTCTTTGTAAGTGCCACTTCAGCTTTTCTTTATGCTAAGAAATATTCAGTATTTTACATGAGAGGGGGAACTGATAAGCTTCAAATCTTATAAACTTTATCAGGTGAAATGCGGTGTAAGAGGTGACACCGGGCCAGGTTGCAATGCGGTTGGCATGATTGACCGCAAACTCTTAGGCATCCAGCATCTCTACGGTCGACCGGTTTACTTGCGATCGGAGGTTCTACTAAAGTGCAACAGCTTTCCTAGTGTTTCTGTCTCATGTTCAATTCAGTCTCCAATAACACTTCTCTCCTTTGACAGCAATGCAGCATAAATTCACCAGAAAATGGACCACTACCTCCTGATGCTCCCTCGTGGTGCCAGGCCCCTTTTGATCCTGAAGGCCTTCTTAGGTCAGTAAACTCTTCATCATTGCTTTAACCTTTATCTTTCAAACTGTAATACAAGTTTTGCAACAATGGTAAATTCTGGTTGTTCTTTCTTTCTGTGCTCACCAGTTCCGTGATGGCCATTGTCACCTGCTTGATTGGTCTCCAATACGGGCACATAATTGTACATTTTCAGGTATAGTACCTGCTTGCAATGTCAGTTTGGTGAGCACTTGACCTTGCGGGTGAATGCAACGTATTCTGAATTTTTGTTCTCTCCTTAATTGACTTGCAGAAACACAAGGAAAGAATCATGAACTGGCTTGTCCCTTCCTTCGGCATGCTAGTCCTAGCCTTCTCAATGGACTTCTTTGGTAAGGATTTCATGAACATTAACATTGTATTCCTAATCATAAAAAAAATAACATTGACTGACCACTATGTCATAAAAAAATTAACATTGACTGACCACTATGCTGATGATGTTTCCAGGAATGCATATGAACAAGCCGTTGTACACTGTAAGTTACACTCTAGCCACTGCCGGCGCTGCGGGGCTCCTTTTCACCGTAATCTACGCGCTGGTCGACATGTACGGATACCTCCGGCCGACCATCGCCATGGAATGGATGGGAATGCATGCGCTGATGATATATGTCCTGATCGCGTGCAACATCCTTCCCATCTTCATCCATGGCTTCTACTGGGGGAAGCCCAAGAACAACCTGGTAAATTTACGTAGACGATATGCATTTTTTTTCAGCCAGATTCCACCGAAAACAACCGAAATCGCTGCAGTTCTTGACACCTGACACGGTTGCTCGGTTGGTCCTATGTTTGCAGTTGAAGTTCGTTGGAGTTGGGGCGTGAGATGATGAGCATGAGCTTCAATCACTCGGCACGATGGATGATGGAGCTAGAAGACACGTATAGAGATATTTAGGACTCTATTTGCTCACAGATGGCGAGATGTATGCAGGCCTCGTTCTGCTATACGGCCAGGGCATCATCATGTGCAGGCCTAGTTGTTGCTGCACATGTTGCTTTCTCTGAAAGCACTTTGTATATGGTAACGAAGCTTTGTGTATATGATAACAATTACTATTTAAAAGGAATATAGTACAGAGACTTTCCAGTCTCATGAAAGTGAAATTTATCAGCACAGGGAAACCAGGTATGCATAATGCATTGCAAGTATGAAACATAGATGGGCTGGTTCTTGTGGCCTGCTGGAGTGCTAGTGCTAGTGCTAGGACAGCCCCGTAAGGCTCTGAGATTGTACGTCTATTGCACTGGACTGGCTGGCTCATCGTTCGAAAAGGTACTGCTTCGGCATAATTCGGCACATTTCGGCCAAATTAATTTGGCTATGCACAATAAACACTAACAAATCTGTCACACAAAATTGTACAGCCTGCTCTGTTTCGTTTGATGCAGTTGCTCTGTTTAACAGTTGTAGCGTAGTCTAGCTCTGTTTAAGGCCCAAGACCGAATTCTGTTTTTGAGAACCCTGGCAAAATGTGATTTACGGCCCCTCGCAAAAAAAAAAAGAATCATTAAACATTGCGATTGTCTATACAACATTCACATGTTTTTCTCTCATTTATGTAACCAATGCATACATTTATACTCCATATTTAGCTATTTGTAATGTGATCCAACAATTTACAGAGGCACCGCATCAAGCCACTACTAAGATTATTATTACATCTCACCTTTGACTTGCAACACCCCAAGGCACTGAATAAATCAAGGGACATAAACTGAATTTTGTTCCTTTTTACTCATCATACAAGGCGAGAAAAAAAATGGGACGTGCTGGAAGTGGAGGAGTCATCTCTGTGCTCACACGCTAGCTACCGCTGAGCGCGATCAGCTGGTCGACAACACCGGGGTCAGCAAGCGTGCTCGTGTCACCGAGCTCATCTAGCTGCCTGGAGGCAATTTTCCGCAGTATTCTTCGCATGATCTTGCCGCTCCGTGTCTTAGGGAGCCCCGGCGCCCAGTGGATCCTGTCAGGTGCTGCAAACGCCCCAATCTGCCACAAAGAAGACATGATGTATTGTTATGTTGAAGTTAAAACTCTCCAAGAGAAAAATAATCCACCCACTCTGGAAGGAAAAGGTCGAAAATATTCCACTAGAGCATATTGTAGGGGTGCCCTCATTGAAAAGGCATGAGAAGATTTCATTATTAATTGGGTTATTTTGCCATCACAAATGGACCTCTTCCAGTAATCCCATCACTATAAGAAAACTGTCCCGATAAAATACCTGGCTGCGGACCGCCATGATAAGGCTTTTTCGTAGATCGTCACTGTAAGGAACACCATCCACCAAAGTCACAAAAGCATATATTCCCTGACCTTTAACCTGAAACATGTAGCTATTTATTTAAGACCTGGGTATGATGAAACTAGGGGGGGTCAAGATATGGAGCAGAAAGGAGGGAAAACAAGTTCTGGACTAGACCTCATGATCGATACCAACGACAGCGGCCTCAGCACATTTTGGATGCGAAACCAGAGCAGACTCAACCTCTGCTGTACCGATCCGGTGTCCACTATATATTTTTCAAACAAGGGTCATATGCTCACAGCTTGACAACTTTTGAAAACAATGGATCGAATTAAAATGGGGGGGGGGGGGCATGAATCAAATAAATAGCTAAATTACCTGACATTGATAACATCATCAACTCTTCCGGTCAGCCAATGGTAACCGTCTTTGTCCCTGACATGCAAATTTAGTTTGTTAAGCTGTAAACATGTATTCCTGAATGGAATATTTATACCAGCTATCTGCTTTGCCGTTTGAAGAAATAGTTGATGAGTTACCTGCTGCAACCATCACCAGAGAAATAATAGCCAGCAAATGGTTTGAAGTATGACGTCTCATATCTGTCCTTGTCTCCATACAGAGTCCGGAAAGCCCCAGGCCATGACTTCTTTATACAAAGATATCCACTGCATTCTCCTTCCAATTCCCGCCCTTCCTCGTCAACAATGACTGGCTGTGAACCATGTACACAGTTATTACAACATAAGAGAGGTGATGCAACCATACAACAACTATTCAGACAAGTAATGCGTACCTGTACACCAAAGAAAGGAAATGTCGCAGATCCCGGTTTCTGAGGCCAAGCACCAGGTAAAGGCGTGATCTAGCAAATGCAAGCATTGCAGTACACTTTGACATATAAGATGGCGCTCACTTTAAAAGCTCTGAAATTGCCCATGAAAAATGTAAGGACACACTTACCATAAAGCCACCAGTTTCAGTCTGCCACCAAGTGTCTGATATGGGGCATCGTGAGTCGCTGACAACGTTATAGAACCATCTGAAATGAAGAATAGTGCATGTAAGACATTTCTAGTGCACTAGAATTTTAAGACCCAAAAGATGATAGCAAACCTCCATGCAGTGGGATTGATTGGCTCGCCCACACTTCCTAGAACTCGGAGAGACTTACGAGAGTACCGAGAAACATACTGCAAAATACATAAGAAAATCATAAGGGATATACGCAAGAGATACACATGTCAGACAATATTAGCTAGCATTAACTAATTAAAATTAACATTCTCGGGAACATATCACAAAAATCAGATAGACATCAATTAGAGATTGCAATCAGGAAGGATTGTTCTGTGCTGTTGCCGGAGAGCTGTTTGGTAATTTCCCAATTTTGATTAAACAGAATAAAACTGGAAATCGAATCGGGCCCACCTGTCGGTGGGAGAGTGAGGAGGTAAGGCCGGCTGGCCCTTGTTTGGCTAGGGGCAGGTGTGAGGACGTGGACGTGGGGGTCGATCTACTCTCCATGCCCTTGCAGGTGATTTCGGCGGCCATTGAGCTGTAGTGATGCAGCCTCCCTGCCATCTCATAGCTGGCCTCCCTCTTCTCCTGGTGGGGCGCAAGAGACCACAGCTCCTCACTCCTTCCTCCACCACCTGATTGCCTTCTTCCTCCCCATTCGGTTGGGCTGTGCCATGGCTGCCGACCTAGGGTTTGCGGCTACGGTGGCAATGGCTCGTCTCTTGTCGTCGGTGATCTGGTGGTCCTCCTTCCCTCTCGTTGTGAGGAGGTGAGATATCCTAGTCTCGTCGGTGATTGTGCTTGACCAGATTAGGGCTTGGTTATTCAGTTGCTTCGGTGTCCTGGCCGGCTTGCGGTTCTTCGCCTGTGTGGTGATTGTGAGCCGCGATTCGGTGATTGCTGTTGGTTGCTCCAGCTGTTCACTTGGCCAGTGTTCAATCACTTCAGTGGCTTTGTGCGGCACTTCCTGGGCTTTGGTTCTGTGGTTTGGTGTGCTCTAGATCGTAGAGAAGGAAACTGTATCTCCAGAAATCTGGTCGAGTACACTGAGGCACACCGACAACGTTTGGTTTTCTAAGACAACGTTCTTGACGCGCCATGTCTTGTTTTCTCGGTGGCTTTGAGTGTCACCAGCTCTGAGTATTACTCCTACTTCGGTAGAGCTATTGTGCTTAGTGTGACATACTAGTGATTTCATATTGTTGATCTTTGAACTGAATAGCACTAGTATTGGGTGACTAGCATAATAGTTTGTGGACTTGTGAATTGCTCAATGATGAACTGGCTAAATGAGATTACTGTGACAGTTTAGGAGTATAAATTCTAGAATTTGAGTTGTTGCCATCATTATATTGTTTATATTCCATTTTGACAGATCTTGTTTTACCTCTGCTAGAAACAATTATTAAGATTGGCAGTCTTTGATTAGCTTCGGCAATATTAGATTAATTTCAGCAATCATTATTTCTGTTGTCATCATCGTTACGGCTACCTTGTTGATTATTATGCCGTTAATCTAATTGATGGCTGTTGTCTTTATACTTGGCTGCGGCTATATTATCAACCTGCCTATTACAACTTGGTGAATAATTGATTTAGCCATGTGTCGAGGGGGCCTTGTGCTAAAACAAGTTCAGCTGATGTTAAGGGTATTTAGGTCATTTCCTATTGTCTAGGGTTTGAGTCCTTGTGTGTCTTATGTACTATATATAACCCATAGCCCTATGGGCTGCTATTGCAATACACTCAACATTCACATTTCCATTCTTCCTTATCTTGTAACATGGTATGACAGAGCCTAGGTTTTCAACCTAACTCCTCTGTCGCCATCGCCGCCGGCTGTCACCGCCCCTGGGAGGAGTGTGCTCCACTCTCAGGGCAGCCACCTCTTCCGGCCGCCGCTCAACTCCACCGCGTCGCCGCCTAGACGCCTTCACGCCCACGCCGCGCCTGTGCCAAGCTGACTCCCGCCCAGATCCGGCCGCCACCGCCTTGAATTTGGCTGCTGCCATCCACCGCTCCCACCGCCTCCTGGTAGTTGCGCCGCGCCCGCCCCGGATGCGGCTGTCTCCACCGCTGGTAAGCCCAGATCCAACCTCTCCGCCGCCAAGCCAGATCCGGTCTCCCTGCCGCCGGATTCGGCACCCTCTTAGCCGCTGCCACGTCTCCCTTGTGCGCTCGTCCGCCCGTGCCCACGCCGACCTCTGCTACCGACTCCTCTTCATCGCCTCGGCGCCGCCCCAGATCTAGCCGCCGCGCCTCGGATCCAGCCCTCTTCGCCGACTCCCGACCACCGCCCCAAGCCGCCACTAGCTTCTCCCTCCTCTTTGGCCTCCCCTCCCGGCCGGTGGTGAAGGGAGATGGGCAGAGAGAGACGGGAGTGAGGGGGTGAAGAGAGAGAGAGAGGAGAAGGGGAATATGAAGGCATAGTACTATTGTTGACATTACTGCTGTTAGTATATGTTGTCCTTGAGTCCTTTTCTTTAAGCCTTCCGTTGTGTCCATCCAAGTCCGTATTATCTATCTTTTAGTATGTCAAAGTCATGCGAGTCCACAAATTTCTTATCAGTCAACCGATTGCTTTGCTAGCCATAATCTGTCCTCTTCGATGAGCGCGGTCATCTCCCTCCTTTTGCATAGCCGCAATCGCCGCTTTTCTCCTTAAGCAGTTGCAGATCATAGAAGTTTTTATGATATCGCCACTTCTCTTTGAACCGCCGCCCCGAGCATCTAAGGCCGCCGCGCTTTTTCTGCACCGCGCCTCCATTGCGCTTCTTGTGCACCACGCCGCCACCGTCTCGGATTTCGATCTGTCGCTATGCTTCTATCTCCCTCTTCGACTTGATTTGATAGCTCTCTACTTGTGTCCTCTTCCATATCCTCTTCGTCGTGTTACCGTAGTCGACTTTATTCCCGCTTGCTCTACCCTCTCGGCCCCTGCACTTTATGCTTTATGGGTTGCCGCACGATTTTGGATGGGAGACGATCTTTCCGACACAATTTTCCAAAAGCTACACACTATGATGTCTTCAAGATATAGATTTTGGTTTTTTTTTCTATTTTAGTTTTAACCCTTTTCAAATATAATCTATTGCATACACCTTACATTTGAAGGGAGTGTTAAGACTATTTAGGTCATTTCCTATTGTCTAGGGTTTAGGTTCTTGTGTGTCTCATGTACTATCTATAACCCTATGGGTTGCTATTGCGATACACTCAACATTCACATTTCTATTCTTCCTCACCTTGTAGCAGCCGACACCTGATAGCAATATTGAAATTAATCAACCTAAGCTTCTTGCTAGTTGTATTTGTTATCCCTTTTGTCAAGCATGATAACCTGGTTATGACTTGAGTAGATTATTTGATTTATTTAATCCTTTAGGGCTCATGTCATTTATAATTAGCTGGTATTATGTTTTTTGTTTATAATTATATCTAGAATTAATGAGATATATTTGCTAAAACAGCATTATTTACTTCGTTCTGTCCTATTATTTTTGTAAAAAAGGATTCTGCCATTGATAAAGCTTCCTGCTATGCCAGACAAATTCATTCTGTCAGAAAAATGCAGTGCACGGACCAGAGGTTGAGTCTCATAGTTGGTCCAATGAGTAACATATAAGAAAAATGCAAGCAAACTCAATATAGAATACTGGCAAAAATTCAGCAGACAGCAGCTGAAATAAATTGGTACTTAACAAGCTGAACACTACAAATTAAAACTTAAAACATGGTTGGTTGGACTTGGTCAACTAGGCTTAACATTTATGTTCAAGCTGTTTCCTTTTAATTGTAACAGTATGTAGTAGAGTTGATTAACTGAGATCATAAGTACTGGAGCTCAACAATACCACCTAGCGTTGATGGATGGCTGCATCAATTAATTGGGTAATGGGCCTAATTGGCAGAGCCAAGATTTGATTATGCCCTAAGCTCAGTGGTGAAATGATCTAGACTATCTGGACTGGACTATAAAAATGTTACCCAGGCTGGACTAAATTTACCAAGACTGTACATTAGATATTTTTCTATACCTCAGGCTGAAGCCTACCCTGCCCGGGGTGTGGCTCCGCCCCTGAGCCTAAATCTTTTACTGAGAACACAAGAAACAAGCAGCTCACCTCAGTACCATCACGCATGAGTGAACGAATAAGTGTTGGTGCAGTATAAAATATTGTTACTCCGTATTTGTCAACAATGTCCCAACACCGACCAGGATCAGGGTAGTTTGGAGCCTACAAGTGCATTCAACAAGCACATTAGAAGTTACAAAAACTAGCAGATTTATCCGTACAATTACGCAGCAAGATATTATAATATAATTATCTTTGGTATACAACTCTACTATCTATAATTAAAATACAATTGTATTTGCTATACAACTATAATATAAATATATGATTAAACTGTACCGTTATAATTTGGCCCCATCAAAATAATTGGTGGGGATGCTTCTCTTTTTTCTCGATTAATATTAGAATCTCTAGGACTTTTTATTTTTAGGATTATTATGAGATTTTTTTTGCCCTTAAAGTAAAAGAGGTGCCTTGAATCTTACCGGCTGTTTTTATTTATATAGATAGGTCAATTCAAAAAAGCTCCAAAAGCCTAAGGTCACTATTGAACATTATTCTATCCAACATATCAACTAAAAAACTTTCTGAAGTTACCCCTTCGTAAACAAGAACTGTGGCTCCATTCAGGAGAGGGCCATATGTCACATAACTATGTCCAGTAATCCAGCCACAGTCTGCAGTGCACCTGATGCAAGTGAAACAGGGGGACTGTAGTAAGAATAAGGAAGCTTCTAGAGATGTTTCGCATAACATTAGGAACATGTTTTTGCCACCCAAAGACCCCAAAAAAACTAGCATTTTACCAGTATATGTCTGTTGGCTTGTAATCAAATGCATGTTTAAATGTTGTTGCAGTGTACACCATATAGCCCCCAGTTGTATGCAACACACCCTGCATACTTCACAATATATTAATGTTTGGCCAAAGGGATAGAGGAACAATCTAGTGGGTTAAGGGTACCTTTGGCTTTCCTGTGCTGCCACTCGTGTATAGAAGAAACAATGGATCCTCTGCATCAACCCATTCCACATCACATTTAGTTGGGAAATTGGGCACGACATCCTGGCAGACATCAACATATATTCAGAAATAACTCATATACTTGTGATATAAACACAAAAAGGTGGGGTTAAAACTTGAAAGGAGACAATCCGAATGACACAGAAGTTTTCCAGAGGTTCTGGGCCTAACATATATGATGTATATTGGTTATCATTAAACTTGTTTGTTTTGGACATACCTGCCACCAAACGTCTCTTCCTGTTTTCCATCGTGTGTCTTCTTTCTTCATTGCTGACTGATTTTCGTATGTCAAACAAATGCCTGCTCAGCACAATAAACACTCAAACATGAGAAACTTCACATCTTCTTTCAAAAAAAAAAAAGAAGAAGAGAACTTCACATTGGATTTCTTTTAAACCAATTTTGTGCATGTAGCAAGACTTGATATACACCTAGGAGGTAAGAATTGTAGCCACAATTACAGGTGTTTGAGGGGGAAATCTAGATTATTGATTTGATTGCAATATCCCCTAACAATGTGGTATCAAGACAACATTACTTATACAGTGCGAATATAAATTACTCACGGCATAAAACTAAGGACATAAGGAACTCAAGGCAGTAAATCTAAGTATTTAACCTCCCAAGATATTTTATCAATTATCTGTGTGATTTCTGAAGAGGGTAAGACGGTTACCATAGTACCAATAAAATGAGAAAGTTAGACTAGAAATGCCCTTGGACTAAATCTCAAAATTGCCAATGCTCATGAAAGTTGGATTCTATCGCATACCTACAGTGACTCCATTCTTCGCACTTTCAACCAGAGATGCATCTACTATGTCTTTGAGAGGGATGAGTTTCGAGCCCCGTTTCACCGCATTGCACGTAATCACAGCCTTAGGTTTGCAGTCAATGATTCTTTGGGCTAGTGCATCGGCAGAGAAGCCAGCAAACACAACCTGGACATAATTCAGCATCATAACATGGGAACATATGTAGGATCAATTAGAATAACTAGCAGCGCAAACTGGGGCAACAATTACCGAGTGAACAGCACCGATGCGTGCACATGCAAGCATTGCAATGGGCAGCTCCATCAACATTGGCAGGTAGATCACCACAGCATCACCCTTTCCGACACCGACACTTTTCAAGTAATTGGCAAGCTGCCACAAAACATACCACAACAAATTAGGAAATTTCTACAGTACATTCTGCCGGTAGTAAAAGAGCGGTAGTAAAAATTAATCTGACAATTAATTTATAAGGGAAAAATAAATTTTTTTATAAATATACTTTTATGAGGGACAGAAGTACAAATAGACACAAACACAACCAAACCATCAAATCAAACAACCAAAATACAACGCCACGTACGGCTCAACACATCCCGCCTAAACACGTGCAAGCATTCACCCATGCCACAGATAGCTAGAGCTAGCGAGCGCTCACTCTCTCTACGCCTTCTCCTCGTTGGTCTTCTTGAACGCCGCCACGCTGTCCAAGCCAGCCGCCACCGCGAACGCCTGCCTCACCTGCTCGGTGGTGTTCGGGAAGCCCACACGGGTCATCGAGTTGAGCAGCGCGGTGGTGCCCTCGTGCAGAAGGGCAGCGGCGTCGTCGTCCCTCGTGTTCTCCAGCACGTCCTGGATGCTCACGTCCATCCCGCTAGCGGCCAAGCTCCCTGCAATGCCAAAGAAGTGGCCGCCCTCTAAACTTATTATTAATCCTTTCCGTCACCGTCCCCTCTCACCCTTTTCTTACACCGCCGCCACTGTCTCTCATACGCGTGTTGCCATGGTGCTAAATACTTAGGCCGGATTTGGCCCAGCCTAGCCCACATTTAGCCTTATAAGAGAGGAAAGCCAGTTGGAGGAGGCAAAAGCTATTTTGGTTTCTCCCCCGTGCTCACCTGCGTGCCGCCGCTCTCCCCTCGTGCCTGCTGCCGTCGCTCACCAGCCCCGGCGCCGTCGCTCGTCGCCCTCCGGCAGCCGCCGCCGTCTTCCTTCGCGCACGCGCCACCGTTGACCAGCTGCCAATGCCGCCGCTCCTCACTGCCCCCTTGACGACGCTACCGCTCCTACGGCCGCGCCTCGCCGTCTCCCGGTACTGCTGTTGCCCGCACAAGCCGTCGTTGGTAGCCGCCAGTGTTGCCGTTGTTCCTCCAGCTGAGCCTTGCCATCCCACGCCCCCCTGCTGTTGCTCATCGCCGCCCCTCGCTCGTGCCTCACCTCCCCGCTATCGCTGCCACTCCACGGGAGTGGAGGAGGGTCGGCTGTGGGAGAAGAAGGGAAGGGGCGTCGGTGTGAAGGAAAAAAACAGAGGAAAGGAAAAAGGAAAGAAGAGGAAGGAGAGCGCCGGCCGGCTGAAAAAAAGAGAAAGAGAAGAGAAGAGGAAGAAAGGAAAAAAAGAGAGAGGGAAAGTCTGACCCGCCGCCAGATCTGTCAGATCCAGCCAAGGAAAGGAAGATGTGCCCCGATCTAGTCGTTGGGGCCAGGGTAACGCCTCAAAAATCTTTCTCCATACTTATTTTACCGAGTCAGGCATAAGTTAATATGTCGATAATTAGAATTGATGCATGTGACCATTTTAATATCGTTTATTAATATGAATGCCTGATCGGTGCAATCGGTACGACCATTGTTGATCTGGTCGATCGTGGCAGAAGAGGAAGGAGGAGAGAATAAATTGAGGTTAAATAGTGTGATTGATTAAAGTGAGATTAAGCGTATAGAATTCGATCGGTAAGTATAAATAATGAAATCGCTAATTTTACAGACTAGTTAAGCATCGGGGCAATGAGAAGTTGCCCGATGGGATAGGGTTTGATTATGTCGAGTTGGACGTTAGAGCGATGTCCTTTACTCGTACATGAATGTATTGCATTAGCAATGAATTGAAATAGTTAATACTTGTTCAGGTGGCGGTTCGAGTCTGGTGCCGTCCATGCACCGTCCGCCAGGTTAACAGGCAAGTGTATGGTAGAACAGTAAAATGTGGCAAATGTTTGTTATTCGTGTTTCCATATCATGATTTACAGTATTTATGAGATGATGCATGTGATTATGTGCTAATCATGTCTTGATGAGTATCGTTTATGATTAGACATCCATATTTGGAGCATATTGCATCATGCAAAATGCGTAGGAGTCAGGTCGGTGAGAAAGTCATATGACTAGTCCGGAGTGCTCTTGAATAAGACCTATAGAGGTAGACACCTCCACGGGATGGAGGGAGAGGGTGACATCGACGGGTGTACCCTCCGCTATACCGGTATAAGTTATAGTTACAGATGAATCGCATAGCATTGCATTATATGAAAATGATAGAGAAAGTGATACGGTTTATAGTTACAGAATTGATTTATAGTTTACAGTTACATAATTGATTTACAGTTTACAGTTACAGAATTGATTTACAGTTTACAGTTACAGAATTGATTTACAGTTTACAATTACAGAGTTGATTTACAGCTTACAATTACAGAGTTGAATTATAGTTTACAGACATCAAATTGATTTACAGTTTATAATTACAGACTTAATTTACAGTCTACAGACATAGAGTTGATTTACAGCTTATAGTTCGTGAAATCGATTGAATTGCTAAAGTGATGTTATTGTTTCATCGTGTGCTTGCTAAGTCTCCGGACTCACCCTTACTTTGTCGTTGTTTTTAGGTGATTGATGGCGATATACATGGAATGGGATAGTCTTTTTGACACTGCACATATGAAATAACAGTTTAGCTTTACACTGAGCTTTTATATTTAATCTAGTGTTAAGTCTTTGTGGCTCGCCGTTTGGTTTAGTTTGCTAGCGAGCCGTGATGGTGGGTCTCCATGGTCGTGGAGCCCAAAGTTTGTTTATGTTATGGTTTGTGCATTATAAAGTTAGTTGGCTTATTGCGATTATCCGATATTTATCTATTGTTTGCTCCTGGTGGGTAATCATAAAAGTTAGATTAGCAACACCTTTGAAATGGTAAGTGTGTGGTGGTAACATCTTGGGCCCTATGAAGGGCTGGGCTGTTATAGGTGCTTATGGAAATTACTCTTGTGCATATGTTTCCTTTACAATTATACCCCTCTCGGGATTTTACTACTAGTACCGTGTTGGTAGTAGTATAATTAAATCATAACTAATCTGATTCATTGAATTAAAAAGAATAAACATGTCACATTTATTTTAGAGTACCGTAAAAGAGCCCACAAATTAGACCGTGTCTATATATATATATCATGGACACAACACATGCAATTGTTTTGGAATATGAGCACGCAAATTTACCTGGCAAACCTTGTCCAATAGCTCTGAGTAGGTGAGCTTCCCGTCCTGATCGGGCTCATTCCCCTCCCAGTACACCGCAATCTTCTCCCCGTCCCCAGCCTCCACATTGCGGTCCACCGCATTGTAGCATATGTTGGTCTTGGCCCCTTTGAACCACTGCAAGACACCAACCACCATCAAGAACACTCTATCCTCCCATCACAAACAAGTATCAAATCAGTCAACCATCAGTTAGGCAGGCGCTTACTTCGATCTTGATCGGCCCCTTGGTCACATCAAGGTTCTCGGTGCAGACTTCATCAGGGCTCCACTTCTGCGTCCAGTAGAACGTCTCTGCAATCTCCGACCAGAACCCGGCCGGGTCATCGATCGACCGCTGGTACATCTCCTGGTACTGATCACCGGCCATGGCAAAAACACCCAGATCACTCATCACATCCACTACCACAAATCAAATTCAGAATCACCGGATGTTCTAACTAATCAGTACATGGCCCCTACGAGCAAGAATGGAAATTAACGCACACCCTCCCAAAATTCCCCAATCCCCAGTCCTACTACTTATGTACAGTCCCTGTCTGCCTTATCTGATTCGGTCGGCGGCGATGGATCGCAACTAGCCGCACACTCCGCGCCTCGAAAGGGAAGGTCTTTGAACGTGCGCCACACATGCGCGAACGAATTAACATAATCGAAATGGAAAGTAGTAAAAAAGGAGACGTCTTGGTAGCGATCACCTGCTGCGGGGAGGAGACGAGGGCCTGGGCGGCGAAGTCGGCGCTGGGATGGACGAGGCCGTGGTCGCCGAACGCCGCCAGCGGCTCGCCCAGCACGGTCGCCGCGCACGGCCTCCTCTGCCGCGGCTTGGCGGCGGCCACCGTCAGGTGATCGCTCGCCCCCATGGCCCACCACCTCCGCCGGAGCGGCGACGACTGAAGCGACCGGGACGACGAGGAGGGAGAAGCTGGAGCTGGCGCGGGAAGCGGGAGGAGGGTCGCGGGGTGGGCACAGCAGCAGCGGCTGGTGGTGGCGTATATATACTGGGCCATGACGGCCACGGCTCACCTCTCCAGCTTTTGCCGCACGGCCGTGGGCCAATTTTCTCTTTCCGTCCAGCCGTCTGGTGGGGGAGGTAAATCAAGCGGGTGGAATTTGTATTTCCGCCCTTTTTTCTGGTGGCACTGAGCTGTAGAGTGCTACTGCTGCTAGTCTACTGTATGCTGGGTTTTTTCCCGGCTGGGTTCGTCGTCGCCTCGTCGGTGACGGGAACGGAGGTGGGGAGGCGCGCTGGCTGGCTGGGGGAATTTCCTTGCACGCGTGCGTGGGGATCGAGAAGCCGGCAAGTTGTGTGAGAGAATGGATGGATGGACGGGATGTGACTTGGCTCGGCGGCGTCCGCCGCCAGCACAGACCGGACGGACGGCCGTGCCTGGTGGTTTGTCGCGTGCGTTCGGCCGTTTCGGCGATTGCCTGCGTACGTCGTGGCCGTCGTCAGCCGTCACTGACTGTTGAGTTTCATGCACCAGCCAGTTCACCTAAAAGGTTAAGCTAATGAGGAAAGATGGGCAATTCACTTATACTTCAACACTCCCCCTCACGTGTAGGCTCTCTTAGGCCTAATACGTGGAATAGAAGTGGACTGCAATTAATTTTTTTTAATTGCGTCAGCCAGGTCTTGAACTCGAGACTTCTTGGCTCTGATGCCATATTGAGTTTCATGCACCAGCCAGTTCACCCAAAAGCTTAAGCTGATGAGGAAAGATGGTCAATTCACTTATACTTCAACACTGACGACGTTGGCAGTTGGCGATTTCAGCTTCGCGTCTACAAGGCCCAGCTTTGATAGGCAGAGTTCTCTTCCATCTATGACTTGAGATATTATAGTTTTTAAATAAATAAATTAGATGGTTTTTTATCGTTATTTTAAAATAGCTTATCGGAACAAGTTTTTAAAAAACGGTTTATTAGTTTATTAGCATTCAGTTCGTTCACACAAATACTCGTACTAGAGTCATAAGCCGCAGCCGAAAAGAACCTATCCAAATATAAGCACTATCGCTGCTTTTCAGTTTTCACTGCCCCTGCTCGCTAGTAGTACTAACTTATTACTTGTTGCAGTCAGTGGTAAACCTACCGGGGCAAGGGGTTGGCGCACACCCTATCATCGGCTTGACAATAGGTACCTCCTCTAGCATCCCCAACCTATCTATAGGGCGCCATGACTGTGGTTTGATTAGTGTGTGAGAGAGCTCAAAGAGATGACCGGAGGTAGAAGAACGATTAGGAGATTTTGGCTTGAATTATCTCGCGTGGGCTAGCCAAGTCGAGTGCATTGCCTCTTTCCATGCTGGGCCAACCACGCTAGAAAAGAAAAGCCCACATATCTCTTAGTAGCTCTCTCTTTTTCATGGTTCCATCGAGCCCAACCAAGTCGACAGCAACCAGCAATTGTCTATTCTTTCAGATTCCATACACTCTCCTGTGGTTGCAAATTGGTGGGCGGGCGGTGTGTAGGCGACTTGCACAAGTGGCTAAAGTAGGTAGGGACTGGGTGGATCACGGGGGCGAGTAAGTGACGGCCGACCGTCGATGGGCGGTCAGCGTGCAGGGCGCCAGCGCGACTCGCATAGGCCGCAGCTGGGGGCGGGTGGGTGGCACCTAGTGGACTCATGCAAGCGGGGGCCAGCCAGCCAGGTCAAATCTGGAGCTCCAGCCTCCAACTCAATGGCGATAGGCACTAAGGCGCGGAGGAGAGGGAGGGAGGTAGTTGAAAAATCTAAACCCATTATAATGAGTTAATGATATTTTTGATAATTAATGATAATCATATTATAGGACTAATATTTTCCTATGAGTTGCATGAATAGGTTATGTCCCATGATTATGAAGACTTGGGATGCCTTCATGTTTTGATAGTTATCAAGTCAAGCAAAGGACATCATGTGTTGATGCCTAAAGTTAAGGATCTAGACTTGAAGTGGAGAAGTGTGTCATTAAATTTTAAGTGGATACTCAAGGCAAAAATATAACTAGTATAGGCTAAGGATGTGTTTATAGTCTTTTACTAGTTTTGGTGTTTGGTTAGAAGATTAGATTGTTAGTATAGAATATTGTACTATTAAGAGAGATCTTGACTAGTAGCTTGAGTGTGTTATGTGTTGATAGCTCATTTAGTTTGTTCTAGCTCTTTGTGGCATGATGTTATTGTTTGCTAATGTGTTTTTGCAAATAGTTGACCTTATGCATGATCCTTGTAATATGTGACTTAAATTTGCAAATGTGATTTACAAATGGTTCAAGTCCATGTACCTACACCTTGTGTCATGATTTTAAAGTATGTGAATATATTTTACAACTTATCGTGAATCGTGTTTTAATTCTTGTGTGTGTGGTACTATGGTTTGTGAATGTATTTTGCAAATTTGTTGAAAATTGCAAGGCGTTATGACCAACTCTGTGTGAGCGGTACAACTGACCTTGTGTCTCGCTCTGTGTAAGCAGTCAGACCGGACGATGGTACTACTGGCTCACGACGAGTGGTCAGACCAGCTGGAGGTCTGACCAGCCAATGGTCTGATTGGCGTTATGCAATGGTATAACCAAGTATTTATTGTCGGTTGTATTTTCCAAAGAGCACTTTTTCTGAAAATTGGTTAAGCAATCTGACCAGCCTTAGTGGTTGTCAGAACGAACCCCGTGTGGACAGTCTAACTAGCATCACCCATAACGGCTAGTTTTATTACCGTTGCAGATTAGCGGTAGTACTAGCCATTAGTTGGCAGTAGTACCGGTCTCGGGCTGATTTTTGCTAAATTCTTGCTCCAGCAGTCAGTTTTTTATAGGGTATAAATACCCCCTTGTGGACAGTTGAAGGAGTATGCTGTTTCCATTTCATCACGCTTGAGCTAAGAGCAAGACTTTTCACCTCTTGTGTGCATGTGTTACACTTAATGAGCTTGAAAAGGAAAATCCAAGTGCATGTGTTGCACTTAGTGGAGGATTTCATATCCTTAAGCTGTATCACTTGATTCATTCAAGTGATCGTCTTCGATTTGTTACTTGTGGTGGTTGTCGACTCCTAGAAGGTTTGAAGGCGTGGTGGTCCGGTGATCTTCTCAAATAAACTTGTGAGAAGGTCCGACTTATTGTGAATGTTAGAGCCCACCTACCCGAAGCGGGAAAGAGATACTACTAGTGGAATTGTGGTGATTGGCTCAATTTATGAAGCCGGTCCAATTTATTTGGGTTTACATCAACGTAGAATAGGGAATACCGATCTGAACACAATGGTAAAATGTGATTGTGTCAAATTATGGTTTGTTTTCTTATACTCAATTTATATACTTGCAACTTATATTCATAGAAATTGAATTGGTTGCTTATCACCCTAGTGTGGCAAAACTTGACATAGACTAAGGACGTTAGTACACTTAGATGAACTAGATAATTTAGGCCTAAATTATGCAAAACTGAATTGATTTACGATTCCGTATATAAACTCACTTTTAGCCAAAAAGAGATTTTTAAAAGCACATATTAACCCCTTCTAATCGGCCTCCTTAACCTTACAATAGTCGGTGCAGCACAGAGGAGAGGAAGGTATCGGTGTAGCGCAATGGAGAGATGAGAGGGAGGGAGGCGGTCGGCTAAGATCTCGCATGTCGGTCTTAGTCTGAGACAAAGAAAGGGTGAGCCAATGAGGGAGAAGGACTTAGATTTGAGGGAGGAAGGATCAAGGACTGCCGAAGGAAGGGGTCAGGGGAGAAGAGGAAAAGAAAGAAGAGAGAAACAAGAGGCATCAGCTAGCGAGATATTTAAAAGAAAAAACAAATACAGTTTTCAATTCGCGCAATTATGACTGATTTGGTATTTTAGTTTCATGTATTACCATTTATCAATTTGTACATTTGTAAGAAATGGAGAAATGAATATTGCATAAATATTTTTTTAAGCAATACAAGTAGTACTCCTTGTAGTAATGAGAACATGAATCAAGTAAAAAAGTCTTCGGTGGATTTTAATCCCAATGAAATCATCGTTGATTCGATGAAATGTATACCTATTTATTGCAAAAACTAGCTTAAAAGATGGTTGAAAAAAATAGAACTTTCCAATTGGTATATCGCCTCATTGAGCTAACACTGATCCTTCCATTGCCAACGACATCGGTTAAAAGAGTTTTTGCAGTAATGAATATTATGAAGATAGATTTGCACAATAGAGTAGCAAATAAGTGGTTCAGTGATTTGATGATATATTACACTGAGCAAAAGATATTTACAAGCCTCGATGATGATAGAATCAAAAAACACTTTCAAAGCATGAAATCTCATATAATAACATTGCCTTGTACTTGTACTACTCAATGCTAGCGCTTTAGTTGTTCGTTGCATCTGTTTTCAATTTTATAACTATTTACAATCATAATTTCTGATTTTATCACTAATTTTACTAAATTTAGGTGGTGCTCTAACTAGCTTTTGACTTAAGCTTATGGCTGAAATTGCACTAAGAGTTTGTTAGTTTTTTCTAAGAAAAATTGAGATTTTTTTTAAAAACAAACCATTATATCATCACGGACAATACAAAGTAATAGGGGGAAAAATAAAAGGCAAAAAAGCTTTAAAAACCGAAAAAACCTAAAATAAGTCAAAATTAGAAATCGATGCATTGCAAGTGACTTCTAACTTAAATAAACTGAAAGCCAAAAAATACCACAAGTTGAACGTTTGGAGCGGGACCTTAGTGTATAGATAGCTATTTACATATATTTATGTGCTCTTTTTAAGGCACAGTACTTATTACCAAGGTATAATCTTCAATATTTTTTCATTTTTTCTATGTTGCTCTTATAATTAGGTATGATTTTGAATTACAAAAGATAGTTTGATTTATTTTTTGTTCATTTATCTCATGGTGGTATTGTGCTATTAGCATATTAAATTTTAATTCTAGACCGCCGCTGGCTACAACGCATCATCTGCTTTCGCCTGCAAAGTTGTTTAAATCCACAATCTTTGGAACAACTACTGCTAGAGTGCTAGTAGCAGTGTATCGTCGTCTCGTGCTGCTGCGGCAAGTGGCAATCGATGACTATGTGACGCGGAGAGGAAGGGAGAAAAGTGAGAAACAACGCCAACGTACAAGCCTTGCATGCCGACGTCCGAGTCCGATCCATCTCGTACATCTTACAAAACACCCTCCGACCGGACCAGACGCTCGCAATCCAGGATTCCCAATTCGCATCTCCCTCCACTTCTAAGTGCCCGCTTGTTAGTTGTGACGACGTCGTAGCTCAATTCGTGTTACGGAATGCACGATAAAAAAATACATGATCAAAGAACTAGATGCATGAATTTTACGTAAAAAAACATTTTCGGAAAAAATCACGAACACACGAAGACAAAATTCACTATATGAGAAGATATTATAAGTACATGAAACTTCGGTGTATCTCAACTATGTGATTATAGGGATATATATATGATAGGGATCAGAGTCCCTAACAAAGAAAGGAACATAGTCCTAGTCGGTAACGAAATAGAAATCTATCGGAGACTAGAAAAATAATCTTCTTGGAAATGGGAACAACATCCCGCTCGGAGAGTCTCAAAATATAAGGATGTAGAGTTATAGTCAGAAACATTTCGAGTAGCCACGTCTGACTCCAGTTAAAATAGAGTCCACCACAGATACAAAGATGATCCCCAATAATAACTTTCGATCAATTTGCACTACTTGAGCAAAATCTGATCGGACTCTTCAAGTGGTCAGAAAGACCAACAATAGTTAGATCCGACCAGATTCGGATCACAAAATATAACAATATTCACATTAAGCCAAGTTCCTCCAGTAGCGAAAGGAATATGATAAACTCCTTCATGGTGGTCATGCAAGCAATCCAATTTCAACATATCTAAACGGTGAATGAAACACTAAATTCAGTTATTCCTATAATTAACATTGTTTTTCTCTTTAAGTTTACATCGATCAAGTTAGCCCAAACTGCAACTACACCTTAAACTCTATATGTTCATATTATGCCATAGTAACCCGTAGTAAACGACAGATCATCGATGAAATCGACGATGGTGAATCTCACATGAATGCCACTAATAATAGGCATAATGGCCTAAATTGTAATGAATTCCATCTCCAAAAAAACATGCAAAGCTAATGACACAGCTTCTTGATGTAATATGACAATCGATTGCGGTAGAAGATCATCGACGGAGATGACATAGTATGACGCTAGAGCATGGTGTCGGGCAGCGTGGGCAATGATGTTTGTGAAACCTGGTAGTGGAATAGTCACCGAGGTAGAGCACCGATTAACGCTCGGCATGGCATGGGTTGACACCGAGTTAGAGTCGAGATGCGGAACAGAGTCAAGGCAAGTCAAATCGGCAAGAACAATCACCTCCTGAATACCAGTCTTGATGCTCTTGTTATAAAATGCACGATAAAAATAGGTGATCAAAAGAACGACAAACATAAATTTTACATAGAAAATCCTTATGAGAAAATCCACGGATGCACAAAGGTGAAATTCACTATATGAGGAGAGATTACAAGTATAAAAAACTTTGGTGTGTCTTAACTATGTGACTACAGTGGTACATATATATGCTAAGGATCAAAATCTCTAATGAAAAAAAGGAACAAAGTACCAGTTGGTAACGAAATAAAGACATATCAGAAACTAGAACAGTAACATTCTTAGAGATAGGAACAACACCCCACTTGGAGAGTCTCAAAAGATAACAGTGTAGAGTTGTAGTCGGAAGCGTCTCGATTAGCCATGTGTGACTCCAATTGACGTAGAGTCTATCATGGATACAAAGATATTCCTAATCATAACCCTTGACTAGTTCGCATTGCATGAGCAAAACATGATCGAACTCTTCAAGCGGTTGGAAAGATCAGCTATGGTCGGAACCTATCATGTTCGAATCCCAAAATATAATAATTTGCATCCCCCTTCCCTCCCCGTGGCAACTTGCGACAACATAGAATGACTTTAGGCTTTTTTTTTGCTGCGGCTGATAGTTTTTATTTGTGCTTTTTGAGGTGATAGTGGATGCCGAAGACATCGACGTAGATGAAACCTTAGAAATGAAACAAGCTACCGGCAAGCAGGATCCAGGGGTCCATTGCGTAGCATAGCGCAAAAGTGCATGCCTGTGCAGCGGTCCTGTCGCGTAAGGAGCACACCAATCTCTTCAGTTGTTGAGGTAGGCCGAACACATTGATGTTTATTTTGTGATAGCCACGCTCCCTGACCACTTTGATCTTTTTCTCGCTAATTAGTTGCAGTGCTAGTGTTACTAAATACTCCACTACTATTCCATGTAGCTAATGTTGATTTTTTTGGGTAAATTTCACAAAACAACGCTTATCATTATAAAATTATTGGAAAACTATATTATTTACAACTAGTTTCATAAAACCATACTTGTTTTTACCAGCCGTTTCAAAGAACAATACTTCTATCACCTGCAACTGTTTTGATAGAGTGTGCTCGCATGTCATTGAGACTCTAGCACCTAACCTCATTATATCGACATGGAGGGTACTGGTGTGTGGCCAATCGGCGTGGCATGTGGTCAACTTCACTGCAGCTTAACTTCTTTCTCCTGCAACAGGGTGCTCTTCTCTTGCTCTATTTGATTCTTCATAGAAAACAACACCCTCCACACCAGTTGGCTACGCAACATCGCCCTTTGCGTCGGCGTAACAAGGTTATGTGCTAAAATCTCAATGACATGCGGGTCCACCTTACAAAAATAGTTGTAGTTGACGAATGTGTAGTTCTTTGAAACGATTGGTAAAAATAAGTACGGTTTTGTAAAACTAGTTCTAACAAGTGTAATTTTTTGACAATTTTGTAAGAATATGCATGGTTTTGCAAAATTTACTCGTTTTCTTTTCAGGGAAGCTAATGTGGATGTTCGTATTGGCTTTTATTGATGGCTTTTGGTTAAAAATAAATAGTGATGGCTAAAAGAAGTGTCTTTTAGAATTAGAGGTGAGCGGTGCAAAAAAGTGAGGGAAAGATACGTATGCGTAATGGAAGCGAGAGGAGCAAGATGGGTGATGCACCTCGTGACCCCCTGCCTTATCACCAAAGCAAGACGATAGCGAGAGGAGTGAACTCACTTTAAAAAATTAAGTGTTCATATTAATTTTTAGTTTTTCTAAATAGAAACCAATACGAACATGACCAATTTATACAAGTGTGACTCGTCGATGTGTTCAAAGTATAACCTCATGACTCGTCGATGTGTTCAAGGCCCAGCCGGTCACATTGTTGGCATAAGCTAGGATGGGTAATTTCTTGGGGGGCACTGATTCGTTTTTTTTTTTGGAAAAGTTCACAGGACACTCACTGATTGCTAATAAGATCTTGGGCGTACAATATTTTTATTGTTGAAAAAACTAAAGAACGATGTATCATTTTCTCCTCCACCGATAGGATAGCCTCTCCTTCATCCTCCTCTGCTAGTGCCGCCACCTTCCCTTCTTCCTCCTCCACTGCTGCCGCTGGCTCTGGCTTTAGATCTGGCGATAGGGGGCGCTACTGTGACGATGGGTTCAACCCACCCGCCAAATGCAGGAGGCTGGGAAGGTAGTGGTCTAGTGGTAGGCGGTGGTAAAGGATGTTGGGCGGTAGTGGAGGAAGGAACGTGTGAGACGACGGTGTTGTGAATGTTAAATTGGGTGGGGTGATGGTGATAGGAGAGGGGGAGATGATGGCACGGCGAGGTAGCGAGATCACCGTCATTTGCCGATGGTGGAGGAGAGGTAGGAGAGATGAAGGAGGGCTACGAAGTTGCCCACACTAGAGAAAAGAGGGAAGGGGAACGGTGACAAGAGATATAGGGAGGGAGATGAGAAGAAGGGGAGGAGTGGATACAGTTGTATAGTTGCTCTCTTTACTATTTGGCCTAGCTTTTTTTTATCTATTGTCCTCTTATAATAATTCGGCGGCCATTCTCTGGCCCATCAAACTCTTTCTCGGTCCAAAATGGATAATCAAGATTCAGGAGTCCAACAATGAGTGACGTTATTTCTCAATGTCTATAACTGGATCCAGATCACCAACTTTTGGCGCAAACTATATATACCTACAAGAGAATGTGCATTTTCAATCCATTCCGCTCTCGTTGTTGGGCCCCACTTGTATATAAAGTCTTGGGCTCGAATTTTCCGTCACGTGTGGAGCGGCGGTGGAGACTATGGGCGTCACTTGTATATAAAGCTGTGGGCAGCGGCGGTGGAGACTATAGGCGAGCGGCGACAGAGCGGCAAGACAAGGCTTCGGCGCTGTTGTGCGAGCGGAGGGAGAAGAAGGAGAACTGGGCTGACCTGGGCCGGCTCGGCTAGGCTGATTTCTTTTTATTTATTTATATACATATGTGTATGTGTCAATGTGTGTGTATATATATATATATATCTATTTTTATATTTTTGTTCATTTATTTATCTACTTATTTCTTTACTGCTAGCTTTATCATTGCATCTATTTGTTCATTTACTATGGTGTGTCTATATATATATATATATATATATATATATATATATATATATATATATATATATATATATATATATATATACACACACACACACATATACATATATATATATATATACACATATACATATATACATATACATATATGTATACATATATATATACACACATATATATATACATATATGTATATACATATATATATATATATACATATATGTATAGATATATGTATACATATATGTATAGATATATGTATAGATATATGTATACATATATGTATAGATATATGTATACATATATCTATACATATATGTGTATATATATATATATATATATATATATATATATATATATATATATATATATATATATATATATATATATATATATATATATATGTATACATATATGTATACATATATGTATATACATACATACATATACATACATACATATACATACATACATACATACATACATACATACATACATACATATACATACATACATACATACATACATACATACATACATACATACATACATACATACATACATATATATATATATAGGAAAAATACCTATAATTTGTGCAATTTTTTTGTGTGGTTCACATTGAAGTATCATATAATTAGTATATGAGTATACCTAGAGTGATAAAGGAGTATTTCAAGTTTGTTTAGGTGGTATATTAGAGGTGGGTGTAATTACGCCTGAGTAAAAGATATTTTTCCTATATATATATATATATATATATATATATATATATATATATATATATATATATATATATATATATATATATATATATATATATATATATATGTATATATATATATATGTATATATGTATATATATATATATGTATGTATGTATGTATGTATGTATGTATGTATATTATGTAGGGGCAATCCAAGAAGGAATGGGATAAGCGGAGAACCCACCCAGTATTTCCAAATATCAGCCCTCCACCTCAAATCCCTTCACAGCGATGTCGCCACCGCCTCCACCCCCAAATGCTGCTCGCCACCTTCTCCACCCTAGACGCCGCACTGGAGGGTGTGCTACAAATAGTGTAGTCCAGTGTACGGGTGAAGTGAGCGCGCTGGATTATCACCCATAGATTGTGCTGCAATGTGCCCTCCTCGAATGCACTAGTCTAATATTGTGATAGCCAATGGGTAGGCACCTGCAAATTGTTAAGCGAAGTGGGGTTAGTGATCATCTTTACCAAGTAAAATCAGAGGCTAGGATGAGAAATTACGCCAGAAAAATAAAAGGGTGTAGCAATGTATTGCACTAATGTTTCCACAATATTTTACTAGTTTCTAAGGTTCTGTTTTAGTGAATAAAATGTTGTCAAAACCTTTTATTTTTAGAACGACACTTTTGTTTCTAGCAATGGCTCAAAAGTATTCCAACATTTATTTCTAGCACAAAGAGCTTATACTTGCATTTGTGGGTTGTTACATTAGTGTACTTTCAAGTAATGATTTTCTGTGTAAATTTCCCTACGTCAATTTGTGCACAATTTTTTTCAGATTCCAATTTTAATTCTTTTTGGGTTTCATCAATTATCACTGGGGCGTCACCCAAGGCAACACAAACCAGGGCTTTCCACTGCCCTCCACTTTTCTAATCCCACCCCCACTAAGTTTTTGAAATAGAACTGTATCCGGTTAGGTTCGCATGTTCGCCCTTGACCGCGGGCTCGGCTATCCGTATAGTTTTGACTCTGCAGAGTTTGTACACTTTACCCACAAGAGACAATCTGCTCGTTGCCCCACATGACACCTTAGTCGTGTGGTTGAGTAGACTATCACACTAACTTTTCAAAGTATCTAGTCCCTTTTGTCATCTCACCCTATGGGCTGCTCCCACTTGCGGTGGGTCCCATACTGTTGGATCAAAATCGGCAACAGAGGGGGGGTGAATGTTGCTCCTTAAAAATGACCCCCAAAAAGTATTACGAAAGAGTTTCCTCTTCAGTAGCTACAGAGCTTATGAAGGGAACACCAACAACTCAAATAAACCTCAACCAGTAGAAGAGAAGGCAATACGACCAAGATGCGAAAAGAAACGAAAACCAAGTCAAAGATCAACAGCTCGGGCGGTCTGACCGCAGTGCATTGGGCGGTCTGACCGCATGCCTACTGCCGGTCTGACCGCCAGGCACCAGCCGGTTTGACAGCTATACTATGACCGGTCTGACCGCTATACTACGACCGGTCTGACCGGTTATCCTGACAGCGCTGAGAAAACAGAGCCCGAACAGAAAAATCCTTAAAACCGAGATTGGAAGAATTCAATAGAACTGAGACCTTCCTGCTGTTAACCTCCAGCCAAATAAACATAAACCTATTCTGAATAGCTGAGAGGCCTCAAACAACAAGAGTGATCAACCATAGCCCAAGAATTTGAGATTTTAGCCAAAAACTGAAAACTATCAGAGAGCTTCACTAAATCTCAAATTTCCAGCCAATCTTTGATCTTTTGCTCATGAAACTTGGAAATCATCTAAGCAATAATCTCTGGGCTTAGGAACTCATCTCAGGGCATAAACTTTAGAAGAGCAAATCAAAACATCACCAAACCCTGGAACTATGAACTGAGAAAGACAAGAACGCAGGAAAGAGAGAAATGTGATTCTTGTGATTCAACCAATTTGCTCTTGGAATTAGCTGACCAAAGGGTCTAGAAATACAATCCCATCACAGAGCAATCCATTTTACTACTCCTCAGCAAGAATCAACACAAAAACGAAAATATGAGAAATCAAGAACACGAAGAAGAACAGGAGGCAGGAACATCTCAACTGAAATTGATTCTTTCCCAAACAACCAAGGATTACATATGAGTTCCCACACGCGATTGAATACTAGAGGAATGATTACATTACATTGTTCTCTCAAGAACACATGCACATACCTTGAACACTTCCTCTCCTCACAAGAACATACGTACAGAGAGGAGACAACCTCCTGCTCTTCACCACATGAATCCCAAAGCCATTTTCCTCTCTCAAGCATGCCAACAACCAGGAGACATGCACCTATTTATATCCTTGCTTAATGGGTTCACCACATGCTTTGCCCATTAAGCTTTACTCTTTACCCACAAACTCTAGTGCTTTGTCCACAATCCACTTCCTTTGGTGCAGCTTTGCGTATTCACCAAAACGCCCCTCTTGCACCTTCCGGGAAGCTTCCTCCTTTCTTGCCGCTCAAGCCTCGCAACCACCTCGAGTCCACATTGTCTTCGGCACATCCCAACCGCTCCGACCTCAGCACCACCTGCGCCTAGTCCGGTCATCCCGTGCCTCGCCACGACTTCGCCTCGACGTCCTGCAGCCATCACAGACAAGAAACACATCACATATCACCGCTCGAAACATGTAATCACAATTAGCTTCAGAAAATCGTACTTAAGCAAGAAAAGACCCAAATGACCAATCGGGAAGAATAATACACCTCAAGTCCATCTAACCAAACCCGACTGAGTCAAATGCCATCATGGCACGAAACGCACAAACCAAACTCAATCTTTTCAGAACCCTTGTCAATTACTCATCATAATCATGAAGTCATAACCACATGGTATCTCAATCTCCCCCTTGATGAGTATATTGACAAACCCAGAAAAAGCGTAAAGTTGAGTTTGAAAATAAAAGAGAGTCAAACATGGTCCAAGAGAAGTCAAGGTAGCTTATGACCATGTCGACAAACGGAGCACAAACGTAAAGAGCAAATTGTTCACCAAAGCTCCCCAAAGGACTTTTTCTCCGCTATTCTCCCCCTTTTGGCAATAGAATCATCAAGAATGCAAAAGAGAGAATAAGGCATGATGTTGGATGAAATGGCTGAAGTTGGGTTATTTTAAGTGTTTAGAGCCATGAAGATTATCCAAAATGACCATTTGAGTATTACACCAAGCCATACCACATACGTATGCTATCAAGATCATGACAAGACATGTATAATCAAGGTAAGCCAAATAGCTCACGAACTGAAAATTAGTCGAATTTCTTAGTATGTCAAGCCATCCATGATAATAGTCTAGCTAAAGGTATCCAAAGATGATGCATGTCATGTCAATAATCTAAGTGGAACCAAGAAGCTAGTATTGAGTCAATTTAGAGTGCTAAAAGTTCAAGAATGAATCACTTGTTCAAGTACTTGGTCTTTTTGTGTAATTAAGCAAATTGAGCACATTTGACATGATTTTTCTTTTGAAGCTCATGGTCGTTTCCAACCAACATTTTTAGTCATGTACTAGATCTCAAGCCTTATGCGACTACTCCAAGATAGAAGCTTAAGAAGATAGTCTTGGTCATCCAAAACTCTCCCTGAGTTCATACCTCGTGCAATGGCAAGTAGTCTCATGAGAAAGAATTGGTGAGATCAGTTTTTTCGCACAAAAGAGATCTTTTTACTTACTTAAAAATGTACCAACTCGTGCTTCATCAAGAAACTAGTATGGCTCAATCTAAAGCTCAACAAAGATTCAAGACTCAACTCAGCCTATTTGACATGGCATGAATCATAAACAGATAACTAAAGGGAGACTAGTCTCAAAAGCTAATATGACATGAATTAGTCGCAGGCTCAAGCAACTCCTCATCCGGTGCAAGTATGGGATCCTCCCCGTATAATAGCTCCAACGGGGTGATGTTGCCCTCAAGCATTGCTGTCCTTCGACCTGCCTTAAAAGCTTGGGAGACAAATGATGGATATATCCACCGAGTGACCTTACCAAACCATGAGATGGAGATGGGGAGTGATGAAACCCATGTTTGGCACATGGTAGGCATTGCTCTTACTGTTTACCAGTTGTGAGGGAAAATAGTAGAACATGTCCTCCATCTTGGGAAGTCCGTGACAGAGGCAAACGATGGTGACGTAGGCCGCATCGTAGAGTGACATGAGAGCGCTCGACCCTCACCCTATGTAGCGTAGGGGCTGATCCCAAAGGAGCCATACCTAGATAAGCACCACTGTAAGGTACTCAATGGACGCCGCACTGGAGGGTGTGCTAAAAATAGTGTACTCCAAAGGCACGGTGAAGTGAGCGCTGCATTATTACCCATAGGTTGTGCTGCAATGTGCCCTCCTCGAGTGCACTAGTCTAATATTGTGATAGCCAATGGGTAGGCACCTGCAAATTTCTAAGCGAAGTGGGGTTAGTGATCATTTTTACTGTAAAATCAGAGGCTAGGATGAGAAATTACGCTAGGAAAATAAAAAGGTGTAGCAATGTGTTGCACTAATGTCTCCACAATATTTTACTAGTTTCTAAGGTTATGTTTTAGTGAATAAAATGTTGTCAAAACCTTTTATTTTTAGAACGACACTTTTGTTTCTAGCAATGGCTCAAAAGTATTCCAACATTTATTTCTAGCACAAAGAGCTTATACTTGCATTTGTGGGTTGTTACATTAGTGTACTTTCAGGTAATGATTTTCGCTGTAAATTTCTCTGCGTCAATTTGGGCACAATTTTTTTTAGATTCCAATTTTAATTCTATTTGGGTTTCATCAATTGTATAGTTTTTTGCATGGTAGCGTTCATAAATTGTCTTCTAGAGAAACATCAGTCCAAAGCCAGGAAGCTAAATTCCAACAAAATACAATAAAAAAGTTTTAAATTTTACACATTTTCCAACATCCTAAATTTTAGGATGTTACAACCAATGCAGCATTTTGAACAATTTCCCATGATTTCCGACATTTTTCCAAGATAGTGCCAAATAATTTTAAAAGAGGGGTGGTACATTGTATCTATGATAATACCAAAATACTAGCAGTGAAGGATTGTGGATGGAAAGGAAACAGACTATGGATGCATGCATTCCGTGATTGCAGCACAACCATAGGAGAAAGGGTCAATGAACCTCCCTGAAGGAGGTTTCTGCTATTAATAACAACACATGTTGTATGGCTAGAATAGAAGAACTTGCTCTATATAAATTGGTCAAAATCCAACACCTCCATTGGCGTAAAGATGTGGAGCATGACTAGATCCATCCATTTCAATTGCAGTGCCCGCATAGGCCGAGTCACGGAGATCATGGCTGTTTTACTCCTTGTGGTTATCCTCGCGCCACCTTCACCACATCCACGTGTGCCGCTACCAACACAAAGCCACCATCGGTTGTGGATTCCAGCGACCATCCGCCGCGCGCGGAGTTCCTCCGTGCTCATTGCAACACCGTGGGGAGGTATTTTCGAACCATCGCTATAAATCTCTCCTACCACATGCGACCACTTCTACGGTAGCGATGTCAAGCTTGCCCACACCGCCACCGCCATCTCGGTTGGCCGTGCAAGCCTCGGTAAGAGAGATGCGCCACGCCAACAAAGACGGCAAAGACCCGATGATTGGTCGGCGAAACGGGTGCCTTCAGTTGTACGAAGAAGCCTCCGATGGCGATAGAGAGGCGTTGGCCAGCTTCCGCCGCCTTGAATCTACGAGCAACGGCGGGAAGCTGAGCGGGCGGGACCTAGAGGATGTAAAGAATTGGCTCGATAAGGTGCAGATGAAGGAAGGTGAGTGCTCTATGGATCTGGATGCGATTGAGGCGGAGCTACCTGTGACGCTCAAAGTGCAAAATGACCTGTTTGTCGCAATCCCTCTCTTCAAAGCCATACTAAAGTGAACGAACACTGCCACTTCGGCCGATTGGTTTTGGTATTCTTGTTGCCCAGAATGCATTTTTCCAACTTGTGTCAGGGACATTAAGCCATGTATGTTTTATTTTGGCATTTATGATTCATGTAATTTGTAAGCAACTACGCTTAATGTTGCTTTACATATTATGATCTTACTATTTTATCTCACCTTAAATATATAAGGATGAGTAGAACAAGCAATGAGATCACACCTACGCAGCAGATGTGTCTTTTCGTTGCCGAAATTCGCATATATTTGCAAATATGTAATTTAAAATAGGCAACATATCCATGAAATCTCGTTTATGAAAGGCCTAACTATTTTCCGTAAATCAGGAAGCGGATTAGGAAGAATTCATTGCATATGAAAATGTCCAATTTTAAAATAGGCGTATAGCCTTTTTCGGAAGACTGTTTGGTGGTACATGTATTTGCACATAATATGGATCTCTGGATCGTTATTCTTCCACATGCAATCACCTCACAGTAAAATAGATGTTTCTACACATACATCTGAGAGACTGATTGGTGGTGCCCTTGGAAATCATCCTCTTGAGAGACGTTGTTGTCACTCGACTCAAGCATCGGTATTTAGAAGCTGAGGGTAAAGTCCATGCATTCGGCCTAACAGATGCGACATTGTTCGCCATGCATCCTCGAGATCTGCCTTTCCTGGAGCAGCTCCACACCTTGGAACTTCCTGCTCTGGGAGATAACCGGATCTGAAGCTGCGAGCAAAGTGTGGTAGGATCAAGGACCAGGACGTTCCAAATGATCACGACTATGGTACGAGCGATGACGACTTGTGTGGCCCGGGGTGCCTGTGCAGGCAGTGGTGTAGCTAGAACAAGATTCGCACGTGCAGATCTAATCAAGATGTTGATCGGTGGTATTGTATTACTTGCCACAACAGAATGGTAAAAAAAAGTTTGCCACAGCTTCATAAATTTACACAGCTGTTGGGTCCGCAACGTATGATGGCTGCATGCACCCGCTCCCTAGCATACACGTCGATCTAGTACGTACATCCATTGTTTGCATGCATTGCATGGGCATGTACGTACGTACGACTAACGTATGTGTCTGCCCATAAAAACCTGTGCATGTTAGTCACAGAGCTCGACATGTACTGCATATGCATGCATTCGTATGGTAGGGTACCCCCGATCTATTCCCGGAACTAGCTAGCACACAAGCATACAAGATGATAAAGACAGACTAGCTGCTAGTACTCCTATTTACGTACGCCACTACCACTAAGGATCACTCGTGATGGTTTAGAATTTTTTCTGACGGGCCACAACAAAATGTTAGTAATTTTAATTTTTTCGTGATGGGTTTATAACGCTATCGGGAAACAATGTATTGCATGTCGGTGTTGCCAACACCCCTATGGAAAATACATTTTCATGTCAGCCCTTTTCATTGACCCTTAGAACAATTGCTATTTTTGTGGCGTGGCTAAATTCGCCCGACAAGGATTATTGAGTGTAGGGGCAATCCAAGAAGGAATCTGTTGGACTGGATTTTCAATCCGAATCCTATGAAACACCGCACTATTCCTCGCATCGAGAGATAGTGCTAACAGTACATTCTGCATTATCTTATACATCGCATGAAACAAACTAAACCATAATATTACAAACCAGAGTTTAAAATACACCACGTCGGGCGACAGTTTTACACAAGGGCCGATAAGGCCAAATGCTCATAATACAAAAAGCAGTAGCGGAGGCAAAAGAAGAAACCATAATCCGCGGGCAAGCGATTGAAGGGTAATTGTGCGCAAGATATATGGTCTAAGCCTAATTAATATATGTGCACACAATCTCCATTAAGTCTACTTGTCTAGGACCCAAACTCGCGAGCATCGTCCTAGATTCCTTCGTTGGCTCCTCCATCTGTGGTAGGGGTGTCTTCATAAGCATAGTGGTCTTGGGTCCCTGTTTCTGATTTTGGTAATGCGAGGGTGAGCACAATCCACCGTGCTCCGCGAGCCAATACACAGTATGCAATAGGTAACATGCATGGGTTATCAAGAATAGGCTTGGGTTATTTTATGTGCCATAAATTGCTTTTAAATATATTACATAGAAATTTTCTAAGATCTAACAATTTGAACTTATAATGTAATGTGTAAAAGTGTGTATTAATAATGGTGATTCAGGTACCATCCACCGTTTCATGGCTTACGCACCATATGCTAACCTTTCAGCGTTATAACCGCTTACATTATCACTGGGGCGTCACCCAAGGCAACACAAACCAGGGCTTTCCACTGCCCTCCACTTTTCTAATCCCACCCCCACTAAGTTTTTGAAATAGAACTGTATTCGGTTAGGTTCGCATGTTCGCCCTTGACCGCGGGCTCGGCTATCCGTATAGTTTTGACACTGCAGAGTTTGTACACTTTACCCACAAGAGACAGTCTGCTCGTTGCCCCACATGACACCTTAGTCGTGTGGTTGAGTAGACTATCACACTAACTTTTCAAAGTATCTAGTCCCTTTTGTCATCTCACCCTATGGGCTGCTCCCACTTGCGGTGGGTCCCATCTTGTTGGATCAAAATCGCAACAGAGGGGGTGAATGTTGCTCCTTAAAAATGACCCCAAAAGTATTACGAAAGAGTTTCCTCTTCAGAGCTACTGAGCTTATGAAGGAACACCAACAACTCAAATAAACCTCAACCAGAGAAGAGAAGGCAATCGACCAAGATGCGAAAAGAAACGAAACCAAGTCAAAGATCAACGGCTCGGGCGGTCCGATCATATGATGCATTGGGCGATCGACCGCATGCCTCTCGCGGTCGACCGCCAGCACCACCGGTTTGATACTATACTATGACCACGACCGCTATACTACGACCGGTCGACCGGTTATCCTGACAATACTGAAAAACAGAGCGAACAGAAAAATCCTTAAAACCGAGATTGGAAGAATTCAATAGAATCGAGACCTTCCTACGGTAACCTCCACCAAATAAACATAAACCTATTCTGAATAGCTTAGAGGCCTCAAACAACAAGAGTGATCAACCATAGCCCAAGAATTTGAGATTTTAGCCAAAAGCGAAAACTATCGAGAGCTTCACTAAATCTCAAATTTCCACCAATCTTTGATCTTTTGCTCATGAAACTTGGAAATCATCTAAGCAATAATCTCTGGGCTTAGGAACTCATCTCAGGGCATAAACTTTAGAAGAGCAAATCAAAACATCACCAAACCCTGGAACTATGAACTGAGAAAGACAAGAACGCAGGAAAGAGAGAAATGTGATTCTTGTGATTCAACCAATTTGCTCTTGGAATTAGCTGACCAAAGGGTCTAGAAATACAATCCCATCACAGAGCAATCCATTTTACTACTCCTCAGCAAGAATCAACACAAAAATGAAAATATGAGAAATCAAGAACACGAAGAAGAACAGGAGGCAGGAACATCTCAACTGAAATTGATTCTTTCCCAAACAACCAAGGATTACATATGAGTCCCCATACACGATTGAATACTAGAGGAATGATTACATTACATTGTTCTCTCAAGAACACATGCACATACCTTGAACACTTCCTCTCCTCACAAGAACATACGTACAGAGAGGAGACAACCTCCTGCTCTTCACCACATGAATCCCAAAGCCATTTTCCTCTCTCAAGCATGCCAACAACCAGGAGACATGCACCTATTATATCCTTGCTTAATGGGTTCACCACATGCTTTGCCCATTAAGCTTTACTCTTTACCCACAAACTCTAGTGCTTTGTCCACAATCCACTTCCTTTGGTGCAGCTTTGCGTATTCACCAAAACGCCCCTCTTGCACCTTCCGGGAAGCTTCCTCCTTTCTTGCCGCTCAAGCTTCGCAACCACCTCGAGTCCACATTGTCTTCGGCACATCCCGACCGCTCCGACCTCAGCACCACCTGCGCCTAGTCCGGTCATCCCGTGCCTCGCCACGACTTCGCCTCGACGTCCTGCAGCCATCACAGACAAGAAACACATCACATATCACCGCTCGAAACATGTAATCACAATTAGCTTCAGAAAATCGTACTTAAGCAAGAAAAGACCCAAATGACCAATCGGGAAGAATAATACACCTCAAGTCCATCTAACCAAACCCGACTGAGTCAAATGCCATCATGGCACGAAACGCACAAACCAAACTCAATCTTTTCAGAACCCTTGTCAATTACTCATCGTAATCATGGAGTCATAACCACATGGTCTCTCAATCTCCCCCTTGATGAGTATATTGACAAACCCAGAAAAAGCGTAAAGTTGAGTTTGAAAATAAAAGAGAGTCAAACATGGTCCAAGAGAAGTCAAGGTAGCTTATGACCATGTCGACAAACGGAGCACAAACATAAAGAGCAAATTGTTCACCAAAGCTCCCCAAAGGACTTTTTCTCCGCTATTCTCCCCCCTTTTGGCAATAGAATCATCAAGAATGCAAAAGAGAGAATAAGGCATGATGTTGGATGAAATGGCTGAAGTTGGGTTATTTTAAGTGTTTAGAGCCATGAAGATTATCCAAAATGACCATTTGAGTATTACACCAAGCCATACCACATAAGTATGCTATCAAGATCATGACAAGACATGTATAATCAAGGTAAGCCAAATAGGTCACAAACTGAAAATTAGTCGAATTTCTTAGTATGTCAAGCCATCCATGATAATAGTCTAGCTAAAGGTATCCAAAGATGATGCATGTCATGTCAATAATCTAAGTGGAACCAAGAAGCTAGTATTGAGTCAATTTAGAGTGCTAAAAGTTCAAGAATGAATCACTTGTTCAAGTACTTGGTCTTTTTGTGTAATTAAGCAAATTGAGCACATTTGACATGATTTTTCTTTTGAAGCTCATGGTCGTTTCCAACCAACATTTTTAGTCATGTACTAGATCTCAAGCCTTATGCGACTACTCCAAGATAGAAGCTTAAGAAGACAGTCTTGGTCATCCAAAACTCTCCCTGAGTTCATACCTCGTGCAATGGCAAGTAGTCTCATGAGAAAGAATTGGTGAGATCAGTTTTTTCGCACAAAAGAGATCTTTTTACTTACTTAAAAATGTACCAACTCGTGCTTCATCAAGAAACTAGTATGGCTCAATCTAAAGCTCAACAAAGATTCAAGACTCAACTCAGCCTATTTGACATGGCATGAATCATAAACGGATAACTAAAGGGAGACTAGTCTCAAAAGCTAATATGACATGAATTAGTCGCAGGCTCAAGCAACTCCTCATCCGGTGCAAGTATGGGATCCTCCCCGTATAATAGCTCCAACGGGGTGATGTTGCCCTCAAGCATTGCTGTCCTTCGACCTGCCTTAAAAGCTTGGGAGACAAATGATGGATATATCCACCGAGTGACCTTACCAAACCATGAGATGGAGATGGGGAGTGATGAAACCCATGTTTGGCACATGGTAGGCATTGCTCTTACTGTTTACCAGTTGTGAGGGAAAATAGTAGAACATGTCCTCCATCTTGGGAAGTCCGTGACAGAGGCAAACGATGGTGACGTAGGCCGCATCGTAGAGTGACATGAGAGCGCTCGACCCTCACCCTATGTAGCGTAGGGGCTGATCCCAAAGGAGCCATACCTAGATAAGCACCACTGTAAGGTACTCAATGGACGCCGCACTGGAGGGTGTGCTAAAAATAGTGTACTCCAGTGCACGGGTGAAGTGAGCGCGCTGCATTATTACCCATAGGTTGTGCTGCAATGTGCCCTCCTCGAGTGCACTAGTCTAATATTGTGATAGCCAATGGGTAGGCACCTGCAAATTTCTAAGCGAAGTGGGGTTAGTGATCATTTTTACCAGGTAAAATCAGAGGCTAGGATGAGAAATTACGCTAGGAAAATAAAAAGGTGTAGCAATGTGTTGCACTAATGTCTCCACAATATTTTACTAGTTTCTAAGGTTTTGTTTTAGTGAATAAAATGTTGTCAAAACCTTTTATTTTTAGAACGACACTTTTGTTTCTAGCAATGGCTCAAAAGTATTCCAACATTTATTTCTAGCACAAAGAGCTTATACTTGCATTTGTGGGTTGTTACATTAGTGTACTTTCAGTAATGATTTTATTGTAAATTTCTCTGCGTCAATTTGGGCACAATTTTTTTAGATTCCAATTTTAATTCTATTTGGGTTTCATCAATTGTATAGTTTTTGCATGGTAGCGTTCATAAATTGTCTTCTAGAGAAACATCACCCAAAGCCGAAGCTAAATTCCAACAAAATACAATAAAAAAGTTTTAAATTTTACACATTTTCCAACATCCTAAATTTTAGGATGTTACAACCAATGCAGCATTTTGAACAATTTCCCATGATTTCCCGACATTTTTCCAAGATAGTGCCAAATAATTTTAAAAAGAGGGGGTGGTACATTGTATCTATGATAATACCAAAATACTAGCAGTGAAGGACTGTGGATGGAAAGGAAACAGCTATGGACTGCATGCATTCCGTGATTGCAGCACAACCATAGGAGAAAGGGTCAATGAACCTCCCTGAAGGAGGTTTCTGCTATTAATAACAACACATGTTGTATGGCTAGAATAGAAGAACTTGCTCTATATAAATTGGTCAAAATCCAACACCTCCATTGGCGTAAAGATGTGGAGCATGACTAGATCCATCCATTTCAATTGCAGTGCCCGCATAGGCCGAGTCACGGAGATCATGGCTGTTTTACTCCTTGTGGTTATCCTCGCTGCCACCTTCACCACATCCACGTGTGCCGCTACCAACACAAAGCCACCATCAGTTGTGGATTCCAAGCAGCCATCCGCCGCTGCGGCGGAGTTCCTCCGTGCTCGCTGCAACACCGTGGGGGAGGTATTTTCGAACCACTGCTATAAATCTCTCCTACCACATGCAGACCACTTCTACGGTAGCGATGTCAAGCTTGCCCACACTGCCACCGCCATCCTGGTTGGCCGGCTGCAAGCCTCGGTAAGAGAGATGCGCCACGCCAACAGCACGGGCAAAGACCCGATGATTGGTCGGCGAAACGGGTGCCTTCAGTTGTACGAAGAAGCCTCCGATGGCGATAGAGAGGCGTTGGCCAGCTTCCGCCGCCTTGAATCTACGAGCAACGGCGGGAAGCTGAGCGGGCGGGACCTAGAGGATGTAAAGAATTGGCTCGATAAGGTGCAGATGAAGGAAGGTGAGTGCTCTATGGATCTGGATGCGATTGAGGCGGAGCTACCTGTGACGCTCAAAGTGCAAAATGACCTGTTTGTCGCAATCCCTCTCTTCAAAGCCATACTAAAGTGAACGAACACTGCCACTTCGGCCGATTGGTTTTGGTATTCTTGTTGCCCAGAATGCATTTTTCCAACTTGTGTCAGGGACATTAAGCCATGTATGTTTTATTTTGGCATTTATGATTCATGTAATTTGTAAGCAACTACGCTTAATGTTGCTTTACATATTATGATCTTACTATTTTATCTCACCTTAAATATATAAGGATGAGTAGAACAAGCAATGAGATCACACCTACGCAGCAGATGTGTCTTTTCGTTGCCGAAATTCGCATATATTTGCAAATATGTAAATTAAAATAGGCAACATATCCAGTGAAATCTCGTTTAACAGTGCCTAACTATTTTCCGTAAATCAGGAAGCGGATTAGGAAGAATTCATTGCATATGAAAATGTCCAATTTTAAAATAGGCGTATAGCCTTTTCGAAGACTGCTTTGGTGGTACATGTATTTGCACATAATATGGATCTCTGGATCGTTATTCTTCCACATGCAATCACCTCACAGTAAAATAGATGTTTCTACACATACATCTGAGAGACTGATTGGTGGTGCCCTTGGAAATCATCCTCTTGAGAGACGTTGTTGTCACTCGACTCAAGCATCGGTATTTAGAAGCTGAGGGTAAAGTCCATGCATTCGGCCTAACAGATGCGACATTGTTCGCCATGCATCCTCGAGATCTGCCTTTCCTGGAGCAGCTCCACACCTTGGAACTTCCTGCTCTGGGAGATAACCGGATCTGAAGCTGCGAGCAAAGTGTGGTAGGATCAAGGACCAGGACGTTCCAAATGATCACGACTATGGTACGGCGATGGCGACTTGTGTGGCACGGGTGCCTGTGCGGCGATGGTGTAGCTAGAACAAGATTCGCACGTGCGAGATCTAATCAAGATGTTGATCGGTGGTATTGTATTACTTGCCACAACAGAATGGTAAAAAAAAGTTTGCCACAGCTTCATAAATTTACACAGCTGTTGGGTCCGCAACGTATGATGGCTGCATGCACCCGCTCCCTAGCATACACGTCGATCTAGTACGTACATCCATTGTTTGCATGCATTGCATGGGCATGTACGTACGTACGACTAACGTATGTGTCTGCCCATAAAAACCTGTGCATGTTAGTCACAGAGCTCGACATGTACTGCATATGCATGCATTCGTATGGTAGGGTACCCCCGATCTATTCCCGGAACTAGCTAGCACACAAGCATACAAGATGATAAAGACAGACTAGCTGCTAGTACTCCTATTTACGTACGCCACTACCACTAAGGATCACTCGTGATGGTTTAGAATTTTTTCTGACGGGCCACAACAAAATGTTAGTAATTTTAATTTTTTCGTGATGGGTTTATAACGCTATCGGGAAACAATGTATTGCATGTCGGTGTTGCCAACACCCCTATGGAAAATACATTTTCATGTCACCCTTTTCATTGACCCTTAGAACAATTGCTATTTTTGTGGCGTGGCTAAATTCGCCCGACAAGGATTATTGAGTGTAGGGGCAATCCAAGAAGGAATCTGTTGGACCTGGATTTTTCAATCCAGAATCCCCTGCGAAACACCGCACTATTCCCTGCATCAGTAGATAGTGCTAACAGGTACATTCCTGCATTATCTTATACATCGCATGAAACAAACTAAACCATAATATTACAAACCAGAGTTTAAAATACACCACGTCGGGCGACAGTTTTACACAAGGGCCGATAAGGCCAAATGCTCATAATACAAAAAGCAGTAGCGGAGGCAAAAGAAGAAACCATAATCCGCGGGCAAGCGATTGAAGGGTAATTGTGCGCAAGATATATGGTCTAAGCCTAATTAATATATGTGCACACAAACTCCATTAAGTCTACTTGTCTAGGACCCAAACTCGCGAGCATCGTCCTAGATTCCTTCGTTGGCTCCTCCATCTGTGGCAGGGGTGTCTTCATAAGCGTAGTGGTCTTGAGTCCCTAGTTCTGATTTTGGTAATGTGAGGGTGAGCACAATCCACCGTGCTCCGCGAGCCAATACACAGTATGCAATAGGTAACATGCATGGGTTATCAAGAATAGGCTTGGGTTATTTTATGTGCCATAAATTGCTTTTAAATATATTACATAGAAATTTTCTAAGACCTAACAATTTGAACTTATAATGTAATGTGTAAAAGTGTGTATTAATAATGGTGATTCAGTTACCATCCACCGTTTCATGGCTTACGCACCATATGCTAACCTTTCAGCGTTATAACCGCTTACATTATCGCTGGGGCGTCACCCAAGGCAACACAAACCAGGGCTTTCCACTGCCCTCCACTTTTCTAATCCCACCCCCACTAAGTTTTTGAAATAGAACTGTATTCGGTTAGGTTCGCATGTTCGCCCTTGACCGCGGGCTCGGCTATCCGTATAGTTTTGACACTGCAGAGTTTGTACACTTTACCCACAAGAGACAACGATCAAGGTCCCCCACATGACACCTTAGTCGTGTGGTTGAGTAGACTATCACGCTAACTTTTCAAAGTATCTAGTCCCTTTTGTCATCTCACCCTATGGGCTGCTCCCACTTGCGGTGGGTCCCATACTGTTGGATCAAAATCGGCAACAGAGGGGGTGAATGTTGCTCCTAAAAATGACCCCCAAAAAGTATTACGAAAGAGTTTCCTCTTCAGTAGCTACAGAGCTTATGAAGGGAACACCAACAACTCAAATAAACCTCAACCAGTAGAAGAGAAGGCAATACGACCAAGATGCGAAAAGAAACGAAAACCAAGTCAAAGATCAACAGCTCGGGGTCCGATCATATGCATTGGGCGATCGACCGCATGCCTCATCGCCGGTCGACCGCCAGCACCACCGGTTTGATACTATACTATGACCACGACCGCTATACTACGACCGGTCGGACTGGTTATCCCGACAATACGAAAACAGAGCGAATGTAAAAATCCTTAAAACCGAGATTGGAAGAATTCAATAGAATCGAGACCTTCCTACTGGTAACCTCCAGCCAAATAAACATAAACCTATTCTGAATAGCTTAGAGGCCTCAAACAACAAGAGTGATCAACCATAGCCCAAGAATTTGAGATTTTAGCCAAAAACTGAAAACTATCAGAGAGCTTCACTAAATCTCAAATTTCCAGCCAATCTTTGATCTTTTGCTCATGAAACTTGGAAATCATCTAAGCAATAATCTCTGGCTTAGGAACTCATCTCGGGCATAAACTTTAGAAGAGCAAATCAAAACATCACCAAACCCTGGAACTATGAACTGAGAAAGACAAGAACGCAGGAAAGAGAGAAATGTGATTCTTGTGATTCAACCAATTTGCTCTTGGAATTAGCTGACCAAAGGGTCTAGAAATACAATCCCATCACAGAGCAATCCATTTTACTACTCCTCAGCAAGAATCAACACAAAAATGAAAATATGAGAAATCAAGAACACGAAGAAGAACAGGAGGCAGGAACATCTCAACTGAAATTGATTCTTTCCCAAACAACCAAGGATTACATATGAGTCCCCATACACGATTGAATACTAGAGGAATGATTACATTACATTGTTCTCTCAAGAACACATGCACATACCTTGAACACTTCCTCTCCTCACAAGAACATACGTACAGAGAGGAGACAACCTCCTGCTCTTCACCACATGAATCCCAAAGCCATTTTCCTCTCTCAAGCATGCCAACAACCAGGAGACATGCACCTATTATATCCTTGCTTAATGGGTTCACCACATGCTTTGCCCATTAAGCTTTACTCTTTACCCACAAACTCTAGTGCTTTGTCCACAATCCACTTCCTTTGGTGCAGCTTTGCGTATTCACCAAAACGCCCCTCTTGCACCTTCCGGGAAGCTTCCTCCTTTCTTGCCGCTCAAGCTTCGCAACCACCTCGAGTCCACATTGTCTTCGGCACATCCCGACCGCTCCGACCTCAGCACCACCTGCGCCTAGTCCGGTCATCCCGTGCCTCGCCACGACTTCGCCTCGACGTCCTGCAGCCATCACAGACAAGAAACACATCACATATCACCGCTCGAAACATGTAATCACAATTAGCTTCAGAAAATCGTACTTAAGCAAGAAAAGACCCAAATGACCAATCGGGAAGAATAATACACCTCAAGTCCATCTAACCAAACCCGACTGAGTCAAATGCCATCATGGCACGAAACGCACAAACCAAACTCAATCTTTTCAGAACCCTTGTCAATTACTCATCGTAATCATGGAGTCATAACCACATGGTCTCTCAATCTCCCCCTTGATGAGTATATTGACAAACCCAGAAAAAGCGTAAAGTTGAGTTTGAAAATAAAAGAGAGTCAAACATGGTCCAAGAGAAGTCAAGGTAGCTTATGACCATGTCGACAAACGGAGCACAAACATAAAGAGCAAATTGTTCACCAAAGCTCCCCAAAGGACTTTTTCTCCGCTATTCTCCCCCCTTTTGGCAATAGAATCATCAAGAATGCAAAAGAGAGAATAAGGCATGATGTTGGATGAAATGGCTGAAGTTGGGTTATTTTAAGTGTTTAGAGCCATGAAGATTATCCAAAATGACCATTTGAGTATTACACCAAGCCATACCACATAAGTATGCTATCAAGATCATGACAAGACATGTATAATCAAGGTAAGCCAAATAGGTCACAAACTGAAAATTAGTCGAATTTCTTAGTATGTCAAGCCATCCATGATAATAGTCTAGCTAAAGGTATCCAAAGATGATGCATGACATGTCAATAATCTAAGTGGAACCAAGAAGCTAGTATTGAGTCAATTTAGAGTGCTAAAAGTTCAAGAATGAATCACTTGTTCAAGTACTTGGTCTTTTGTGTAATTAAGCAAATTGAGCACATTTGACATGATTTTTCTTTTGAAGCTCATGGTCGTTTCCAACCAACATTTTTAGTCATGTACTAGATCTCAAGCCTTATGCGACTACTCCAAGATAGAAGCTTAAGAAGACAGTCTTGGTCATCCAAAACTCTCCCGAGTTCATACCTCGTGCAATGGCAAGTAGTCTCATGAGAAAGAATTGGTGAGATCAGTTTTTCGCACAAAAGAGATCTTTTACTTACTTAAAATGTACCAACTCGTGCTTCATCAAGAAACTAGTATGGCTCAATCTAAAGCTCAACAAAGATTCAAGACTCAACTCAGCCTATTTGACATGGCATGAATCATAAACGGATAACTAAAGGAGACTAGTCTCAAAAGCTAATATGACATGAATTAGTCGCAGGCTCAAGCAACTCCTCATCCGGTGCAAGTATGGGATCCTCCCCGTATAATAGCTCCAACGGGGTGATGTTGCCCTCAAGCATTGCTGTCCTTCGACCTGCCTTAAAAGCTTGGGAGACAAATGATGGATATATCCACCGAGTGACCTTACCAAACCATGAGATGGAGATGGGGAGTGATGAAACCCATGTTTGGCACATGGTAGGCATTGCTCTTACTGTTTACCAGTTGTGAGGGAAAATAGTAGAACATGTCCTCCATCTTGGAAAGTCCGTGACAGAGGCAAATGATGGTGACGTAGGCCGCATCGTAGAGTGACATGAGAGCGCTCGACCCTCACCCTATGTAGCGTAGGGGCTGATCCCAAAGGAGCCATACCTAGATAAGCACCACTGTAAGGTACTCAATGGACGCCGCACTGGAGGGTGTGCTAAAAATAGTGTACTCCAGTGCACGGGTGAAGTGAGCGCGCTGCATTATTACCCATAGGTTGTGCTGCAATGTGCCCTCCTCGAGTGCACTAGTCTAATATTGTGATAGCCAATGGGTAGGCACCTGCAAATTTCTAAGCGAAGTGGGGTTAGTGATCATTTTTACCAGGTAAAATCAGAGGCTAGGATGAGAAATTACGCTAGGAAAATAAAAAGGTGTAGCAATGTGTTGCACTAATGTCTCCACAATATTTTACTAGTTTCTAAGGTTCTGTTTTAGTGAATAAAATGTTGTCAAAACCTTTTATTTTTAGAACGACACTTTTGTTTCTAGCAATGGCTCAAAAGTATTCCAACATTTATTTCTAGCACAAAGAGCTTATACTTGCATTTGTGGGTTGTTACATTAGTGTACTTTCAGGTAATGATTTTCGCTGTAAATTTCTCTGCGTCAATTTGGGCACAATTTTTTTTAGATTCCAATTTTAATTCTATTTGGGTTTCATCAATTGTATAGTTTTTTGCATGGTAGCGTTCATAAATTGTCTTCTAGAGAAACATCAGTCCAAAGCCAGGAAGCTAAATTCCAACAAAATACAATAAAAAAGTTTTAAATTTTACACATTTTCCAACATCCTAAATTTTAGGATGTTACAACCAATGCAGCATTTTGAACAATTTCCCATGATTTCCCGACATTTTTCCAAGATAGTGCCAAATAATTTTAAAAAGAGGGGGTGGTACATTGTATCTATGATAATACCAAAATACTAGCAGTGAAGGACTGTGGATGGAAAGGAAACAGCTATGGACTGCATGCATTCCGTGATTGCAGCACAACCATAGGAGAAAGGGTCAATGAACCTCCCTGAAGGAGGTTTCTGCTATTAATAACAACACATGTTGTATGGCTAGAATAGAAGAACTTGCTCTATATAAATTGGTCAAAATCCAACACCTCCATTGGCGTAAAGATGTGGAGCATGACTAGATCCATCCATTTCAATTGCGGTGCCGCATAGGCCGAGTCACGGAGATCATGGCTGTTTTACTCCTTGTGGTTATCCTCGCGCCACCTTCACCACATCCACGTGTGCCGCTACCAACACAAAGCCACCATCAGTTGTGGATTCCAAGCAGCCATCCGCCGCTGCGGCGGAGTTCCTCCGTGCTCGCTGCAACACCGTGGGGGAGGTATTTTCGAACCACTGCTATAAATCTCTCCTACCACATGCAGACCACTTCTACGGTAGCGATGTCAAGCTTGCCCACACTGCCACCGCCATCCTGGTTGGCCGGCTGCAAGCCTCGGTAAGAGAGATGCGCCACGCCAACAGCACGGGCAAAGACCCGATGATTGGTCGGCGAAACGGGTGCCTTCAGTTGTACGAAGAAGCCTCCGATGGCGATAGAGAGGCGTTGGCCAGCTTCCGCCGCCTTGAATCTACGAGCAACGGCGGGAAGCTGAGCGGGCGGGACCTAGAGGATGTAAAGAATTGGCTCGATAAGGTGCAGATGAAGGAAGGTGAGTGCTCTATGGATCTGGATGCGATTGAGGCGGAGCTACCTGTGACGCTCAAAGTGCAAAATGACCTGTTTGTCGCAATCCCTCTCTTCAAAGCCATACTAAAGTGAACGAACACTGCCACTTCGGCCGATTGGTTTTGGTATTCTTGTTGCCCAGAATGCATTTTTCCAACTTGTGTCAGGGACATTAAGCCATGTATGTTTTATTTTGGCATTTATGATTCATGTAATTTGTAAGCAACTACGCTTAATGTTGCTTTACATATTATGATCTTACTATTTTATCTCACCTTAAATATATAAGGATGAGTAGAACAAGCAATGAGATCACACCTACGCAGCAGATGTGTCTTTTCGTTGCCGAAATTCGCATATATTTGCAAATATGTAAATTAAAATAGGCAACATATCCAGTGAAATCTCGTTTAACAGTGCCTAACTATTTTCCGTAAATCAGGAAGCGGATTAGGAAGAATTCATTGCATATGAAAATGTCCAATTTTAAAATAGGCGTATAGCCTTTTTCGGAAGACTGTTTGGTGGTACATGTATTTGCACATAATATGGATCTCTGGATCGTTATTCTTCCACATGCAATCACCTCACAGTAAAATAGATGTTTCTACACATACATCTGAGAGACTGATTGGTGGTGCCCTTGGAAATCATCCTCTTGAGAGACGTTGTTGTCACTCGACTCAAGCATCGGTATTTAGAAGCTGAGGGTAAAGTCCATGCATTCGGCCTAACAGATGCGACATTGTTCGCCATGCATCCTCGAGATCTGCCTTTCCTGGAGCAGCTCCACACCTTGGAACTTCCTGCTCTGGGAGATAACCGGATCTGAAGCTGCGAGCAAAGTGTGGTAGGATCAAGGACCAGGACGTTCCAAATGATCACGACTATGGTACGAGCGATGACGACTTGTGTGGCCTGGGGTGCCTGTGCAGGCAGTGGTGTAGCTAGAACAAGATTCGCACGTGCAGATCTAATCAAGATGTTGATCGGTGGTATTGTATTACTTGCCACAACAGAATGGTAAAAAAAAGTTTGCCACAGCTTCATAAATTTACACAGCTGTTGGGGTCCGCAACGTATGATGGCTGCATGCACCCGCTCCCTAGCATACACGTCGATCTAGTACGTACATCCATTGTTTGCATGCATTGCATGGGCATGTACGTACGTACGACTAACGTATGTGTCTACCCATAAAAACCTGTGCATGTTAGTCACAGAGCTCGACATGTACTGCATCTGCATGCATTCGTATGGTAGGGTACCCCCGATCTATTCCCGGAACTAGCTAGCACACAAGCATACAAGATGATAAAGACAAACTAGCTGCTAGTACTCCTACTTACGTACGCCACTACCACTAAGGATCACTCGTGACGGTTTAGAATTTTTTTCTGACGGGCCACAACAAAATGTTAGTAATTTTAATTTTTTCGTGATGGGTTTATAACGCTATCGGGAAACAATGTATTGCATGTCGGTGTTGCCAACACCCCTATGGAAAATACATTTTCATGTCAGCCCTTTTCATTGACCCTTAGAACAATTGCTATTTTTGTGGCGTGGCTAAATTCGCCCGACAAGGATTATTGAGTGTAGGGGCAATCCAAGAAGGAATCTGTTGGACCTGGATTTTTCAATCCAGAATCCCCTGCGAAACACCGCACTATTCCCTGCATCAGTAGATAGTGCTAACAGGTACATTCCTGCATTATCTTATACATCGCATGAAACAAACTAAACCATAATATTACAAACCAGAGTTTAAAATACACCACGTCGGGCGACAGTTTTACACAAGGGCCGATAAGGCCAAATGCTCATAATACAAAAAGCAGTAGCGGAGGCAAAAGAAGAAACCATAATCCGCGGGCAAGCGATTGAAGGGTAATTGTGCGCAAGATATATGGTCTAAGCCTAATTAATATATGTGCACACAATCTCCATTAAGTCTACTTGTCTAGGACCGAGATTGGAAGAATTCAATAGAACTGAGACCTTCCTGCTGTTAACCTCCGGCCAAATAAACATAAACCTATTCTGAATAGCTTAGAGGCCCCAAACAACAAGAGTGATCAACCATAGCCCAAGAATTTGAGATTTTAGCCAAAAACTGAAAACTATCAGAGAGCTTCACTAAATCTCAAATTTCGAGCCTATGGGCTATCATGATCTAGTCCCTTTTGTCATCTCACCCTATGGGCTGCTCCCACTTGCGGTGGGTCCCATACATTGCACGGGATTTGACCATGGATACTGGCTCATTCAGACTCCACTCTCCACAGCGCAAGTACAAATGGTTACGTCACCCTCCACTCGGTGTCCCTTTAGGTCTCCCCTTGCCCTTGCAATATTGCCCTTCTTTCTACTACCGGTGAGATGAGTCCGGGGGTTTCGATTGTTTTACTTTGCCAGGTTGCATTTTGCAGACTTGTGGTTGTAGTGTTTTACGTAGGATATCATGAAAAGATTCAGTCCTTAAGGTTATCTGGGCGGTTCTACCACATCCCATACATTGTGCTTCCATTGCACCACATACCAGCCCTCGTGTCATCCGCCCAGATAGTTAAACAAAATTTGGGGTTTTCGGGGAGCATAAAATAATCAGGTCATAATGCACCCTTCATTTCCACCATGACCTCCCAATCAGTTCCTCATGATATGATTAAAAGGTGATGCTTGGGGCATTTTGGTGCCCCGCGATTATCTAAGCAATACTAAGCAGTGTTGTATAATTACGGACTTATTTTCGAAAGATGTACCATTATAAATTTTTTTTATTAAGGTGACAAGGCTCAGATATTCAAGTGTTCTAAATGAGAGTAATACCAGTAACTTAATAAAGGGGTATATAACTAGAAGCTGTAAATCAACACAAATTTACACATAAAATAACAGCATGCAAATTGGATAATTTAAAACGGAATTAATTTGTAGAAAATGTAGGTTCAACATGATCAAAGTATTGACTCTCCTTGGTCACAGTTGTCCTGGTCTTGATCTTTGAGGGTTGCTTCCGCTTCGGCTTCTATTTCCTGGGCCTCGTACGCTATTCTTAAATTGCGCAAAAATTTAGATAAACTTTAGCAAACCAAACAAATTCCCACAAAAAAAATACAAATGAGCTTCAACAATTATGGTTTCGGTTCCATTGGATAGAGGTTGAATTTAGATTAATTTAGAAAATTGTTTCACTCAATTAGGAGTTAAAATGAATAAGTTATGCTCGTTTAAAGTTCTCAGTTTAATTAAATCCGAAAATAATTTAAAATCTGACAAATGGGACCTATATCAGGTTTTTAAATATTTCTTTTTATTTATTTTTTTATTTCCTTCCCTCTGTATCTAAGACAGGTGGGGCCGGGTATTATTTAATTTTCAGGACATGGCCCACAAGTCAGTGAGTGGTCTTTATTAATTAATCATGATTAGCTTTAATGGGATGTCTTAACCATTAATTAATGATGGTGTTAATCTAATTAATCACTCTCTCCCTCTCTGCTATAGTAGCTCCTCCCTCCGGCCGAAGAAGGGCGAGCTCGACGCCGGCGGAGGAAGCGGAGAACCCACCCAGTATTCCCAAATATCAGCCCTCCACCCAAAATCCCCCAAATCCCTTCACAACGATGCCGCCACCGCCTCCACCCCCAAATATTGCTCGCCTCCTTCTCCACCCTGGACACCGCACTGGAGGGTGTGCTGAAAATAGTGTACTCCAGTGCATGGGTGAAGTGAGCGCGCTGCATTATCACCCATAGGTTGTACTGCAATGTGCCCTTCTCGACTGCACTAGTCTGGTATTGCGATAGCCAATGGGTAGGCACCTGCAAATTTTTAAGCGGAGTGGGATTAGTGATCATTTTTACCAAGTAAAATGAGAGGCTAGGATGAGAAATGATGCTAGGAAAATAAAAGGGTGTAGTAATGTGTTGCACTAATGTTTCCACAATATTTTACCAGTTTCTATGGTTCTGTTTTAGTGAATAAAATGTTGTCAAAACCTTTTATTTTTAGAAGGACAATTTTCTTTCTATCAAAAGCTCAAAAGTATTCCAACATTTATTTCTAGCACAAAGAGCTTGTACTTGCATTTGTGGGTTGTTACATTAGTGTAGTTTCAAGTAATGATTTTCAGTGTAAATTTGCCAGCGTCACTTTGTGGACTATTTTTTTCAGATTCCAATATTAATTCTATTTGGGTTTCATCAATTGTATATTTTTCCCATGGTAGCGTTCATAAATTCGTCCGCCCGTGACCCCGCCTCACTCTCTATCTCTCTCTCTCTCGGATTCAATCGCTCGCCTCGCTGGCTCGCTCCGTCGTCCAGTCCATCGCTCCTCAACCCCTCGCCTAGCTCGGACTCCACCGTCTTTGCCTCTCCAGCTCTCCGCCACTCCGGTTTCCCTTCTCCGGTTCTCCCGTCTCTGACCTCTAGGACTCGGTGCTCACCTGCTCGGTGCTCCTCCGTGGTGCCGTGCCGCTGCCCAGACTCACTGATGGCGCCTCAAACCTTGCCGCCCCGGTCTGGCTCCCCCTGCCCCGGCTCAACCCCCCTCGTTGCCCCGCTCCAACTCCCCCCGCAGGGTCACCGCTAGATCTGGCGAACAACCTTCCCTCGGCCGACTCGCCGCCAGATCTGGCTCCGGCTTCGGCTCTGGTGGCACCTGCTACTGCACACGCGCGTGCCCTCACCCGATCGCCCCCAGCCCCGGCCCCCCTCTGGCCTCTACGTTGTGGCGGCGCCGACGCGTCTCTCCTTTGGCTCTGGTTGTACCGCCGCCTTCTAGGCTAGGAAGTGGAATGGGAACCAATTGCTTTGTTGGAGTGGGTCTTTTGGTGGGCCAACGAGATGAATTTGTTGGGCCTCTTTAAGGGAAGTGGACTACCACTTGAAGTCTTGAACTATGATTTTTGTTTTTTGTTCGGCCTCTTGATGTCTTGACTTGCGCTGGTGTCGGCTGCCAAGGGAGCTCGCCCAGGGGGGCTCGCCGCGCCCTTGGTAGGCAGGCTCAAGCAACTCCTCATCCGATGCAAGTACAAGATCCTCCCCGTATAATAGCTCCAACAGGGTGATGTTGCCCTCAAGCATTGATGTCCTTCGACGTGCCTTAAAAGCTTGGGAGACAAATGATGGATATATCCACCGAGTGACCTTACCAAACCATGAGATGGAGATGGGGAGTGATGAAACCCATGTTTGGCACATGGTAGGCATTGCTCTTACTGTTTCCCAGTTGTGAGGGAAAATAGTAGAATATGTCCTCCATCTTGGGAAGTCCGTGACAAAGGCAAACGATGGTGACATAGGCCGTATCGTAGAGTGACATGAGAGCGCTCGACCCTCGCCCTATGTAGTGTGGGGGCTGACCCCAAAGGAGCCATACCTAGATAAGCTAGCACCTCTGTAAGGTACTAAGTGGACGCCGCACTGGAGGGTGTGCTAAAAATAGTGTCCTCCTGTGCACGGGTGAAGTGAGCGCGCTGCATTATCACCCATAGGTTGTGCTGCAATGTGCCCTCCTCGAATGCACTAGTCTAATATTGTGATAGCCAATGGGTAGGCACCTGCAAATTTTTAAGCGAAGTGGGGTTAGTGATCATTTTTACCAAGTAAAATCAGGATGAGAAATTACGCTAGGAAAATGAAAGGGTGTAGCAATGTGTTGCACTAATGTTGCAATGAGCTCGCGAGGCACGGCGAGGAGGCGAGCGGCGACAGAGCGTCGAGGCGAGGCTTCGGCGCTGTCGTGCGAGCGGAGGGAGAATAATGTGTTTATTTATTTATTTATTTATATGCGTATATGCATGTGTGTGTGTATTATTTATCTACTTATTTACTTATTCTTATTTCTTTACTGCTAGCTTTATCATTGCATCTATTTGTTCATTCACTACGGATTTATGGTTTACCACTCTTCTTTCCGATTTATGGTTTATAACTTTTCTCAAATAAATAAATAAATATAATAATTTTTTCGTCGTTTTTTCAAAACGGCTTATTGGAACAGCTTTTTTAAAGCAGCATATCAACTTATTGGCATTCGAATAGTTTACATAAACATTTACGCTAGATCTAAAAGGCATCAGCCACAGCTATAAGTAACCAACCGCAGCTAAAATGAACCCATGTCACTACTGTAGAACTGAGTGATGTCTTTTCAGTTATCACCTGCAGTCCTGCACGATATTTGCATGGTTTATTTATCGATAAATATCAGAGCCCACTATTCCAAACGGCGCAAACGTGATGTACCACTCCGGCACAATGTCTCGCGTGAGTCTCGGCCTGCACGTCGTTCTTCTTTATCTTTGCTTTTGCACTGTCGAATTGAGCTAACTTTCCGTGGGATACGCCGTGTATCTGCGAGGATTGTGCCTGGGTTTTTTAAAGAGGAAAAACGCACACTAACCCAGCCGCCCACATGCTAGCATGCGGTTAAAGTGCGTACCTACACGGACTCAGATCGAATACAGTGGTGCGGCCACTACAGTGCCGTGCAGTACTAGCTTCCTACTCGGCAAACAAGGAGATCATCCCAAGTCCTTTTCTATTTTTAACACATAGGATCTTAGGATCATTCCATGTATATGGGCTTGTTTGGATTTTATGAGAATTCTATCAATAGAGGATTTTAAGTTTACAATTATACTCTCTCTTACCCGCAATATAAGTTCAAAGTTCACTATATATACATAACAAGAAGACAATAAATTTAAGAAAATTTAATGTTATTGGACTATATATATATCCCTATTAAATAGTATACTACAATCACTCTTCCATTTTTCAGCATAAAAGTTGGAGTATATAGTGAAAATATTACAATAAATATATATTTGATCTCTACAATAGACTTATATCGTGAGACAATATTTTTTAAAAATAAAAACTTATATTACGAGACACTGAGAGTAGTAACCAACTAACCATGGCTCACAGATGAGAAAATGGGGGCATAATGGATTTCTGTTTGTGGGAACAAATGGCATTTATGGGCCGTAGCTAGTCGCTAGGTACTACTGTCCCCCGTTACAAAAGAAAGTTGTTTTAAGTTATGTGTAGTTAAACGTTATAAAATTTAATGATCAGTATCTTTTTGAACATTTACAATGAATGTATGAAAATGGTACATATAAATTTGTCTTGAAAAGTATTTTTTTTATAAAAGTATAACTTTAGTAGGTTTTATAAATATATTATAATCAAAATTGTATTTTGAAACCATACCAATATCCGAAACAACTTCTTTGTGATCGTACGAGTGCAAGAACACTTACGAACTACAAGATAACACAAACAGGAGTGGACGTCGTTGGACCCTACTAGCCAGCGACCATACCCATTGGGGATATGGACTTAGCCATGCTGATTTGGTTTTCAGCCGGGGGGTGACAACCTAGCCCAAGAAGAACATAGCCCATGCTGCCGATATATATGTGCATGCAAAGATTACGACTACCTCGCTAGTTGATGGGCAAAATTACCAACATATAAGGTATCTCTGAGTAATAACCATGGATTAACCATTTCACGTAGATAGAGTAATAAAAAAATACAAATAGGTTATTATGTTTGCATAATCAATCCAATGTGCGAGTAGGCGTGAGCCGATTTGGACCCGTGTAAATAAACATGAATGGTGTGCAGTTATATATTTTTCTTGCACGTATACAACGCTTTTTCTTCACGTACTCTCCTACCTTTGTTTTACAGCGCACGTACTCCCCCCGGACGCCACACCCTTGGCGCGCCGCCCCCACCTCTTCCCTACCGCACGTGCCGCACCGCCTATATACGTGCACCGATCGGCGCGCGCACACACGTCACTAGCTCAAACCTGCAGACTGATCAGCTGGTGTTAGCTAGCTAGCTAGCAGTCTATCGTGGCGTGTGCAAGCTAGTCGCGGCGTACTCGTGACACTTTGGCGCAGGTAGCCATGGCTGCCCCGGCCACCTTCGTCGTGTTCGCCACGGTGGTGGTGGTTGCGCTCTGCGGCGGCGTTGGCCGGGCGCAGGACATGGACAACGAGTGGGCGCGGTACCGTGGGTTCTACGGTGGCGCCGGCACGCTGCTGCCGCAGTCGGACGTGGACCTGCTGGAGTTCCCGCTGAACCTGGAGTACTTGGAGGCGGAGTTCTTCTGCTGGTCGGCCCTGGGCTACGGCCTCGACGGCATCGACGCCAACCTCGCCGGCGGCGGGCCGGCCCCGGTCGGCGGCCAGACCGCCACCCTCACCCCCTTCGTCCGCGACGTCGCCGCGCAGTTCTGCTACCAAGAAGTCGGCCACCTCAGGTACGTAATAACCTCGCAATTCGATCGATCTCTCTCGAAACTTACAACCCGATCGAGAAGTAGATTGTGAGCATCGACCGTGCGCGTACGTGTGCAGGGCGATCAAGCAGAACGTGAGGGGGTTCCCGCGACCGCAGCTGGACATAAGCGCGGCCAACTTCGGCAAGATCGTGGAGCAGGCGATGAACACGACGCTGGACCCGCCCTTCAATCCCTACGAGAACAGCCTCAACTTCCTCATCGCCTCCTACATCATCCCCTACGTCGGCCTCACCGGCTACGTCGGCGCCAACCCCAGGCTCCTCACCCCTCAGGCCAGGAAGGTGCGCAGATATCGCATGATCACTCTACTCATCGTCTGCCACACCCACTGCATGCATGCACATGTCATGGCTCATGTTGTGCCGTCACGGACTGAACGGTCGATATATATTGCAGCTCGTGGCGGGGCTGCTGGGTGTGGAGTCGGCGCAGGACGCGGTGATCCGAGCGCTGATGTACGAGCGCGGGCTGTCGCGGGTGGCGAGCTACGGCGTCGGGGTGGCGGAGCTGACGGCGCACATCTCCGAGCTGCGGAACGCGCTGGGGAGGAGGGGGGTCAAGGACGAGGGGCTGGTGGTGGCGCCGGGACAGGGGCCCGAGGGGCAGACCGTGGGCAACATCATCGCCGGCGACCGCTTCTCGCTAGCCTACGACCGCACGCCCGAGGAGATCCTCGGCGTCGTGTACGGCACCGGCAACCCCGCCCAGGCCGGCGGGTTCTTCCCCCAGGGCGCCGACGGCCGCATCGCCAGGGGGCTCCTCGTGCAGTGAACCAATCAAGGGGCATAGATACCAATCGTCAGAGTCGTTCTTCTTGCAAGCTGTAGACTATACATCTTACATGTGTGCATGCTGTGTTCTTGCGGTCCCTTGGATTACGGATAAAATTGGATACATGCATGCTGGATGCTAATAACCAATAAAGGGACATATACAAGGCAAAATGTCTTCAGGAATCTATGGTTGATGGCTCGCACTTGGCAATCCCTCTCTTTATAATTTATTTCCGATTTCGAATCGAGCGATCTATGTCCTGTTGATCAAATTCTTTACAAGGGGTTCTCCTCATTCTCTGCAGGTACTGAATATCCGGACGTATTTTGATGGGATCCCCAGCCCAAATACACCAAACTTTCAGAAAAAAGAAGGGCCATTAAAGGCTGAGCAAAATGTTGCGGGCTATCACGCTCTAGCTAGCTGGACAAAGAGAAAAGAGATTGCTCGTGTTTGTTGAAAGATGACGAAACTAAATGGCCTAAAACTGAACCTCCAATTCTTTCAAGAAAATCACAATAAAACACAGTTGGCTCTTACGGAGTGAAAGGAGATATCGAAAAGAAAACGAGAAAGGCTCCTACCTTTATCAACATGGGCTACGCATGGGCACCACCCTATGAAGCCAACATAGGGAAGGCCCACATGGCCCAATCTCTAGCTCACGGCTCGAAACACACGCAAGCTAGAAATCTTTCTTGGGCAAATGATGAGTTTACGTCGTAATCAGCTTTCGTTATGCACCACTGCACTGTCGGAAGCATCGCTTGCTTGCTTCAAGAATGGCAAAGGCAGCAACAGATTCCAACCAATGATCGATAGGTCTGAACACCTAAAGCTAAAGGTAGGAGGGCATTTTTCCCATCACATATGAACAGAAGATATTTTCTTCGACCAGGAGAAATTTCAGCGCAAGTAGTCCTAACTTAACTGTTGAGACTGAGAATGAGATGCTTATATTAAAAAGCTGATGTCCGAATGAGAACAACGCAGGGAAGAGACGCTCGAACGATGAACAAGACAGCTTAGAGCTGCCTGCAAACCTTCACAAACCACACATGAGCGCTCGGGTCTAACTTAGCCATAAGTAGTGTGATCGAAAACTAAATTTTCGCTGAGTATGTGGCAACGATGTAATTGCAATATTAGCCAAGTTACTGTGAGAGCACGTATTTCCTGCTGCATCCATTTTCTTTGTTTCTTTCTTTCTCTTGAAATAAGATTCTTATTTGTTCATGTCAAGAGTGGTAAGTCAAACACCCTTAAATTAGTACTCCAAGTATCGGAAATGATATTTCCTCCTCACCTCTCGTAAACTTCGCACCTATACCTCTGACCTAGTACGCCGAGGAAACAAGTACTCCACTCCGGATACGCACGTCTCAAGCTACCGTTCAAAATCTTTGATTAGAAGTGTTTTATTGCGTTATTTGAATCTTGTTGGGTCCGATTACTTTGGTTGTTTCGATTATTTGAAGAGTTTGATAAGAAAGAAATGCTGACTAATACGAAGTTATAATTAAGATCATCTTTAAGTTTATAATGGACTTTGCATCGACCCATATCAAATGTGGTGCTCTAAGATATGTGCGTCGACTAGAGTCAGACGTAACTACTCAATGCTTCCTATTACAACTCTACACCGTTATCTTCTGAAATTTTTTGAGTAAGGTGTTGTTCCTATTTTTGAGAAGGTTACTATTTTAGTTTTTAATAGGTCTATGTTTCGTTGCTAACTAGAACTCTATTTCTTTCTCATCTGGGACCCTTGTTCTCAAGATTATTTAAATCCTCTTTAAGCTGCCTGGTAGAGTCATAGAATCACATATACACCAAGAACGTTTTTTGTAACTTCTCTCCATATAATGATTTTGTTGATTGTGTGTTTATGGTTTTTTTTTCACCTAAAAGAATTTTTTACGTTAAATCTCTACCTTGTGTTCTTGATTTTTTTGTGTGTTTTTTATTTTCTTCGTTTATTTAGACCCCGCTTATTTCAGCATCTGACTTCTGTGTTTTAATTCACTATTATTTAATTTCGTCTTTTCTATTTTTTTTGTTTTTTGTCTTTTTCCGTATTTCTTCGCATTGTTCTTAATGAGATAACCTATTTTTTTCTTTTTTTATTTAATTATATCAAAATAAGTTATCATAAGTTATAGTAAAAATCAAATCAGCTACATTATAAGAGACATAAATTATCGCCATACTGATCGCCCCTCGGTGCTCTGGCTCGTCGATTTCCTAAGGTGTACATCCGAATAATTAGCACCTCTCCTTTCGTAAAGTATCCTCCCGTTCTGTTTGACTTTGTTTTTTTTTTGGCGCACTTATCAAAAATGCATGTGCCTATTGCAGGGCTTGTAGGGGACAACAACTTAATAGTACACCGAGACCGAGGTGAACAATTATATGGGATTGTCCTATTGTGGGGGATGGTCTCCATCGCCGTCTGACGTCAGCTATCTTTCTAAAACTATTTTTTATCGCAAATATTTTTTTATAGTATTTATTCTAAAAATAGAGTCCATTAGTCGGTTATAATATATATTATAGCAACTTTATTTATATTAACTATAATCGTACACAAGTATCTCTATAAATTTTTTATAATATATTACTATTTATAAAATTAAAACTAAAATGTCAATATAAACGATCCTTAATTTGTTACATTTAAAGTTTTATATTATAGTATTTAACTTTTTACGTTGGTATGTGTAATTAAATTTGCATAACCATCATCGAAATCCTTGCTCTGCCACTGACACGTCGAAAGAGTAGCGAGCTACAGCTAACCAAGTAGATTAGGATATGTTCTTTTTGGCTGAAGTTTATGGCTTTTGGCTGCGGTTTGTGGTTTTTGGACTGTTCGTGCGAGAGATTACAGAGTAACAGAAACTCACATGCGGTTTTTACCGATATAAATAAAGTCGGTCTAGTATGTACTACAATTAACTGATAGACTCTATTTTAAAAAGATACTCTATTTAAAAAGACAAAAATAATTTTTAGAAGCTAAAAAAATACACCCTACATGTGTGATATCGCGTTCTGCGATCAGCTATCTTGTTTTGTTTTATTCATGCCTTGTACAACAGTACAAGAGCTTTGCGCGATCCAATCCATGGTCGTGGTCTGTTGCTTTCGTTCACTACCAAGATTGATACCTTCCCCAAGGAAAAGTCCTAGATAAGGTTAATTATATAGTGGTCAGTTTATTCTGGACAGATGTTCACATTTCCTTTAAAATCCCATCAGCGCAGTATTATAGCGCCTGTCCTTTAGAGGGTGATCATTTAGGCTTTTTCTAGTGGCTTATGGCTGAAAAGTATTGTAGTTGAAAAAACATTGTAGCTGACAGAGACTTATTTAGCATAATTAAATTTAAAAAAAAATTATATATATATATATATATATATAAATGTTAGCCCATTACGTATAATACAAACAAATACGGGAAAAAAGAACCGGCAAAAAAGATCAACAAAAAGCCAAAAGTTCATAAAAAGACAAAATTTATGAATAGCGAAAAATAAGCCGGAAGCCAGAAGCTGAAGCTCTTTTGATCACCACCTTGCTGACTAACGATGATAGCTTGATACTATTTGTTTTTTAAAACCAAAGCTTCATACTACTAGTTAACTATGAAGCTAGAGTATAACAACTTAATTTTGACTTTCAAATAAACATACGTAAATTTCAAAAAATTTGGTGCATTCTTATTTTTTCCTGAAGCTTGTTTGAGATTTTTAAAATAAATTTATTGACACAAAAATGTGAAATCAAAATTTCTAAAATTAAATTGGATGTGGGGGGATTTTCCTGAAAATTTTCGTGTGCAAATTCATTCGGGAATTCAAATTTAAATTTAAACCAAATTTAAAGTTTAAATTCTATTTAAATTCCCTCCAAGGCCATTGGGCCAAACTCGCCGCTAGCCCAACCCATGCCTCCGGCTATGACATGATGGATGAAGGCTAGGATTAGATATAGTCCTAGTTGATTGCCTATGGCAAGATATGAAGGCCCTATTTTGTTTACGTTTTGCTGTTTTACTTTAAACAATTATTTGACATGTCGGTCCGTTATATAAAACTCGGTCATAATACCTATTTATCATTGTCGTAATATGAAGTATTCCTTTCGTTTACTTGTATGTATGAATATAATACTTGCCGATGTTATTGTGTGAGTTAGCTACTGATTTCGGAACTAGCTCAGAATACACAGGAGATTTAGATTGTCAAATATGGATCCCCACATAAAGGCACCCTGGTTCACAAAGCTGGTGTTCTCTCACAAATGGCATGAATTTATCAACTCCCTTTTTCTTCAGAGAAGCAAAGAGAATCAATTACTGTAATGTAATTGTCAAGGACACAAATAATTGTCGTTCTTTACAAGACGGAGACGATTGCTTTGACGAAAGCTAAAACGAGCTGTGACAAGGCGATTGAGGTGTGCAACGAGAAAAGAGTAGCAAATAGCAAGTGGTTGCTACATGTCGACATGGGAGAACATGATGGCGCACTTGGGATTATTTTGCACAAAAGGCACCGGGCATCGTCGCTTGCTGACATTCTGGCGAATTGGCCCAGGCTAATAATGCAGGCCGGTGCGAAAGCGATAAAAGTTTGGCCGTTGTGCGGAACCGAGCGTACGCTCAGCAGTGGGTTCGGTGTTATCAACCCACCGATCCCGGGTTAGATACCTGCATCAAAAAGGATTATCTGGCATCATGGTGTTTGGCACTAAGCATTTCTGTATTTCTATTGCTTTTACATACGTATAAATATAATATATCAGATAAATCCGTTAACATTCATTAATTCGAAAAGACGTCAATTTAGAAAGGAAGTCATTTCATAGATGAAAATTCTTAATCATAGATAAAAAGTCTCAATCGTAAAGTGTAAGCACTATGGTATCTCTATTATTTATACTATATATGTGTGTGTTAGAGAGAGACTACGTTTAGTAATTAAAGTATATGTCTATTCCGTGAGGTATTTATCTTTGTTCTAATTAGATATGTACTAATAAGATGTATCCCATGTGTTAGTTAAGACTTGCATGTGAAGTGTGTGTGACTTTGTGGGTGCGTCATCTGTGGATCGGTTTCCTCTGACGTTAACGTCAGTGACGTTGGGTCAGCGACGCGTGAGCCCCACGAGCCGTGTGGGCCCACGCGTCGATGACCCAACGTCACTGATGTTAACGTCTGGCGAGACCCATCGGTCATCTGTTGTACTATCAAGAAAAAAAGTTTGGTCATAGTGGGGTTAAGGTTTGACATTCGTTTTGGTGTCTTCGGATCAAAGGGAACATAACCTAAAATGAATGGACTGACGAGTGAACTTCTAAGTACTAGCCTCCGCAGGATGGCTCACGAATCGAGTTTATTCGCATATTTGGTGTTGTAATTATTTTTTTAAAATATAGCTCTTAAACATCTTTTTTGCAAATCTAACCTATTGCTTAAACTCGGCAGCCATGGCAGGCGATATGTGTCACGTACCATGCTACCACAGCTCAGTAGGACGACGTGCCGAGCCACCCAACCTCGATAGATGATTTACTAGTTTTAATCATACTTCATTAGTGTTAATCATGCAATATGATGTTTACTTAGTGTTAATCATGCTTAAGTCAATCACTAAAGTCTACTCGGCAAGAGGACCTGCTGAGTTATGGTTGCTTGGCAGGTGCTACCGAACTCTGGCTGCTCGGCAGGTCCTACCAAGCTGTGGTAGCATAGCAAGCGATACGTGTCACCTGTCACGGTTGCCAAGCTCAGAGAGGGTGTTAGATTTACAAAAATGTGCGTTCAAGGGAAGCTAGTCCTGAGGGAAGAGAAGCATGTCGGGAGAGCGTGTACGTCGCACAAGTCGTACTGCGATGGTAGCCAAGTGGGAGCGGGTGCACCGTACAACTGGCTGGCCCCAATCTCTTGTTCGTTGAACATTTGGTGCACCTAATCCTCTGCATAATTGCCGATGTCTTGTGGAGGGAAATATGTTTCGTTAGGCCGACATAAGGTAGAACTAAAATAAAACCCGTAATTTTATGCACCAGTGTCACATGTTGCGCGGACGATGAACTTACCGGGTACTCCGGCCCACGGTAGTCAGCTGCAGTGAAGCCCGATGCCACGTAGTACGTGTCATATTGGTAGATCGTGTAGCTGTTGTATGTCTAATCATACCACTTATCACACTACCGGAGATGCGGGTGGTCCGAGGGTGTATACGTGTCGTACTGCACCACCTAGTCTCAGACAAGGGAATCGATGTTAGTGCTAGCGTTGTCCTATGTGTTAGACTGTTTCCGTGATAAGGACGGAAGTAGATTGCTCCCTTGTCTCCGTCCCCCTAGCGAGGATGGTCTAGGCTCGGGCTACCTCTGCGAAGAAGACGGGAGTAGAGTAGTGTCGACGCAAATGTCCTGCATGAAGACGACATGTGTGGAAAGCAATGAAAATAAGGTATCTAACTGATTGTAGCAGATTATAAAATTGTCAAACCTGAACAGTGCACTACATGGACTGAGAGCAGCTGAGGCTAGGTTTGCGGCACGTTCTACTCTAAGTACAAGCGGTACGTGTCTGGGTCATATGGTCGTCACTCCTACTCGACCTATGTTCTCACCGACCGCTCCCAGGTGTGCGTCCACTGAGCCTGTGTCGGCCTCCACTCATTGCTCTTCTATCCCTTCCTTGACTACCTATGAAAAAAGGGGTACACAACTGTTACACCAGTGTGAAAATAAAAGCGGACACAAATAGTACGCAATGAATTGTATGCAACGAGGTAACAAATAGCATTACTTACAAGTGCATGTGATTGGGTAGTGGTCGACACGGTGCTGGTGGCACATGTTAGTAAAGACTAAACTTCTCAAGTCTTGAATGCGCTGTAGAAATCTGGGTACGCTCATCGTGACTTCTCCCTAGACCATCTTAGCTCACTGGCAGTCCAACGAGTACCCATGATGGGTCCATCTATCGAGGCCCACCCGGCCTACTCGTTCGGCCGACTTAAGAGGCCAGGGTTAGAGTTTCCCCTTCCCATGCTTCATTAGTGGCGGCAGGCCGACCTAAGCAGCGGCTCGGGCAGGCGCGAGGTGGCCGGCTTCAACGGTGGGGTTGGCGGAGCGGCGGGACCGACCGACGCGGTGTTTGGTGGCTTCGCGCTGTGCAAGTGGCAGGTCCAGCTGGTGTGAGTGACTATGAGCGGAGCTCGGGTGGTGGAGCTGGCGCTTTGGGGCCAGCCACGGTCGACAGATTCGACGGAGCCAGCGCTTCGGGGTAGGCGCAGCTCTCGAGCACGACGGCGGGCGCGCATGCGGGGCACAAAAGCCGAAGTGGTGGTTGGCCGTGCGAGGTTCAAGGCGGCGCGGACGGCCATGTGGGGCCCGGGAGCTGAAGTGGCAGTCGACCGTGCAGGGTTCGAGGCGGTGGCTTCTCAGCTTCAGGCCGGTGGTGCTTCATGCGACGCGCGAATGGCGACGCTTCGACTGTAGAGCCAGCGGCTGGCGCTTCAGGTGGCGGAGCCGTCGGGCAGCGGTTCGGGTGGATCCGGCAGTGGCTTCGTGCGACCGGCGGTCGGTGGCCAGTCCAGCTCGGCGGTGGCGCGTGAGGAGGGCCGGTGGGGGGTGCCGACAAAGCTGCGGTAGGCCGGTGACCGGCGGTCGTTTTACGCATGGTGGTTGTATGGGCCCGGCCGCGCACGGGCATTTTTCTCCTTTTTTCAATCTACAGTGCAATCAACATCTACTCTTTTCTTGTAATCTACCGATCGACATTGTGCCGACGACTTCAAGTCTGCTCACGGTAGATTAGAGCGGATTTACACCGTAGAAAATAATCTAGAAAGTAAATTTAGAGCGATCTAGATATAGACAATTCAATCTACTAATGTTTCGATGATTACCTTCGATTCATCGAAGCGATTCGTGCTAACAACGAGTTGAGAAACCGTCACTGACGACTAGTCCGATCGATTCTTCTGCTTATGCAAAACCAGATCAATCACAGAAGACAGAAAATAGTAGATTGAAAACATAGAGAGATAGAGAGAATTCCTGATCTTTGTTTATTACTTTCTTTTTTATTTCATATACAAAATAGTTAATAGTATTCTCTATTTAGAACCTAGTGGTAGGGTACCAGTCATAAGCAAGACTTCAAATCTAGGGCAGGTTTCCTAACAGTTTTAACTCGATACGGAGAAGTATCCTCGTCGGCACCTATCAGTTCCCGTCGCGTCAGACGTAGCCAACACGTTACAGACCACAGACTTGTCCGGCCCTGCGATTCCCCCGCGACTTGGAGTCGCAAGGTGAGCAAGCAAGCGAGCGACGCACCGGTTGACGTTGAAAACTTGAAACCCACGCTGACGCGGGGCGTAAGAAGCCGCCGATCGAATCGGGACCACTACGTACGGCGCTACACCACACCCACGCACGCAGCGATCGCCGCGAATCTCCAAAACCGAGCGTGCCGTAGCACGTTCGCGGGGCGGAAAAATCTTGTCCTCGGCGCGGGCCACAGGCTGCTATGCCGCCGCGCGCGCGTTCGCTTGCTTCGCGAGGTGGGGAGAGTTCGGGCGCCGCGCACCACGCGAGCGCGAGCGAGACGCAGACGCCACTGGCCATGCGGTGCTCTTATTCTGCTCGTCGTCTTGTGCACGTTCCTGCCGCGCGCGTGCGTCTCCACGCCGGGCGAGGTGGGCAGAACCAAGCCTAGCGTGGCAAAAGGCCTGCGTGGCGCACCACTGTACTACACGTGCCGCCGCGCCTGTGAACCTGAGGCGAATCGATGCTGTGTGTAGCAGTAGCAGGTCACGAGTTCTTCAGTGGTAGGTCGCCGCGCGAGCGCAGGACGGGGGGTCCGGCGGCGCGGGCTCCCATGCCCACAGATATGGAACAACCTGATCAGTTAGACGAGCAAATTTCAAGAACCGTCTGCGTTCACGGCCGGCAAACCACCTCCAACCCCGAGGACGGAGCAAATCCGTTGGCGCGCAACCGACGCCATCGGGCCAGCTGCTGCTGCGCAAACCGCCAATCCCAACCAACCCTTCCCCATTGTTTTCCTGGCGCCATCTGAAAGAGAACGCCGCTGTTTTCACGCGAAAACCCCCACCTAAACGACTACTTTGCCACCGCCGAATGCGGACGCGCCCCACGCACCGGCTCCGGCTGGGACGGGCCGCGCCGCGACGAGGGCACGGGCGTCACTCCCCACGGACGGGAGTTACCACCAGGAGAGTACAGATGCATGTATGTTCAATAATCAAAGCATGTGCCTGTGATTCGTAAAGTATAGCATCTATTTCTAATTAAACATGTCCTATTGAATATATCTGTGAAGTGCATGTGTTACTAAGGCCCTGTTTAGATCAGTTTCAGATTCTTAAAAACCAGCTATTACTTCTAATTTTTAAAAGCTGGTTTCTAAGCAAAAACTGATGGGGTGTTTGGACCCCCTAGTTTTTAAAAGCTGGTTTCATTTATGATTGGTGCTAATAGACTATTATACCCTTACATTTATGATTGGAAGCGTCTGCGCGTGGTCTTTAATGAGGATAAATGGGTATTTGTGCAAAAAGCGCAAAAGCCGGGTATCAACGACTTCTTGGTTTTTAAGAATCTGGGTAGGTAGATTTTAAAAACTGCCCTAAAAACTGGTCTGTTTGGATCCCACCCAGTTTCCAAAAACCAGATTCTTAAAATCTGGGTGGATCCAAACAGACCCTAAAAAGACTATTGCTAGCATCCAGACTAGATTGTTAGTATCGGACGGAGCGCTGTAATATTTGTTATCTATATATACAATATTTGTCGGTTATCTATGCAGCAAAAAAATGATTGTTCTTATTGCAACGTTTTTTGTTAAGTGTATGTAACAATTGGTAATAGCAGTGTAATATCTAGATTTTTGTCAAATATTTTTGTTGCATACATAGCCGAGAAATATTACATACATAGTCGAGAAATATTGCATCGGAGCATATGATGGGAGTATTTTTATCGTTCTTTGTCTTTGCATACATAGCTAAAAAATGTTACATATATTGGTGAGAAATATTACATCGGAGCATACGATGGTAGTACTTTTATTTTTCTTTATTTTTGTTGTATATATATTTAATAAATATTATATATATAGACAAAAATATTATAACCGCATGATTTTTATCTGTTCCGCCGCATGTATAAACAATAGCATTTTTCTGCTAAAAAACTGTCCGCCGAGAGGCCGGCGGGCCGCGGGGCCGACGGTTTGGATGCGAGAGGAATCCCGGGCAGAGAGGCCTCCCCGTATAAATCGAGGGGTATTCGCTAGGTTTACGCAGTTTTGCCGCTCTTGGCACCTCGCCTCCCTCCTCCAGCCAACTCGTCCTGCCCGTCCGCAGTTTTCCCTTCTGGTAAGCACCTAGCTGCTATCTCTGTAAAATCTCCTTTCTATTCTTCTACTCTTAGCTAGGACAAGTTCTATTCTGGTGTACTAACCTAAAACTGATCACCAACTGGGTGAGTTGTTGTTGTTGATAAAGTCCTCAAAAAAAAAAGTTGGGCAAAGGATCGCTGGTAACATGTTCTCTGTGGGCTAAGCCAGCAGTTCTTGTGTGTCTTTAAATCAGATTTGTTTCGTCTAGTGAAAGGTTCAATCTTATTAGTATTTAATTCAGGTAAACAAGATCATGTATTTACTCGCTCATTAAAACCATCCTTTTGATGACGTCTGCGCAGAGACAGGAAAGGGGACAGGAGGCGGGACTAATGGCGTCCAACTACGTGGACACTACGGGGGAGGAGGGCAGGTTCCACGGCCACCACAGCAGCAGCACGACGCCGACCGGCGCGGCGGCGTCGCCGAAGACGATGCGGAGGAGCTTGTCGTCGGCGGCGTCCGCTTCGTTCGGCGGCGGCCACGGCGCCGCGGCCAAGTGCGTCTGCGCGCCGGCCACGCATGCCGGTTCATTCAAGTGCCGGCTCCACCGCAGCAGCTCGCACGGCCACAGCCACCACCCCACCTCTCCTCCTTCCCCGGCCACCGGGGCCGCGCCGCCGGCGGCCGTGCCGTCCTCGTCCTCCCGCGCCTTCGCCGCGCAGTGACGCAACGCAAGCATCGGTCTCGAGAATCAAGAAATGCCCAACAGCAAGATGAGAGAAGGAAAGAACATATATACTATGTCATAAGAAAGGGAGCTCATTTGTTCCTCCCTTGATGTGACGTCATTGGAAAATTCCAACTATTTCCTTTCTCTTTTCCCCCGCCTATTTTGCTTGGGATCTCTCTTGAATGGCTTTGCCTCCAAAAGAAGAAGAAATTCCCCTGCTTCTACTAGGCATCCTGCCTACCTTCTTCCCTCCACCCTCCTCTCTTGAAATGGAAGTAGTAGTGATTCCTATTGGTAGAGTATGTGTGGTGTTCTCTTATGTAATTTCCACTTAAGTAAAATCCATGCTTGTTGCAAGAATTGAGAGTTGAGACCTTGATGGGTTAACTGATTGCTGTTCATCAGTAGGGACATCTTGGAAGAGCATCTCTTTCTTCTAGATTTGTTGGATAGTGGAAGGTAGCAATCGCACAAGGCTGGTACCATGATGCTACTGATTTGTTGGTGGTTCAGTTCACTTCACTGCTAATTGTGCTGTTTCAGTTAAGCTTTTGTTTGGGCATGGATTAGGTTTATCCCGTGATGTGTGTCATTTCTTGATTATCATGTGATACTTCTGCAGCACTCTGACGACACCTTTGCACGTATCCATCATCCACCCCCATGTGTAAAATGTATTACATATCAGTTCACCACTTCAACACTACTGTTCTACGGCCTGCAGCCACGTTACTCTGTTGGTAAGCTGGTAACTGAACAACAAAACCACCTAGGCTCTGTACGGTATTTTGTAAGGAACCTAGGCTCTTGTGATAGGCTAGCTCCGGTAAACTGTTATGGTAGATTAAGATCTTCACTCGGAAGTTGGCATGAGATGGTTGGCATGTCTTGATTTGTAGTTGCTCTCAAATTCCTGCAGCTCTGTCAAGCAAACAAGCCCTGCTGTTCTTTCATTATCCACAGCAGATTGTCAACATATGACCGTATTCATGTGAGGTGGATAATTGTTGGTTGGTGCTGGTCCTGTTTCTGTCTTGGTGGTTGTTGAACAGAAGCAACCACTCTAGTGATTTGAGCTGGTTTGCATTATGCTTAGGTGCTGGTGGTCCAGAATGAGACGTTTTGATTATCTGTTGGAGTATTGGCTCACTACTTGAAGCCAAATAGGAAAAAAAAGTCAAGATGAGCTGCTGCAAGATCGATTACTGAAATATGGAGAACTCATGACGGTGAAGGGTTACTAACTTGTAGCAACCAAGGATGCAAACCAGAGCTTCAGTAGCAGCAGGCCAGCAGTGCATAAGAAAGGCTTCAGGGCAGATCAGTTTACTGGCTTGCTTGATTGTTAATTTGTTATTTAAATCTGTTCAACAGAGTCTGCTTCAGAGATTGGTGACTGTCCAGAGGCATGGGAAGCAGAAGTTTCATTGGAAAAGCACGATGGTGATCAATGTACGTGGTCCGATACTGAACGCGCTTGCCTCAAGGCAGCAGATGTGGGCTACAATCAGATCGAGATCCTCTGCAGAATTGGTGCCGATATGAGTTCAAGGTAATGGTTTTCTACATTGGATCTGGTTCTAAGATTCGTGCTCTAGCTTCCCTCTCTAGGGTGGATTGTTCATGTCAAGGCGGAAGAGACATTCTAGACAATATTTGATCGGATGGCCTATGAGGCTATGATCATGATATATGAAACCCAGCTTCGTGGATCAGGATATTTATACTTATGAAACTAATAATGTGCTAGATAATTCATGTGATTTGCAGATCAAGAATGGCCTGTTAATACTTAGCAACTACAACAGAGTCTGTGGTGCACTGCTGCTTATCTGGTTGCTGTGTTATCATTATTTTCCAAACGAAATTAATCAATTGGCAGAGGTGCTGCTAGTCTGAACTGAAAATAGAAGTATTTGTTCACCGTCTCATAAGGTGTGATCTGAACGATATCTGATAACAGGAACTGCTTACTGATCCAAACAAAAGGGTTGATCGGTTGAGCTGCCGGGGGATTCTCTAGAATCCATATGGAGCACTACTTGTTTTGAGTTGGAATTGTGAGGAAAGGTATCCATTATATTCATTGTGGACTGAAAGTGCTGGGCACTATGAGCAGTTCTTGGTTTAATGAGTGACTAGAATTTAGAATCATGATTTGGATGCCATGATTTGAAAGAATATTTAATCTAGCATGAGCTCCTCACAAAATGATTACGCATAACCTACTGTTATGGATGCCTCTCCGGAATAATCAAAATAGTGTGTCTCCAAACCGTAGTGCTCTTTCTGTTGGGCATGATGGCCTCGCCAACAGTCACGCAAGTGTGTGCAGCAGGTCACTGATTATTGCCTTGTTGGACATGGGAATGATTTGCGGGCTAGACACGATCACAGGACTGCACCATTGCCTATATGGTGCTTCGCGAGTGTCATCCCAGAGCACCAGATTCGATGAGTTCTCAGCACTGATCCATCGTTCAATGAGCCGCGACCTGAGCTAGAGCAAGATAGCAGCTACCAGTGGCTCCTGAGTCCTGAGCTTGCTGAAATTACCAACGAACATCAGACCATCTTTACGCACACGCTAACCTTGAAAAGATGCCACTCGCATTCCTGGCTGCACCCCCTGCAGGCTGCAGCTCTCCTTTTCTGTGCCTTCCTGTTTTTCTGTCCTGAAACATGCGATCTTGTGTCGCAGAATCGTATCATTCTGTGACCTCTCCTTTTCAGTGGAAAGTTTCAGTTCCTTATTGGTGACAGCTATGCGAATCAATGTCTTGGTTAACAAAAAGAAGGGTTGCTCTGAAGAGCATGTGTTTCAGATACATCAGGGCATTCAGAAATAATCAGAGTGCACACTACACTATATTGCATCTTAAGTTCCAGACTAAAACTTGGCGTCTGTTTGCATTTGCGATTCTGAACGTTGCTGTGTTTGACTACTTCAGTAAAAAGCATGCAGCCCGCGAATTCAGGCGAATTAGCAGTGACATGCAGATATCGGATCCTTCACCTTCTTTTCACAAATAGTACTGGATGCCAACTTCTATCCTCCTTCACTTCACATGCATCTGACAGATCATTCTAATCATGCTCTCTCTCTTGGAAGACTAGCGGCGGACACATAAATTTCAGTATGAATGTTCAAAGTTACAAAAATATTATTTAATAGAAAATATAAAGATCTACAATAGCGAAAATTAAAGTATAATTGTTCATACTAGAGACAACATCTCTAATAATATAAAGAAATTAAAAAATAATTAAAAAATTACAATTTAACTCAACGATACTTTATGCCTTAGAAGTGACATATATGATCCATTCATATTGGCTTTTGACTTTTGGCTTTAGGTTATAAATAGGAATAGCATATAGAGAAGCTTGTAGAGATACTTGCATGCGATTTTGTCTAATATAAATAAAGTCACTATAATGTGTACTACAATCGACTAGTAAAACTCGTTTTAAAAAGTTACTTCGTTTGAAAGTTATGTACTGTAAAAAAATTATCTACTATAGAAAAAATAGTTTTTAAGTAGGGAGTGTCTAGCTATCATCCGGATGTTTTCTTCCTAACTATCATCCAAATTTGTAACATTTGGATTAGAGATCAAAGGACTCCTTGTTTTTGAAAGGGGATTTTTTTTCAAGGAGAAGGGGGTAGAATTCAAGGGGGAGGGGGGAGAATTCATGGCCATTAGATCTCTAATCTGACAGTCCTAAATCTGAATAATAGTTAGAAAGAAAACATCCAGATGATGTTTAACAAAACTCTTTTAGGTATTGCTCACCCATTTTGTTTCTTAACTTATTCTTCATATAATTCATTGAAGAAAATACTCTCTCAACACTAGCAGTTGCTACGGAAAGAATTAACACAAATTTGAGAAGCTTGTAAACAATTATATAATTAAGATTCTTCTTTATTTGAACAAGCATAATAGAAAGCTCAGAAAGGTTGTTCACTTTTCTAAACTTTTCATCCATATGCATATTAGCAATGAAGTGTGTAGTTTGAAATAGAAGATGTATTAATCATGTGTTTGAGAAATCCTTAGGATAAAATTGAGCAAACCTAACCAAGTTGTCCTTATCATAAGCAGCGAATGAATTGGTAGGATTGAATAATGTCATGCAAAGAAACAAATCTGTGTTTACCTCATCAAATCTATCGTTAAGCTCTCGAAACTGCCTATCAATAACACTTAAGAATATTTCAATATGGAAGTGATGGAGATTCTTGACATTTTTGAAAAACCTTTTCGATCTTGCAACCGGCTTATAGAAACTATCTGTTTTAGCAACTTTGATGCCATGCTCACACAAAACAAAATGACATCTTTAAGAAAAGAATCACATCCACTATTTTCTCATAATAACTGCAATTGAGTCTTTGTAAAATAAATGTTTCTAAGCATTAAAATGGAATCTGTAGTTATTTCCCTTATACACTTGACATGCTTGTCAGGAATAACAGCTACGAATTTGACTGGAGAGCTGACTCTAGGCGACACAAACAAATATAAACCCCAAAATTTGTCAGATAATGCCAATGAAATGCAAAAAAAGAAAGCCAAAACATGTAGCATCTTCACTTTGCGTTAACCCTTTAAATTTACATCAGATACAGGCCATCAAGGAGTCATCAGATGAAAGATTAGATTGGCAAAAAGACTAACCATGGGCCAAAACAGATGAACAATGAGAACCTTTCCAGATAGGAATATCCCTTATATGTACATTTTTCATATACTAAGAAAGAATGAAATGGCACAAATTAGAAAATAGAAATCCTTAACTTCTTAGACTAAAAGTGGTCAATAGAAAAGACTTAAATTATCAGAGTTGCTTGTAGGGATGGCAATCGGGCGTGGTGGTTACGGGTAATGCTCACCCATACCCATACCTGCGACCCCGATTTACGCCCACGGGTATACCCGCGAAGGACGACGGGTGAAGAATCTCGCCCATACCTGTCACCCACAGGCATGCCCGTTTATGTGCGAACTGAGAGTCACCATATGAGAGTTGAACTAATGACAGGTACATATAAGCAGCAACTATTGCTAGGAAATATAATAGCTATCAAAAAAGTTTATAACAATCAATAGCAATTAGAGATATGCAAAAGTTTATAACAATCAATAGCAATTAGAGATATGCAAAAGTTTATAACAATCAATAGCAATTAGAGACATTGCTATGGCTGCACCACATGTCAATCTATATTGTGGGTAAACAGGCAGGGCGGGTACGGGTGGAGCTTACCCATATACGTGCCCGTTTACCCGACGAGTAGAATGTTCCCCCATTTCCATACCAGTGGGTAAAAAATATCCCATATCCAACTCCATTAGGGCTTTTACCCACAGGTATACGAGTAAACGGGCACAATTGCCATCCCTAGTTGCTTGTCAAACTTGAGAAAGAACAACAAAAAGGATTAACATTGGCATGCCAACCTCAATGCATCTCCCATTCCAAAATCCCCAACCTGTCAACCTGATACAATATTGAGCATCAACGTAATGAATATCATTTCTCAAAAGTATACATGCATGTTTTGCTTATGTGGGCAAATTGAAAAACACCAAACGACCAATCGAATGAAGACCGAGACTAAGGGACTGAGGGAGTAGTACCATAGACGAGAATCCTCTTTCAAAAAGGCCAACCCGAGCAGCGCAACTACTGTGCCCCGCTGGCTGCCATCATGCCACGCTGGCCACTGATCATGCCCTACCCACCTGAAAGTTGCCGCCCCTGCCCTACCTCGCGCCCACGTTGGCCACTGCTCTACTGGCCACATGCGCGCTACCGCCAACTGAGAGACATTCGAGGCTTCAAGCCATTTGCTAGTTAGGTCTGAATAATGGGTAGTTAGGGTTAGGGGATGGCCTCATGGCTAGGCAAATAGGCTAACATCACGTGCAATAGTGGGCCAGTTGGTAGGATGGGAGGGGGAATGGGTCAAAAGAGTCTGGTGGAAATTTAGGTTGTTGGGTATAAACAAGACCAATTTGGCCCAACTAAGAGTATACATATATATTATACCTTATATATACTGGTTTTTTGCCAAAATTTTTGGGTGTTCAGCTGAACACCCATGAACTATGGTGTGTCCACCCCTATGGAAGACGGATCATGCTCTCTATGTTGTGTCTAGGACTATTCGTTCGGTTTTTTCGGTTTATACAGTTTGATCGGTAAATACGGTTTTAGTATTTCGGGAAATATGGTATTTTTCATAATACAGTGGCAGACGGCAGTCGGACAGCATCAGACATCAGTGCATCACTTCATAGTATTCAGTTCAGCCTTAGCCTCCCACCCCAACTCTCCCATATCCATTCCTATTCTCCACGAGCGGCCGCGCCAGCGCCGGCGCCATCACACTGGCCGTAACCCCTAAACCCGCCATGGCCAAAACGCTTGCCTTCCCGCTCCCCCTCTACGCGCCCGCGCTGCCGCCTCCCACCTCCAAGCCCATCCATCGCCAACCCCCCACGCACTCCCCTCCACGCCTCTTCTCCCCCACCTCCCTCCTCTCCTCCTCCCACCCCACCCCACCTCCTCCTCCCGCAAGCCGCGCCTCGGCCGCCCCCTCAACCCAACCCGCGCGGCGGCAGTGGGGAAACCCCAGCACTGCCGTCCTCCTCTCCGTCCCGCGCGACGCGCCTCGCCTCCCTCTTCTCCGACCCGGCCGTGCCTCCCCACGCGACCTCCTATCCGCGCTCCCGCCTCGACCTTGCCGCCGTGCTGAACGCTCGCCTCCGCGGCCGTCCGGCGCGCGCGCTCGCTGCCCTCCATGCCGCGGGACCTCCACGGCGAGCGCACCCTCCACCACCCCGCATGCTACCCACGGCCGTCCGCGTCCTCGCGCGCGGCCGCCTTGCCGACGCCTCGCTCTCCTCGACGCCGCGCCGAACCTCGACGCCAGCGCCTACACGGCCCTCGTCTCCGCGTTCTCCCACGCCGGCCGGTTCCGGGACGCTGTCGCAGTGTTCCGCCGCATGGTGGGTAACGGGCGGTTCGGTTTTTTTGGTTTTTCCTCGGTTTTTACCGAAAAAACCGAATCAGAGAAATACCACTTTTTTAGCTACCGAACCGAATACCGAAAATCAGTCAAACCGAGTTGACCGGTTCGGTTCGGTTTTTTCGGCACGGTTTTTTCGGTTCGGTTTGCAACTGCATAGCCCTAGTTGTGTCTTTACTCAAAGAATGTTCATGGCTCTAGATGGCCACATGCCCCTGTTGGGACTAGCAGCAACAATGCAATCACAAATTCTAATTCAACCCCTTGTCTTGTAGTGAACTTTGAGGATAGCTTCAACCAACAAGTTAGCAGTGGAATTAACAAATGACATTTCAAATTAACAAATTAACATGCACAATTGACACAATGATTTGCATGGAAAAACCTCCTCAAGATGAGGAGTAAAAAACCACGAGACCAACCGATCCACTCCAAACTTTCACTATTAACAACAATAGATACAATGGAGTCTTCTGTGGAACCTCCAGAGATTACAACAATAGCAACATCATTGTCAAGTTACAAAATTGGCATCATTATCAACAACAACCACACTTGATACAAGGTAACAAAAGACAGCTAAAATCAGCTAAAATAGAGTAGTGTTGTTTTAGTTCACTTCGGTCTTCAGCCCAAATGTAGTTCAATGAGTCCTTAACATGATGTCAAATTTTTAGCTCAATACGACACCATTTAACCCCTCAAACTGATCAACTGTAAAGACTACACACCTCTAAGTACACTACAACCTGAACTAACTAAACCTCTCTGAAATCCGGTGCTCCAATCAACCAATCCTCAAACCAACTGACCAAATCGAAGTGCTCTAAGTGTAGAACAAACTCACGAAGTTTGGAGGCTATGCAATTAGGCAAGAGCCACCAAGCTGGACAAAGCTCCACTTCTCCTCTCCTCTCCTCTCTTCTCTTATCTTATTTTCTCTCTAGTTGTGTGTTGTGTTTCCCGCTCTCTCTTCAACCTTCATTCACCAGCAGCAGCTGGAGCAATTAAGGTAGTGTTTGGTTCATAGGATGAGGGGTGGATAGAATAGTTCCATCCAACTTTTGAGGTTATCTATGTGTTTGGTTGAGTGGATGGGATCATCTCATCTCGAATGGACTCATCCACCTGAGGGAAATACTCTCTCAAGATCCTAGATGGCCTGATACAACAAAAAAGCTGGATGAGCTCGTCCAGCTATGTGCTTGTCCGTCACTTGATCGCAAGTGATCCTGAGCCATGGATTTGGTCACCACCCGAGCGGCGAGAGCAAAAGACAAGGCAAGGGTATCGACGAGGTCACCATCGCATCGAGGTCACCACTAGGGTTTGGATTTGGATCGAGAGGTCACCACCAAGCTCTAGACATCGAGGTCACCGCTGAGCTCTGGTCGTCGAGGTCACCACCAAGCTCTAGACTTGGAGGTTGCTGACGGTGAGGAAGAAGTAGCATGGGTGGGCAGAGAAGACACGTGCCATGCTACAGATCTGCAGAGGCGATGGTGGGAGGCAGTGGAACAGGTGGTGGTGGCATTGTCTTCTTGAGTATGGGTTGTTAGGGGTGAGAGTAAGAGATTTTACATGGTTGAGGAAGATGGGTTGAGATCCGTTAGATCTTGATCCAACGGTCCAAAAGAGATGAGATATTTAAATGTATTCTCACCACTTGGCTACCACAACCAATCCCATCTATTCCTCTAACTAAACATCAACTTATACCATTATGGATCATCCTGTCCTTCCAACCAAACAAAACTCGGGACCATCTCATCCCCTCAACTAAATCAACATACTTGGACCATTCCATCCCATCCTATCCCAAAAAATAGGACCATCATATCCCATCCCACCTCGTCACTCTAACTAAATATTGCCTAAGGCAAATGGCAAGAGGCTAAGGTTTTTTTTTTTTGCTTGCTAGGAGACATCTCAACTGTTGATTGTAGATGAAATCAATGGCTCACAAGTGCTGGGCCTGTGGGCTGCAGCTAGTCTCTTATCATCTCCATGCGGAGAGATATAGTCCAATAGCCCCGAAGTGACATGCGCACCTAAGGTTAAGGCTCTGTTCCAAATAATTTTTGTCTTTTGGTTTTTAGAAGCCGGCTTTTGAACGAAGTGGCTTCTCAATGTGGTTTCTATAAGTCGTGTCGTTTGTTGGAGTTATTACAGGAGCCACTTTGAATAGAGTGGCTTCTCAACACGGATATCCTTTACTCCCTCAATCTCTCTGGCCATAGTACTTTTGAAAATAGCCTAAGTTGGCCGTGGTTGTGCAATTCATGACTCACGAGATAAGCCGGTTTACAAGCTAAGCCTGCATGCATTATGGCCTGATGGGCGACATTACGTATCTTCAGGTAAACAAGACAGAATATAACATATAAGGTTTAGTATAAACTTTAAACATGGCAGTACAGATTAAGGCAGGATTTCATTTGTGGTGCAGACAAGAGCATTTCCCGCAGGAGAGAGATGCCACATCAGCACGCGGATGGTACATAGGGCTATCGTATAAGCTACGATTGGTGGATAGCTTCTTCAACTAGTTCATGTAGGTATAGTATGGAGCAACTCTCTTCCCGGTGCATTGGAAAGAAGTATCGTATATTTACTTCGAATTTTTGAAGCTACTATGCATTGGAATTAGGTGTAACTTCCCTTTAATTTTTGTTAACCCATCCTGAAACTATCATTGGAGATTTGGAGCGAGTTTGTTTTAGGTGATAACTTCAGCTAAGGTGGCACACTCTCTCTAAAAGCTATTACCTGTAAAGCTAGTATGCACCAGGGTTCCTAATTTTGTTAACCCATCCTAATTTTTGACATTTGTCTCTGTCAAATATTTTTGGGCTGATTTGAATTTTGACCAAAAATTCAAATTTGTCCAAAAAAAATCAAATTTTTGTTCAAACGTCCCGTCCCGAATGTTAACCGAATTTTCCAAAATTACATAATTTTGGCTCTTTCGGTGGGTACCCAAAAAAAAGAAAAATGAAACCCAAAACCTTGCTGTGCACTGGCTACCATACTTAAATCACTTTAGTTATCCAGAGCTATATTACCATAGATTTTCTTCGGGGTTAGTTTCAACGTCTCAACGACTCAACGAATGCCGTTATGCACACAAACTGAAGTAATTTGGCCCTGGCCCTGAGTTACGAGCTAGTCTGACATGACAAGATTTAGGCAATTAGCTGCCCTTTTGACGTTCCAATGGACAAGTGACATGCAGTAGATTTGATAAAAGAAAGCGAATTTATCATACCCTCACACGTCCATTTGCAACTAGCTAGGCATGAGAACATATCGTCAGTTGCATCATCAATCATTACCAACAGTGTTTCGTTTAAGTTTTACAGTAGTCGATCTGCAATGACGCTGATGAATCATTTTTGTGGCTGTACAATCATCTTTAACCGACAGCAATTTGCAAGCAGCAAGATCCGGACGTAATGGAATTCCATGGCAGCTTTGCTGAAACCATCTCTTTGCGTGTATTTCAATACGTTCAGACTAGACGTGCAGATAACAAAGATTTACACATCTCGCAACTTGTTTGGTAAAACATACTCCTATGCTAGCTCTTATGCATTGATGCACATACAGTTAGGGGTGATAATATATCCGGATTCAGTCGGATTATCTGGTTACCAAATCTGGATACTTAATATCCGAATCCGGAAAGAAACGGATCCGAATTCGAATGTTGAACTAGCTAAGTCCCGGATGTCGATGCGAATTCGGTATGGGTTGACGCGGATTGGAGCCGGATATCTGAATAAGATCCAGATTCGGCAGATATAATAGCAGCGACTAACTAATATGTATTTTTTTTTGCATTTGACCTTTAAATTAGGCACATTATATGTGTATTTCGATCATGTGAACTTTAATTTGGCATGTTATGGTTTTCATTTTGGCACATCCTTCAGTAAAACTTTTTTGCATGGTCTTTTTAGCCAAATTTGATAGGCTTATAACCGTTTTATTTGTAATATATTTAGAATTAGTTAGGATTAGTGACAAAATAGCTAGAAGAAAAAGGGGGTATAAATATTACTATAAAACCGGTATTAGTTTGCTAAACTTCATTGTACCATAGGATATAAAGCTATTATCAAAAGCTGCATTATACAAATACATGAGATGAATCATTCATTTGTTACTGTCAACATTTAATGGGTAGTTACATGTTACTCAGCTCAATTTAAAATATTAAAATAATTCGGTGCCATGTTTTAAATAGGAGAGACCACAAATAATTATTGGAATCCGAAAAATAGTCGAATTCAATCGATTTTGAATATAATCCGATCTAAATTTGTATTCGATATTTATTCGGTCTGTTTCGTATCCGATGTTTGCCTGATTTATATTTAAATCCGAGAAAAAAATATGAATACAAATATGATTTAAGTACGGCCCGATCCGTTTACAGTTGCACGTTCTTTTCTGCACTGAACATGCATTTAGCTGCATAACCATTGTTGTTTGGGAAAAAACATTTCACAGATAGCACCATCATAAGCTTTGGGGCGATAATATTCATGTGAACGTCGCTCAAGCAGCGTGTAGTGATGCGTAACACACGTCGAGATCCCGACTTCTTCCCAGGAGATCGAGCAGCAAAGATAGACGGATGCTGCCCGCCCTCCCCCTCATATCTGACTTCACCAAGATTGTCTTCTTCTTCCTCCTGAGAGTGGTGCCTATCCCGCCCGTTCCCGCCACGCAAGTTTGTTGACCTTTGGCAAATCGGGTAGCCGTGCACAAGGTTTGCTTCGGTTTTATTTTTATCAGACATCACCACTGAATCACTGATCGATGCACAATCTAATGTATATGAACGGCGCGCGAAACCTGAAAGCGGCCGAACAATTTGGGACGTACGTAGCTCTCGTCATAGATAGACGTCCCTGTCGCGTTGGTCCGGTTCTTTGCCTGGTCAATGGCCGCCTCGCTTCCTCTCTGGAAAAACGTCGTGATCCCGGATCAAAAGGTACGTGTACTGGAGAAGTGGATAGATGAAGGCAAGGCAATCTGGGAATCTAGGATCAAAAGGGTTTTGCTTGCATGTTGGATCGATCGGCAGACATGCACGTGCCCGCACTGATCAGTGGTCGCGCGCCGGTGAGCTAGGTGATCATATATTATTATCATTAGACGTGCATTGTAGAAAAAAATTGAAGCAGTTCGATTCAACGTAGTACGCGTTGATGTAGTAGAAGTAGTCGATCATCCAACATCCCGATCAGCATCCTCAAAAGACGATTGTCCTCAAGCGGTAGTCGATTTCCATGAGCCGATTGTGTCTTTTCCTCATATCGTCCCGATCAATGCTGTAGTCATAGCAGCGCCTTTACCAAAGTCCACACGTCCGAGAATGAAACGTCGTGCATCGGTGTGCTAGCACCAGTGCGCGCAATAAGGTTTGTAAGAGATGGCGGCTAGAGTTTCGATGGATTTCTCTCTTGCAAGCTAATCATAGCCCATGCATCCTTTTATATAGAGACGACTAAATCCATATCTAATATGAGTAGAGATCGTATATCACTCAAAAGCCTCCGACTAGATCCTTATCCAATACGAGTAGAGATCGTATCTCACTCAGAAAGCCTCCGAACGAATCCTTATCTAATGCGAGTAGAGGTCATATCTCACTCGAAAATGCTCCGATCGAATCCTTATCATTCCAACCCATTAAGTATGTGACCTCGTAGGTTCATATATATTTGGTTATAACTCAAAAACATCTTTCCAATCACTGATCGGTAGCGGTCCCTAGCAGCACACATCGACCCTCAAATATACACAAAGATCAATACAAACAAACTTTATGAAATATGATCTACAAGCAATATCTAGTTACGACTAATCCGTATCCCCCATATGACCACTTTGTAGACCAGTCTATGGTATGTCCAACAAGCTCACGATCAGTCAGTATACCCATACTGCCAATTTGTATCTAGTCGGACTAAACGACTTGTTTGCTTATTCTTCTGCCTTACGATACATGATTGAACTCCAAGTGAGAAATGTGTTATTCATAGATAGTTCAATCTTTTCCGATCTAGTGATGGATAACTTCATATGGTTGACTCTTTGATCACTCGTGGCATAGCCATGCACTTTCTTTATCCGATCATGTCGAGGTATCCATAAATATCTCTCTTGTTATGTAGAAGGAGCAAATCTCACATCCGACCAGTCACATTCATCTGCATGCTTCATAGCATATTCAAAAGCTATCTTTATAACTATCCAGTTACAGAGTAGCGTTTGATAACCCTTAAGTGCACTATTACACATGTACGAAACTATGTTAATCTCAAGTACAAGGATTATACATCATCATTGCTTAAGACCAATTGATGATATATAAAACATAACAATCTTAACAGTATCTTAAGGTGGGTCAATCCAAGCAGCTTTCCACTGCTCTTAAGGATGCGGTCCTATTGAGTGTCTCTACTCTAGAGGACCCAGTACAGTCACCTTTGTGTTTTTGGTTGCACCTATTTTGTCCTGTTGTAGCCTCATGGGTGCACCAAACTGTCAGCCCAGTCAGTTGAGTATGTGTTTCTTGGGTACAGTTCTGAGCATAAGGGTTATCGCTACTATAATCCTTCTACTTGATGAATTAGGATCTCATGAGACATTGATGAATCTTGACCTTTCTTCTATCGAGATTCGGCTCCTCATCCTACTTCCACCATCGAGACGATCTCCTGGTTGTCTCTCCCTGACTCTTCACCCATTTCTCCCCTTTCACAGCCTTTCTCTAGTCTGTCTCTAGTGGTTCCTTCTATACCTCCACCTCCTGTGTTACCTCCTGTAGCACCGCCTCTTGCTCCTGCAGCACCATCATTTCGTTTCTCTGGGGTGCACTACTCTAGACGTCCTCGTCCTTCACCAGACTCATCTTCTGGTATCTTGTTGACACCGATGTCTGATTCCTCTGATGATGCTCCTCATTATGCTCTTTGTGACTGGACATCCCTTTGGCCTCCTGATCATCTTGTGTTTACTTCGACAGCTCATGCTCTCTGTCATTAAGCCTAGTTCTTATCGTGAGACTACTTCTCATTCTAAGTGGCAGCTCGCTATGGCGGAGGAGCTTGATGCTCTTCGACTTACGGAGACTTGGGATATTGTACCAACACCTGTGCATGCTCGTCTTATCACGTGCAAGTGGGTGTATAAGATTGAGTTAGGTCTGATGGTACTATTGAACGCTACAAGGCTCATCTTATAGCTCGCAGCTTCCAGCAGAAGTATGGTCATGATTACGATGAGACATTTGCCCCTGTTGCCCATATGACCACTATTTGCACTCTTGTTGCAGTTGCTTCTGTTCACTTGTGGTCTATCTCTCAGCTGTATGTTAAGAATGTCTTTCTTAATGGTGTCTTGCATGAGGAGGTTTATATGCAGTCACCACCTGGGTATTCTATTGCCTCAAACAGGCCCCTTGTGCCTGGTTTGCACATTTTACCTCAGTGATTACCATTGGCAGTGCCCACGATCCTGCTCTTTTTGTCCATGTCTCACCTCGAGATAGGATACTACTTCTTCTATATGTGGATGATATGTTCATTATTGGTGATGATTCCTCATTCATCACATACGTGAAGAAGCATATCAGTGAGTAGTTTCTGATGACTGATCTTGGTTTGCTTACATACTTCCTTGGAATTGAGGTTTCTTCCATGCCTGAAAGTTACTACCTCTCCCAGCAGAAGTATGTCCAGGATCTTCTTGATCGATCTGGTTTGACTGACACTCGCACTGCTAAGACTCCTATGGAGCTCTCCCTTCAGCTTTATACTATTGATGGTGATCTTCTTGAGGATCCTACTCGTTATCACCATCTTGTTGAGAGTCTGGTATATCTTATGAGCACTTGCATTGATATTGCTCATGTTGTTCATATATTGAGTCAGTTCATGGCTCGTCCTACTCATCTTCACTACAGTCACCTTCTTTGTGTTCTTCGCTACTTGCATAAGACAATCTCTCGTCACTTGTTTTTCCCTAGCTCCACCTCATTACAGCTTCAGGCATAATCCGATGCGACTTAGGCTAGTGATCCTTCTGATCATCATTCTCTTTTTGCTTACTATATTTTTCTTGGCTCCTCCTTGATTGCCTAGAAGACAAAGAAGCAGACCACAATTTCCCGTTCAAGTGCAAAGGCTGCGTTGAGAGCTATAGCAGCAGTGACAACAGAAATTACTTGGTTGAGGTGGCTACTTGCAGACTTTACAATACTTGTGAGGGGATCTACGACACTATGTCTAATAGTACAGGTGCTATTAGTATTGCTCGTGATCTAGTGAAGCATGATCTCACCAAGCATATTGGTGTGGATGCTTCATACACTCACTCACAGGTGTAGAGGGAGTACTTGCTCTACAGTTTGTGCCATCAGAGATACAACTTGCTGACTTCATCGCAAAGCCACAAACTAGAGCACAATATTTGTATTTTCTCTCCAAACTTAGTATGTGTGATCTACCAAGAGTTTAAGGGGGGTGCTAAGGATAGAATAGGATTGTTATTCATTTTCTTATATGCCTTGGTTTCTTTATCTGTATATGATATATTCCTCTGTATACCCCACTTGTACTCTCTCTATGTATTACCCTTTGGGCCTCATGAATATACACTCAATATTCATAACACTATAAACAGGGGAGGTGCCGCCGAAATTTTTAATAGCAAGACCCATTTGAGATGGTAAATGTGTAGTAGTAGCATCCCGGGCTTTGAAGAGGGCCGAGGTGTTACAAGATCACTAGCACAACCCCTTTAAACCGTCTAGGATACAGTAACCTCCAAGAGTAACAAGTCAGATGCGCTCACTTGAATGAATCATGTGTCAAAGCTCGAGGATACACAATCCACCACCAAGTGCAACACATGCATAAGAATTTGCCTTTCTAAGCTCACTAAATGCAACACATGCACATAAGAGATGAGAGAGCTTGTTCTTAACTTAAAAAAATGAATCAAGGCACCAGCACCCTCACCCAACTAGCCAAAAGGGGGTATTTATACCCCCACACTAAAAAACTAGCTATTAGGGAAGTTCCAGTAGAAAATAGTTGAAATCGTTCTGACCACTAACACATGCCTAGCCAAATCAGTTTGCCTTGAACGGCTAGAAAACTAGCCGTTATAGAGGCTACTGGTTAAACCGCTCACACAGGTGCCTATCTAACTGCTTCAAGAAACTAGTCAAACCGCTCGGCAAAATTCATAGAGAGTACAAAATCAGCTCTCTGGAAAAGCAACCAGCAACAAATACCTAGTTGGACCACTATAGACTACTCAAAGAATTTCAGAGAAAAGCTTAAAAACACAAGTTCTGTAAGAATGTCGAAAATGCCAAATAAGAACGATCAGATTAGCAACCAATGCCTGGTCAAACTACACCAACAGTCAAACCAGCTAACACATGGTGGTCTGACTAACGCAGACAGTCTAGCAAGGACAGAGATGCATGTATGTAAAATACATGTGCAAATCATAGTACCATGCAAGCAAGAATTAAAACATGATCATCAACAAGTTGTAAAATACATTCGTAAATTTTAGAACCATGCGACAAAGAAAGGGTATATGACTTCGACCATTTGCTAAACACATTTGTAAATAGAGGAATATGCTAAGTAGAACTGGAGCAAGCATGAATGGGTTATCAACACATGATATAATTTGAGTTACTGGTCAAGACTCCTCTAAATAGTACATCAACCTATACTAGTAATCTGGTCTCTTGATCAAACACCGAGATCGGTAAAATGACTAAGAAACACATTTTTAACCTATATTAGTTGTACCTTTATCTTGCGCATCTACTTGGAGCTTTATTTGATTTGATGATCAACATATGGAAGTCATCCAAGTCTTCCATCATCGTAGGACATAACCTTTTTCATAACTCATGAAAAATATTAGTCCTATAACTTAGTTATCATCACTTACTAAAACTCACCATTAGTACATAATGGATAATATAAATTCCACCATTACAACGAATAAAATCTATGGATAAAGACTAAGCATAAAATTGAGGACGCATTTACGCTCCGCGCGTGCATGCGTACGTGATTTTGACCGCACACCTATATTTGCTATATACAATGTAATTGTTGATATGTGCACCATATAACTAGTTCCATATATTGCTACATGCACTCCTCATTACATATTTACATGCATATTATATTGCTATGATGCATACCTTTAATTCTGCTAGGGAGCAAGTCGGTATAAATTTGAAAGCAAGTTTATATACACATGGAAGCAAAATGAGTATAATTTTCAAGCAAGTTAATAAATTTGGAATAAATTCATGATTTACCTAAATCAAATTTTGTACAAAAATTCCAATTAATTTATATCTGGAACAAAGTCAACATGAATTTTAAATTTAGGAGTAAGTCACTATAAATTTAAAAGCAACTTGGATACACATGGAAACAAAATGAGTATAATTTACAAGTACGGTCATAAATTTGAATGCAAAGTCATGATTTATCTAAAGTAAATTTTGTCCAAAAAATCAAATTAGTTTAAATTTGGAAACAAAGTTAGCATAAATTTGGAAGCAAATCAGTATAAATTCGAAAGCAAGTTGAAAGTACACATGAAAGCAAAATGAGTATAATTTTCAAGCAATATCATAAATTTGGAATCAAAACCCGTAATTTATCAAAAGCAAAATTTCGCACAAAAATTCAACTTGATTTAAATAACAGATAACTAGAACATTTTTTACAAAAATCAATGAAGCTAACAATAGGGAACAGGTGACGTAGTGACTTCACAATATGACAAAAATCAATGAAGCTACATAACAATAGGAGATGCTATGCAGACCTTACTTCCCTGATGAGCAGTCACATCTTGCAATTCAAAAATTCAATAGGAGGTGCGTAATAATAGCAGCTATGAACTTTTTTTGCTGCAGTAGTGACTTTGCTCGGACAGTTGTACTTCGCTCGGATGGATGTGTGTGCCACAGTGACTTCACTCAGACGACTGTGTGTGCAGTTCAACCAATGTCCGCATGTGTGGAAACAATGATTTCCGTAAAATTGATCTCCACCCTCGTAAAAAAATTGTTTTGTCCCAATGAGTTTTTACTTGGAGATACATCAAAGACAAACAAAAGCGAAAGATGGGAGAAAAACTATCCATAGTATACCGTTGTATACCCTTCCAACGGGATACCAATCTACTATGTACAATCACAAGCACTCGCACTGGATGGCACGATGCTCTCGATGCTTCAACAAGTTGAGCACTGGCTCGTCCTCTTCACGAGTCCCCTTCACACGACCTCTCCCTCCCTCTCTCTCATGCTTCCCTGCCGAAAGCAGCACACGAGTGGGAGTTGCGGCAGCGGGTGGCCGTGGGCGCGCACAGAGGGCCGCGGTGCGGGCTCATCTGAGTTGCACGCAAGCAGGAGTTGCGGAGACGGGTGGCGCGGCCTCACGCTGTGAGGGGAAGTGGCCACTGGCACGTGTGGCGGGGCGTCGCGGGCTTGCCCGAGGCGTGGCGGCGGGGGTGAGCAGACGTGGGCTCACGCGGCGGGGTGGCCTCAAGTGCGGGCACAACAGGCGGCGAGCAGTAGCCAGCACAGTGTGCTCCACAACCACAACCACAATGATTTCTCTTAAATTTGTACTGAGTTTCCATGGTATACATGTTTAAAACTTGGAAGTTTTCTTTTCATATACAAATTTGTACTAATTTTGTTGGTTGGTCGGTTGAGATTTGTGCAAATTTGTTTGAAACTGGTTGGACTTCTTTTGAAATATGTAAAACTTGCCGAAACTCCTTTGAAACTCGCTAGAACACAAATGAAACTTGCTTGGAACTTTTTTCTGAGACATCATTGAAACATGGGTGAACTTACCGGAACACAAACGAAACTTGCTAAAAACTTCAAGGAAACTCGCTTAAACACAAAAGAATCTTGCTTAACTTCTCTGAAACTTCCCTGAGGCATGGATGAAACAAGTTTGAAACTCCTGAAACGTGCGAAATCTAGATAAAACTTGCTTGAAACATGTGAAGTTGTGAAACTCGGATTGACCTTGAAACTCAACGGAAACATTGGTGTCCCAACGGCATACCTGTTGGGGAAATTGTCCAGGATCTAGACGAGCGAAGAACGATAATCTTCGAAATCACACACGCGAACATGAGTAAACTCAGATTAATTTTGTTTCTTTGCAACACGATGCAGTGTGATGCATCAGCGTCCTTTTTTCTTTCTTATATAGAGAAGCAACATACAAGACTTTGAAACTAACACGGCATACCACGCTGAGAATCTGACACAGAAACATCTCGACATTCCATTTATAACCACTTTGAATCCTAAACAGACTCTGACTCCTGATCTCTTACGACCACGACTGCTACGGTGCTCTTACGACAACTATAGTACCTTTACGACTTATGGCCGCTACAGTACCTTTACGACTTACGACCGCTACAGTACTCGAACGTGGTTGTAGACTGCTGTGGTCATATAACGTAGTCATAGATTTGACCAGACCTGAAGACAACTGGATTCATATTAATCTCCTCTTTAAGCTTGTTGTCTTCTGTCGATGTTCCACTGTTGGATCAGGACACCCAATCTGCAATCTAAAAACAAAATACTGGATGCACTCGAGACAAGATAAATCAATGGACAGTGAACTGGAGACACAGAGTAATTCTCAATTTCTGAATCTCTGAATTTTTCAGATGGGGTACAGTACCTGAAAGCAGGAAGCAAATTACTAAACTGAACGCTTCAGACTCTTAACTAACAGCCGACAAAAACGCAACATGCAGACTCCACTATGGTTCATGATCCTAATAGTCCGGATCACAACCTTACAACTCACGCATAACAAATAAATGAGTTTAACTTCAAATTACCGAACTGGTAGCTGAGGCTTTGCAGTTCTCTCTCAGTTTTCAGACTACAACACGCCTGAAATAGCCCAGACAACCAACAGCACAGCACAGACTATTTATTCAAGAACCAAAACTTGTACTCTGACTCAACAGGGACACAAACAAGATTAGCACTAACATTCACCCCCAATCTTGTTTCCCTTTTGTTGTATCCACCATGCCAATCTTCTCCCTCATTTCAAGAATTTTGACACGGCCTAATGACTTTGTTAAAATGTCAGCCAGCTGATCTTCCGTCCTCACATGTTCCACTTCAATCTTCTCACTCTCCACACATTCACGAATAAAATGGTACCTTGTATCAATGTGTTTGCTTCTGTCGTGATGCACTGGATTCTTGCACAACGAAATGGCCGACTTGTTATCAACTAACAACTTGAACCTCTTTCGCTCTTGATTCAACAAATCACTCAACAACCGTGCAATCCATATGCCTTGATAAGCTGATGTTGTCGCTGCAATATACTCGGCTTCGCATGAAGACAAAGCTACCACCTTTTGCTTTTGTGAGAACCAAGCAATCAAGTCTGTACCATGATAAAACACGGCACCGGTGGTACTCTTTCTATCATCTACATCTCCGGCAAGATCACTGTCACTATACCCAATTAATTCCATATCGCTGCTGCCCTTTCTTCCATAGAAACACCCAAAATCAAGTGTTCCACTTATGTATCTCAGAATTCTCTTCACAGCAGTCATGTGCTCAATTGTTGGACTCTCCATAAACCGACTAACAATCCCAACTGAGTATGCTATATCAGGACAGGTATTAACCAAATACCTCAAGCTTCCAATAATGCTTCTATACAATGTTGGATCAACAGGAGGACTCTTGCTATCTTTGCTCAACTTGAGTCTCTCTTCCATGGGTGTGGCACAAGGATTACACCCTTCCATCCCTGCTTCTCTCAACACCTTCTTTGCATATGATGATTGACACAACGTGATCCCTTCTCCCGTTTGCTCAACTTGGATACCCAAATAATAACTAAGCAAACCAAGATCACTCATACTAAATAGCTGCTGCATTTGAGTCTTGAACTCGGCAATTTCAACATTACTTGAGCCCGTGATAATCAAATCATCCACATATACTCCAACAATCAAAACTGAAGAGTCTTTTACCTTTTTGTACACAGCATGCTCCAATGGAGGATTTGTGTTGTTCTTGCTCATCTTCAGGCGGGGTTCCATTAGAATTTGCATTGGATTGCAATCCTTCATGCCGCATTTGTTCAACACCTTTGTTGCATATGTGAATTGACTGAGAGTAATCTTCTCGGAGCTTTGACTTACTTCAATGCCCAAGTAGTAGCTGAGTAACCTGAGCTCGCTAATGCTAAATATTTTCTTCATTTGGCATTTGAAGCTATTGATCTTCTCGATACTCTCTCTAGTGATGATCAAATCATTCACATAGACTCCAACTAACAAACTCCCTTTTTCTGGCTTCATTTGTACACTGCATGTTCTAACGGGCATCTTTCAAAGCCGAGTGCCACCAGAGACCATATAGAGCTTTGTGCAATCTTAATACCAGGTGTTCTTCTCCTTTCTTCTCAAAACCTGAAGGTTGCACAACATAGACTTCTTCTTCCAGATTGCCGTTGAGAAAGGCTGACTTCACATTCATATGATGAACCTCCCATCCTTCGTGTGTCGTAATCGCAATAAGCAGTCACACCATTTCTAGTCTTGCAACAGGGGCAAAGAATTCATCAAAATCAATGTCTCGTCATTGAATGTACCCCTTTGCAATCAGCCTCACCTTGTGTTTTACAATCATGCCTTGGATGTCCTTCACCTTATACACCCACTTCAACCCAATCGGCATGTGACTGACTGGCATGGAACTAGTTTACATGTTCCATTTTCTTGGATAGAGAACATCTCCTCCTCCATAGCTCGTCTTCATTCTGACTTTGCCTTAACTTCTTCAAAGTTCACAGGCTTCTTCTCCGAGTAAACAAAACTCAGAATCTTCCATCTCGATCGGAGATGTGGCATCGTAGATATTTTTTATGTCACGCTCCCGTCGAGGTCCTTCAAATGAGCTTACGTCGAGCTCCAATTTTCACGGAGCAACAGGTGAGAGCGGTGCTCTTATTGTTGCTGGTGGAGTACACGGTGTAGTCGAGCTGGGCAAGTCGATTCCCGTGCTTGTACTTGTCGTGGTCATACCTGGAGTTTCTACAATGTGATCATGTCCTCTGACTTCGTTCTCCATGGTTGTAGCGTCGAAAGTTACTATGTGGTCGTTAGGATCTACAACCACGTTGTGGTCGGATCCTCCGACTACGCTCACCATGATCGTCACGTCGGTTACATAGTCATCAAGACCTGCATCAGTGTTAGGAGAATAATGCACCGTGAAGATGTCTTCCATAGAATGTTCCTCTGCTGAGGTATCTCTGCTCCACTCCCACTTTCTCTCCTCCTCAAACACTGCATCACAAGTCACCACGACTCGTCGTGTCATCGGATCAAACATCTGATAGCCTTTCGTCTTCGAATCGTACCCAATAAACACCATTGGCTTGCTTTGATCTGCTAGCTTTGAGAGGTGTGGTGTGGTCATTTTCACATGTGCAACACACCCAAAAGTGCGGAGGTGACACACACTTGGCTTGCGGTTGTAATAGGCTTCATAAGGAGTTTTGCCGATGACGCTTTTCGTTGGCGCCCGATTTAGGAGATAAACGGCAGTCAAGACTACTTCCCCCAAAAATTCTCCTAGGACACATATGCTCTTCAACAAACTCCTCGCCATACCGACCACCGTCTATTTCCTCCTTTCGACCACACCATTCTATTGGGGAGAATAGGGTGCTGTTAGGTACCGTCTAATTCCCAACAACTCACAGTAGTCTTTAAACTCGTTCCAGGTAAACTCACCACCACGGTCGGTGCGCAAAGCTTTTAGCCTCAGATTCTTCTCCACCTCGATTGTAGTCTTGTTCTTCGTGAACGCCTCGAATGCTTCATCTTTGCTTTGGAGTAACGCCAACCACATGTACCTTGCACAGTCATTTACCAACAGCAGGAAATAACAATTTCCTCTATGCGTGATCGGAGTGATTGGCACACAAAAGTCGACGTGCCATAACTCATGAGGAACGACTGCTCAGTATAGAGACATGATCGGAAATGGGTTCCAATGTTGCTTGCCAATCAGATAACCATCGCAAATGCAATCCACGTGCTCAATCATGGGCGTGCCTTGCACCATCTTATTGCGAGCCCGATCCTTTAGAGCATGAAAGTTAACATGCCCGTACCTAGCGTGCCATCTCTATGCTTATTTTGTGCTTCTTGCTAGAAGACACTCTAGGAGAGCCGGATTGATGTTTAACACATGTATCTGGTTTCTTGATCTGTTCACCTTGGCCAACAATCTGCGAGTTCTGTCTAAGATAGACATTACTCCTTCTTCAACCACAATCCTGTAGCCATTTTTGTCTAGCTTTCCGAGGATGATAATATTGCTTCTTAGCCTTGGGATGTAGTAAACATTCATGAGAATATGATGTTCACCCTAGAACACTCAAACAGCACCGAGCCCCTTCCTTTTATCTCCACAGTTGAACCATCTCCAAATTTGACTGAGCTATTTATCTTCGTGTCAATCTCAGCAAACTTCTCTATGCATCCAATCATGTGGTTACTTATGCTAGTATCTAGATACCAAACCTTGTTTTGGGTGTCGCTAAGTTTCGACGTCACCTTTTCTTCATGCAGGAATACTTCTTCTTCAGGTGTTAGGACTGCATGGACGAGTTCACACACTTCAATCATCAGCAGCTAGGGTCATCATCATTCTGCTTTGCTACGAGATTTGCCCTTGCTCTTTGATTTGGCTTTGGACACTCTTTTACAAGAGCTCGTACTCATTGTAGCTGAAACACTTGAACTTAGTCTTGTCGAAGTCCGGCGGCAATCGTTCATCGCCAACACATTTGCCATCTCCTCAGCCACAGCCTTGTCCATGGCCACATCCCCGGCCTCTTCCATTACGACCTCCTCTCTGCGCGCTGCTCGAGCCCTCGTTCTTCTTGGTCTTCAAACTTCTCTCTTCCCACTTGCTTTGGGAAAAAAAGTAAATTCTCTCCTCCGTCCTTCGAGTGTCGTCGACCCTTGAGTTATTCCTTGAAAGTTCTGAGACAACCGATTGCCTCCGAGACTGACATCGTTTCGACATCACCAAATTGTTGGATCGTTCCGATAATCTGGAGGAATCTATCAGGAACCGAACTGAACAGTTTTTCAACAACGTCGCTTTCTTCCAGCTTCACGTCGAGCGAGCGGATCTCACCCACCAGAGTGGCGAGTTTCATGGAGTACTTGATGATCGTCTCCGAGTCTCCCATCTGCAATTTGCTCAGTTGCCGTTTGAGCACTTCAACTCGTGCCTTCTTGACGCGATCTTCACCTACCCACATCTCCCTGAGTGCGATCCAAGTTTCTTTCGTCGTCTCCGTCTCAGCAATCGACATCATCACGTCGTCTGGCACGGTTTATGAGATGCCACCATTGTGCCTTGATCCTTGTCGTCGTCGTCTCCATCTTCGACTGCCGACCAAACCCCTAGCGAACGCAAAATTAACTTCAACTTGACGACCCATATGATGTAATTCGTTTCGCTCAACATCGGGTATTGAATCGGGATCATGGCGCTTCTTGTCATCACCTTGACAAGCACACCTGTCTTCGATGGATTGAGTTCGTTGCATGTGGTCTTAATGAGCTCCCCTGACTTCAATGGATCAGTAGCGTTGCCGGTCATCGCTTCGTCCCCTTAGACTTCGATACCAATTATTGGGGAAAGCGTCTAGGACCTAGACGAGCGATGAACGATAACCTTCGAGATCACACACGCAAACACGAGTAAACTCAGATTGATTTCATTTCTTTGCAACACGATGCAATGTGATGCGTTTACACCCTTCTTCTTCTTTCTTATATAGAGAAGTAATATACAAAACTTTGAAACCAACGCAGCATAGCACGCTGAGAATTCGACACGTAAACATCCCGACTTTCCGTTTATGACCATTCTGAATCCTAAACAGACTCTAAATCCTGACCCCTTACAACTACGACCGCTACAGTATCTTTACGACTTATGACCGCTACAATATTTTTACTACTTACGACTGCTACAATACTTGAACGTGGTCATAGACTGCTGAGGTCATAGAACATAATCATAGATTTGATCAGATCTGAAGACAATTAGATTAATTCTATCAATACCGTCCTACAGTTGCTTCGGAAAGATATAGGTTGTGATCAAAATGGCTTGAGCTTTTGGCTTCAGCTTATTTTTGCACTATTCATAAATTTCGTCTTTTTCTGAACTTTTGGCTTTTTTTTTAGTTTTTTTACCGGTTCTTTTTTTCCTCGTATTTGTGTACACTTTACGTGATGGGCTAATATGTTTTTTCTATTTTTAAATTTTTTAAATTTAATTATGGTAAATAAGCCTCTGTCAGCTACAGTGCTTTTTTCAGCCAGCTACAGTGTTTTCAGCCATAAGCCACGGGCTTTTCAGCCATTTTGATCACAACCATATTCTCGTACGTGGCAGACGACACTGTGGAAATGTTTGGGGACCGGAAAAAGCTGAAGAAAAAGAAAACAGAACCAAATCAAAAGAAAAAAAAGAAAGAGCGAAAAAAAGGGCAAATATCACTGCGAGGTGGAGAACGACACAGTTAGCTTCGCGTATCCAATTCAAGGAAACAGTTATATCTCAAATTATAAATAACAAAATAAAAACTAGTGAATTTGTTGCTTCCCTCCCTCTCCATCTCCGTCGCCCACCACCACCATCCCAATATATTCTCCGCAGCCCACAGCTTCCTCCGAATTTGCCCCCATCCTCCGCACCACACCCGTCTCCTCCTAGTCCTCCTGTTTGCCACTCCCTCCGCCTCAGCTTGCTCTTCCTGGACTGCGAGCTGCAGCCGCAACTGCCATTGGAACCGGAATATCATTACCTCAAAGGTGAAGGGATCATCTCTCTCTCTCTCTCTCTATCTCTGGTTTGTGTTTTTGTAGATGTGCATACATGCAAACTCATTTGTTATCCTTTCCCGTATGTTGATTCTTGATTCTTGTTGTTTGATAGGTCCTTCAAGAACGGGGTTGGTTTTTGTGAAAATACTGGTCATAGCCGCTGTGGTGAAGTTCATCTACCTGTTTGGCGCTGTCGTATGCGGGATCACTCCTTACACAGAAGCAACCCCTTCTCACTTCAGGTTCTCTCTCTCTCTCTCTCTCTTACTTATCTCCTTCGAGATTGTTATCGTTGTGTTCTTCTCCACAGTTCTGAGGATGTTCTTGATTGTTCTGATGTGAAAAAAAAATTGATAAGATTAGATCGTGTGGAACTGGGTGGCGTGTGGGATTTGGTCTTCTCATTTTTCTAGAACTTTGCAACCTGTGTCCTATCATGTCCGGTAGCTTAAAAAGAAAATACTAGCAAATATAAAATGATGCCATCATTTTTGGTAAGAAGGTACAGTTCTTGTACAATTCAACTCAGATTGAGGTTGTAGTCACAGTAAATATTCATGGGATTGGAAATGACTAATAATACAAGTTCCAAGTGTAAAAAAACTGGAGCTTTCTCGTTGATTCACGGCATGTAATGGGAGATGCAGTTCCTTCCCCACTTAAATTTGGATGGAACAATAGTCAAACAAACTTACCCATAATAGTTCAAAGGACTGGTAATACTGCTCTACTATAGAAACCATGCTATCACCAAGATTCTAGAAGCAGCCTTGTTCACAAACTATCAATTGCAAGTTTACAACTCTTGTTCACAACTCTACAACACTTGGAGTAGTGAGCTAGAATATACTAAAATGAAAACAAAATTTCCCAATATCGCTGAATATGAGAGTTAAAAAAATTAATCATTTTTTTCTGCAGTAGTTTTACCATGTTTATAATGTTTTAAGCTAATATTTGCAGGTCTGGTTTGCATTTCCATTTAAGTATAAAGGAAGCTTTATTTGGCATGGCATTTGAATAGAATCATAACCTTGAAAACAGAGTTTGCCAGCAATATTACGTCATTATTGGTGTTAATACTTTTATAGAAAAAGATGGTGGATGAAGAACTGTTTTATAAGAGCACCAATGATGACAGCATCAGCTCTGAGGAAGAAGACATGCTTGTCAGGAGTTGTAGTAATCTAAACGTCAGCTTTGGGTACCATTGTAATTCTTATCAGAGTTTTCCTCTTGACACTGATGAGCATGACATCTCTCCTGGGAAGAGGTTTGAAACTAATATCATGATGACATCACAGAATGGCTCATTTACTTGTTTATCTGGTGCCGCAATTAGTGCAAATTTCACACTGACAAATACAAATATTTGCAAGGGTCTTATTGGGGAGGAAATTTTACCAGAACTAGATTCTCCTAATTCTTTTAGAAAAATTGTTTCTTCCCCATCGATGTCAAGATTGGATTTGTTATCCACTTCACAAGGCAGCCCTGTATCGACTGAGAGCTCTATATTTGAAATCAGTAGAAATCTGTGGAGGTCCAGCTCACCAACGACTGTATCTTCTAATTTTCTGACTAGTACAGAGGTAAAAATGGCCGGTGGAGCTGCTGGAGAGGATAGAGTGCAAGCTGTGTGCTCTGAGAAAAATGGATGGTTGATTTGTGGAATATATGATGGATTTAATGGACGAGATGCAGCTGATTTTCTGGCAGTAACTCTGTATGATAACATAGTATATTACCTATACTTGTTAGAATATCGGATTAAGCAACAAAATGGTCTATATAATTCATCAGAAGACTATCCTAATGAAGTTAAAAGTGAGTTAACACTAGCCATGAGAATTGCAGAAAATGAAGATGTAAAAGTTTCTGAAACATTTCGGGCTGGTGTACTGAATTGCCTAACTGCTGCTGTTGAGCAAGCTGAGAATGACTTTTTACACATGGTTGAACAAGAGATGGATGATAGACCAGATTTAGTTTCAGTTGGCTCTTGTGTTCTGGTTGTGCTTCTTCATGGAACAGATTTGGGCATCCTAAATCTTGGCGATAGCAGAGCTGTGCTCGCTTCCATGCCATATGCAGAAAAGGGTACGTTGAAGGCTATTCAATTGACGGAGACCCACTCACTTGAAAATCCATTGGAGTACCAAAAACTTTTAGCCGATCATCCTAACGATTCTTCAGTTGTAATGGGCAACAAAATAAAAGGGAAGCTGAAGGTTACTCGTGCTTTTGGAGTTGGCTATCTAAAGCAGGTAACATATTATACTTTGTTATGTGAAGAAAAATCGTATAATTCTTATGATTTAACTAATACCCATGCTTTTTATGTAACTTTGCAGAAAAAGTTCAATGATGCACTCATGGGAATTCTCCGAGTTCGTAATTTGTGCAGCCCGCCTTACGTATATACAAATCCACACACACTGAGTCACAAAGTTTCAGAGGACGATTTGTTTGTTGTGCTTGGTAGCGATGGCTTATTCGATTTCTTCAGTAACGAAGAAATTGTTCAGTTGGTTTATCAATTTATGCATGATAATCCAATGGGTGATCCTGCAAAATATCTCATTGAGCAACTTCTACATAAAGCGGCCAAGGAAGCAGGTATATTCCAAAATATGTTATGAATTTTATTTTTGAAAATATAACATAGTTAGTGCTAAGACACGTTTTCCCTGTAGATTGGTAATTTTGTAACCCAAATGCTGAAATGCATTTTTTATTATACTAGGAACCAAAACAACCTTAAGTGAGTAAGCTCTATGATACCAAGTAGAAACCCAAGTATGTTTTAGGAGGAGTTTGTAGGTTGTGAGACCATGTGGAGGTCACCCCTTGGTTGTAATGAGTAATTGATCTGCAGAAGTTGAGCTTGGTTTTTGAGAGTTTTGCAAAAGACTGTATTCTGGTTGAACTGTATGTTGGAATCTTTAGGTTAAGCGATCTGACCGCTTTGCTTTGGCGGTCTGACCAACTGATTTTGACCACTGACAGTAGTCGGAGGAGTAGTCCTCGACTTTGTAGTCGGCCAGTCTAAACGACCTTTTGCTGGGTAGTCCGAAGGTACACAGTAGTCGAGAGGTCTCGGTTCTCGATGGTCATAGCTTACTGCCTGGTTGATGTTCGGTAGTCATAAGCCTTTGCGATCGGTAGTCGCAAGTCTTTGTGATCGGTGGTCGTAGCGACCTGTTGCGATGGTCGTAACGATTTGTTGTGCTGGTCATAGGCTTCATGGTCGGTACTCGTAGGCTTCAAGTACTTCAAGTTTTGTGATCTCTGAGTGTCTCGAGTATTCGTGTCAGACTAGCCAGCGGTCTAACCGGCCTGTGCTTGGCGGTCAGACTAGCTTCTCTTGGTGGTCTGAAACTATTGTTTGGAAATCTTGGAATTTGGGTCATAGTTTGACCTAGGTGTTGTTGCTTGTGTGCCATGTGTTTATTGTCAGGTCCTAAGTTTAGGATCAGTAATTTGGTTGTATACATTTGGTATGGTGCATTGTATGAATTAGTTATGCCAATTGATGACTTTGTGTATTATGCAGTACTACGTGACGGTTTGCTTGTTAGTGTTAGTTGCAACACTTCAGAGCTAGGTCATAGTGAGGCGTAGAAGAACCGGGACTAAGCACAGGGTGGTGTTGAGATCCAGAACGTTCAGGGAGACGTCGAAAATGACTGAGGCTTGCGAGGGGTTGCAAGCCGGGACGACAAGGAACCGAAGCGGGAGTTACCAATGATGGAGAAGATGGGCAATGGCAAAGTGGATCGGAACTAGGCTCAGGGAGGAGTCAAAGTCCAGACGGTCAAGGAAGTCAGGTGTCGTCATGTGCGAGAAGAGGCATGTGGTGCACCAAGTGACTTAGGCTGTTTGCAAGCGAGGACGGTAAGGTGGGATCCGGACGCGTGAGAGGCTTGGCGGCAAATCATTGAGGCCACGTGAAAGATGGCGAAGCATGGGTGATACTTCTTGGCAAAGGAAGCGGGAAACTTCGTGGAAGGCGGTAAAGGGGTATTTTAGTAAATTACCCAATATGGAAAAATGGTGGTGTGTGAAATCGTGGTGTTGGCCTAAGTGGTTTAGGTCTTGTATGTGCTGAAAATATGAAGTGAATCAAGTGTTGATTCATTAATGGGTTAATGGTTGTAAGCCGGTTTGAGAAGCATGCGTGAGAGAGTAAAACTCGGTGTTAGGTGGGGTTAACGGATTATCCCTGGTTTGGCCTAATGGGTGGATCCATTAGGTTTTGATTCAGGTTATGAGCCTACAAAAGAGGAGGGGATGCAAGAGTTAGGGTTTGAAAAGGTTGGCTAAGCCTTTTGATGGCTAGCTCCTCCCCCCTCCCATGAAAGATAGGTTAGAAAGTTTGTATGTGCTCTAGGCTTAGAGCTCTGTCCTCCTGAATGGAATGGCTATAAAACGAATCATTTCAAGTGAGCAATACATCAATATTTGATCTACCTTTTGTGTATCTTTTTGTCTGATTTAGTTTTTTTCGGTTTGAGTTGGTTTTTCCTCTCTTCTCTCAACCCCTTCTTGATCTCTTCCTGTTGACTGAGTTGCTTACGTTTCGGTTGGTTTGATCTCTTGTCTGCCCTTATCTTGATCTTTTTGTGCTAAAGACATGAATGAGACAGAGATAATCTCTTGAGATCAACCTCCAATCATCTAGACATTTCGATAGCAAGGTTTTCTAGAAACTCTATTTTTGCCCGTTCTTGGCATAATCGTGTGATTTCTTGATCCGAGAGTTTTTAGGTTGATTCATTTGGTGATCTTATTTGCTGTGACATGTCGGAACGTTCTCAAAGCCATCTTGCTATGTTCTACCCATGAGTAAGATTTGATCATCGATTTGATTTTTAGTTCTTAGTTGGCATATGCTACTTTAAATTGCAAAAAGGTCTCAAATTTGTCATGGATTTTTCGATCCAGGAATGAAATACCTTCCTGAGACCTAAAGAAACATGCGTACAAAGTTTCACGGCTTTTGGTTTAGTCAATCGAAAGTTCTGTTGATTTTGGTTCTCGCAATCGGCTGAAAACCCTGTTCATATGAGAGATACGATAGTACCGCAGGCTATATAGCGGTAGTACCGCAAGTACTGTTCTCCGACCACTTTGATTTTTGTCCATCATTGGTCGTTGATCTCATTGGTCGAGATTCGGTTTGGTTCGACCACCTTGGTTTCGATCACTTATTGGTCGTAGACCATTCTGGTCATATTCTGAACTGTTATGACTACTCGGGTTATTGACTACACAATTGATTTTCTGACCGCAGCTCTTGGTCTTCGACCACGCTGGTTTTGACCACTCTCTGGTAGCTGACCACTCGAGTCGTAACTCGAGCACGCTAGTCTTTCGACCACTCACTAGTGTTCGACCGCGTAGGTTTTCAACCACTTATTGGTCCTTGGTCACGTTGGTCTTTCGACTACTCACTAGTGTTCGACCACGTAGATTTTCGACCACTCATTGGTCCTCGACCACGCTGGTCTTTCGACCACTTACTGGTGATCGACTACGTAGGTTTCGACCACTCAATGGTCCTTGATAACGCTGGTCTTTCGATTGCTCTCTTGTCATCGACTGCATTGGTTTTCGACCACTCTTCAGTCGTTGATCACTTAAGTCAAATTCAGACCATGTCGACTTTTGACCACGTTAGTTTCGACCTTGTTGGTTTCGACCACGTTAGTTTTTCGACCACGTTGGTTTCGACCACGTTAGTTTCCGATCATTCTCTGGTCGTTGATCACTCGAGTCGAATTTTGGTCACGTTGGCTGTCGATCATGTTGGTTTACGACCACGATCACATTGGTTTTGATCAGTCACTCACTGGTCGACTACTTTGTGAAGAGAGTACAACTACTTTGATGGTTTGATTGTTTTCCGCACTTACATCTTTGCAATCCTTTTGGAACCATACCTTGTAATCAAGGTGCTAACTCCTCATTACTTTCTTCCTATGTCATGCCAGCTTTAACAGCTGAAGAATTGATAAGGATACCTGTTGGGAGTAGGAGAAAGTACCACGATGATGTGACTATCATTGTTATCATCCTTGGGAATGCGCAAAGGACGATGACTGCATCAACTTCTCTATGAAAGATTGCAGATCTCAAGAACAAGCTATCAGCTGATTAATTTTTGTGGGTGTTCGCATATGAATGTTTTTTTGGAGTCTGGTGTGATAGTTAATAAACTTAATTGTGTGTATATATCTTTTTGGAATTTTGGAGTGAACAAACCTTTTTGTCAAATCAAAAGGTGCACCGAGATTTGTTTGGCTTAATTTTGACATGGCTCTTCTTTGGTATTGCGATTGCATGAGCAGAATAGAATATCCTTCAGCTTTCATTAGCTAATATTGCCATAGCAATGTATTCTCGAACAGAGATTTAGCAATCCTCAAGCGTGAGTCATGGTCTGGGATTGCTTGATGTCTCTGTTTACTGATCTGAAGACATCATGGAACTGTTTGAAGCACACCGCTCAATTGAAGATATCATGGAAACCCGGAGTGGATCCATGCGAAAGGCCAGTCTAGTGTGTTGGCCCTGTCGGATTAATTTGCAGGATGTATCTTTGGTTACTGATCTGAAGAAGATATTATGTTGTGGGTGATGGATCTTGGTCACATCACATTTGTTAGAGATATGTATAGTTTGTTATTCCCCATTGTTATGAGGGGTTCTTTGCATATTTACCACTTGTACTTTGTGTATATATTCTGGCCCATTGGCCTCATATGAATACAAGCGCTATTCATAACATGGTATCAGAGCCAAAACTAGGGTTTTGGTTTACCTAGGGTTCCGCGCCGCTGGCCTCCTCGCGCCGCCGCCGTTGCCGACTCCGGCCTCGCCGTTCTTGCCTCGGCGCCTCCCCGCCGCCGCTGCCGCGCCGCTGCCGTCGGCCCGCCCGACTCCCACCCGGCCGCCTCGCCGCCTCCTCCGCCGCCGCGCGCCGCCGCCTCGCCGCTGCCGCGCGCCACGCCGACGCCTCCGTCGGCCTCGCCGACTTCACCGTTGGCCTCGCCGACTCCGCCCGCCGCCGCTGCCGCTGCTCGGGTTGGCCGCTGCCGCCGCCGCCGTCCGGTTGCCTCGGCACCGCCGCCCGCCGCCGCGCTCCGCCCGGCTCTCCGCCTCGCCTCCGCCGGCCCGCGCCGCTGCGCTGCGCTGCTGCCGTGCCGCCACCGCACGCGCGGCGCTCGCCCGGCCTCGCCGCCTCGCCTCGCGCCGCTCCGGACCGCCGCCGCGCGCCGCCGCCGTGCCGCCATCAGCGCCTCGGCGCCGCCTAGGCGCGTGTGTGTTGCGGGCGAAGCGCCGTTCGCTGAATCTTTTAAGCGAGCGAAGAAAAAGCAAAAAACGCTCGTTCTAACCGCCGCGCCGTCCGCGCCGCTGTTAGACTTCGTTATTTGCAGTCGCCGCGCCGTCGGTACCGCCTACCAATGGGCACCGCTTCCCTCCTCGTTGCGGTGATTTTTGATGGTGTTAATTACATCGACTTCGTGTTTCACATGCGCATCCACATGCGTGGTCTTCGCCTCGGGCATCCTCTCGCGATGTCACCGCCCGCTTGCCCTATTCCTCCGACGAGCCTACGCTGTGTCATTGCCCCGACACCGATACGCCGCTGCCGAGGCCGCTCGCCTCGATGATGAAGCTGCCTCGCTACCACGAGGCTCGGATTTCTACAAGGATCGCTCGACCGTCTACACTCGGTGGTACGATGACGACGCTCGGCCGCCGCTGTCTTCATCGCCATGTCCAAATTTCTCGCTTCGAGGTTGTGGGACTCTTCGGCTTTTCGGATGTGGACTCATCTTCGCGGCCGCTACGAGTTACGCGCAAAGGAGACTCGTTTGAGTGGTGCTGGTCCGATGCCACTCCCCTCGTGCTCGCCGCTCGCTCACGCTGCGCTACACCGCTTCCTCCAATAGCTACCACAGTGGTGGTGGCCGCCTCCGTCTCGAGGTGGCCGCCTCACTGCTCCTATCTGCGACAAGGATGGCCACACTGCGTCCCGGTGCTACAAAAAGAAGCGGCATCTTTCACGCCGTTCTTCATCGGCGGAGTGCTTCTACGACGACGTCGCCTCGACTTCTTCAGCAGACTTCTCTCACCAAGCGGAGATAGCCGGACTTCGACGCCTACTTGCCGCCAGTTTCTCCTCGGCGTGTTCTCGCATCGACTCTTCTGCACCGAGAGACCACCTCCTACACATCAGCACCTCCCGTGGATTCTTGATTCGGAGCATCTTTTCACATGACTCCCGATCCTTCCACTGTCTTCTATTACACCTCTTGATTCTCCCGCGTTGTTCTTATCACGATGGTACATCTCTTTCGTCTCGGTCGAGGATCTCTTAGCAACTCATCCTTTCATGTTCCTTCATTTGCTCATGTTCCTCGCCTTACCTTACTGACTTCTTTCTCACGGGCGACATCGACCTTGGTTATCGGGTCATTCTCGACTCGACTCTTGTTGTGTTCGGGATCGCCACACGGAGCTCGTTGGTTCTCGCCTCGCGCCGTGACTCACGGCGTCTCGGGAGCTTGACTGGCTTCACCTTCCTTCCGCCGCCACCACCGCCGCCGGTCTCTCCGCTTCGCCACTTCGTCACCGGCTCTTTCCAGCGGTGGCATCACCGTCTTGGCCATCTGTGTGGATCCGCCTGCCGCCCTTAGTTCGCCGTGGTCTTCGGGTCCGCCTCAGAGACGATCTTTAGATTGTCGTGGCTGTAAGTTAGGTAAATGATTCAGCTTCCTTATCCTCATAATGAGTCTGTGTCTCGGCGTCCTTTGATCTTGTTCATTCGGACGTTTGGGGTCCGGCTCCCTTTGTTTCGAAAGGGGGTCATCGTTATTATATTATTTTTATAGATGATTTCTCTCGCCACACTTGGATATATTTCATGTCTTCTCGTAGTAAGGCCTTGCCTATCTATAAACAATTTGCCACTATGATACACACACGCTTCTCCACTCCTATTCGTGTCCTTCGTGGTCGACTCTGGGCGAGTACCTCTCTCGCCACCGCGCAGCCTTCCTTGCCGAGCGGGGCATTCTCGCCGCTTCTCTTGTCCCGGTGCTCATGCTCGTAATGGTGTCGCCGAGCGCAAGCATCGGCACCTCCTTGAGACGGCTCGTGCTCGATGATCGCCCTCTATTCCACCTCACTTTGGGCCGAGGTCGTTTCCATCGCCACCTATCTCGCCAACATCCACCCTCTTCGCTCTTAAGGGAGCGATCCTGTTGAGCGTCTCGTGGTCTTCTTCCGACTACTCGCCTTCATCTGCTTGGCTGCGTTTGCTACGCTTCTCCTCGCCTCGAGAACGCACCAAACCGACCGCCACCGTTGAGTGTGTCTTTCGGGATACAAGATTTGAGCACAAGGGCTATCGGTGTTGGGATCCTGTTTGTTAGAGATATGTATAGTTTGTTATTCCCCATTGTTATGAGGGGTTCTTTGCATATTTACCACTTGTACTTTGTGTATATATTCTGGCCCATTGGCCTCATATGAATACAAGCGCTATTCATAACAACATTCACCAAACTTTTCCACATCTCTAGCTCTTTTGTGCTTTCTGATCCACAATTCCATGTCGCTGCAAGCAACTACGCTCCTCTTTTCCCTGCAGGGAAAATTCCCATCCCTTGACACTTTGACAATAGTGACCGGGATTGAGCCAAGTCCAACCTGGAACACACCATTGTCCTATTCCTCTGTCAATGTACACCACGAACCCTTAAAAAAAATGTACACCACGAATTGCTGAGTTTTGGCACATCAAGCATGACAACAACGTCCCAATTGAACTACCATCACAAGAGCAGACAAGAATGGCAAGCATCCTAATAGATGAGACCAACGAATAGCCATAGTAAATGGGGTCATAAATTTTTTTTATTTTTTTATTTTTTTCCCCACAAGCAGCCATGCATGCATACATAGCTTTGGACCTTTTGGTCATGCCATTAAGCAGCAATATTTTTTGTAGCATTGTGGACTACACACTTGGCATAGACTAATAGCAGCTGCTGTGCCTTGTAAAACTTGTTGAAGGTAAAAGCGATTGATGGTGACCTCCATCCTTTGACACCTGAATCGCCTATACATATGCAGTGTGCTCGGTATGACACCAACTTCTTCCTCTTGAGTCTGTATTACTGTTAGCGTCAGTGAATTAGTCGTGTCATTTAGGAACTTAGAAACTTTTTCATGAGTCTTTAGGAGTAGTTCTGACTTCTGACACTACTACATACAAGTAGTTGCAGACGAGAGGATGGATGTGTTCATCCACGAGGAGTACGTGAACAAGCGCAACGAGGTGAGGAGGGAGCAGCGAAGGAAGCAGATACAGATGCTGCAGATGCAGCAGGCGATGGGCGACCTCGACGAGTCTCGGCCGTCGCCGGCACGCCGGGAGAGCCCGAGATTGCCAAGCCAGTGCCTGACACCGACCGGTGTGTCACCGTCCACCGTCAGGTCTCCGACGGCAAGCGCATCGGCGGCGGAGGAAGCTGACTCGTCGGATCACCATCTCTTTGATTGCCTCAAGCCGTACTAGGTGATTGAGTTTACAAGTTCTTTATGAATAAACGTGGAATTTTGACAGTGAAAATTCTGCCTTCTGTTGCGACGCATGTTTGTGTTCGTTCGTGTCGGCCATCGGCTGTGTATCTGCGTCTGGCTCGATGCTTATACGAGTCATGTGTATTAGTGCAAAACATGGAACTAGTCGGCGTGTGCTTCCGTGTTCCGTTATCTTCTGTACTGATTGTAGCGTGAGATTGTTCTTCTGCTCCATGGTCCTGACAATCCTTCACGTCAGTTGGGTGCACAAGACTGGCTGGCAACTGAAACAATCTCCCATGGTTCATGTTCCAGGTTTAGGGTTTCTTTGCACGTAACATTCAATGACACTTCATGTTGACGCAAGGGGAGAGGTCGTGCCCTCCGGAGGGACGGGCAAAGCTGAATGTAGATCGGTGTGATCATGCGCAACGACGGGGCGAGTCCTCCTTTCGGCTTGGCGGGTTATCCATCACTGCGTCGGCGCGGATGAGATTAGATAGAAGCTCTAGCTTGCAGAGAAGGACTGCAGTCGGCTTGAATGGATTCGTACGCCCACGATCCTTGAATCAGATTGTGCTTCAGTGCAGGCTTCCTTCACGTCAATGGCCGAGGATAGATTAATACGGAGTCCCACGTTTAAGAGCATATATAATACAGTAGATTCTAGAGAAGCGTATATGATTCTGGTTCAGTTTACACTAGGGAATTTTATGCCTCCACGACTTGCAAGCGTGGAGACATAAAACCGGGATGTAAACTCAATCCAAAACGATCAATATGTTTCAGCTCTACCTGGGTGCTGCTTAAATGACTACTTGCGCAGTCACGTAATCTTTTGAGTTATGACTTATAATTTTTGGCTGAAGCTTATTAGTCTAATAAACAGTGATAGCTGAAAAAAGCAGAAACCAAAAGATGGCTGAAAAACCACAAAGAACGGGGCGGTTTTCAAGTTCACTCGCAAGTGACACTGAACCAGAATCATAAATTGTTTACCATTCATTTTAATCACACGATGCTAGTCTGAAAAAGGCTGCAAGCTAGAGGATCAGGGACATGGTTCACCTTTGCCAGTACTGTAGCGGATGAGAGCAGGCTGTCACTACATTGATTCGGGAAGACATTTTCTCCTATGCCATGGAACAGGTTTCTCTGTTTGGAAGGAACTACATTGTACTGAGTTTGACTTTAACTATCGAGTATGATCTAAGATTACAAGACAGAACGCAGGAATATCCCTCATGAGGTACTGCCGGTTTTGGAAATCTTACACCTGTGAGAGGGAGACTCCCCTGTTCGCACTTACTTTTGCTGCGGCTTCTTTGATCTGCTCAATTGTGAACACGCCGAAGAAGCTGTCATCTACAACTGCGTTGATCACAGCATAGGCAACATCATCCACGCTCACGGGAGGTGCAAGGATTAGGTCGGAAGCAGGCAATGAACTCAATGGTTTGGTGAAGTTTTCAACTGAGGAGAGTAACTTTTCTAATGGTTGTCCTACAACATCAAGCGGTATCTCAAAGCCATCTACTTTCCTTTTACCGTAAATGAAGCCTGGCCTCAATACAACACCTGTGGAGAAAGTAGATTTGATACATGACATGAATATATGAAAAAGAAAGTGGGGAAAATAATCTGCGCGCAAATATTATATGAAGTATATCTAACCTGAGGTTGGGTATTTGGAGAGTACTTCAGATTCGGCCTTTCTCTTACCAGTGAAATAACCCGAGTTAAGAAGAAAGGATGGAAGATTGTAATCATGAACAGAGATTAAAATGAATTTTGGGACTCCTACAGAAGAATATACCAAGATGTTTATGTTATTTCTTTTATTTATTTCAATCAAAAGGGAAAGAGTAAGCTAAAGAGCCAGGCAACATGGTTCTAGAAAGGACAAATCCGAACTGTCTGAGGTTTTCAATCCTTCATTGGGAAGGTTTAATCAAGACATCAAGTTCCCTAAATAACACATAAATTTTGATATTCCACCAGATGAAACTGTAATTTTCGGAGTTCCAGATTCCTACAATTTAAGTTCCAGTGGTTAAAAGTACATGTGTTAGTTTGCACTATTAGAAACACTGTTGTTCAATTGCCAAAACTACAAGTAAATGTAGAAGAGCGAATAGGTTTGGTACTATTTTCCCTTTGGTTCCAATGATTTAAGTGCCAACATAGAGTAATTTATGCTGCCAACTAAAATATTACAGAGTTGTCAACTGCGGGACTTATGAGAGACCATTTGGGATAATGTATTGAGCCAAAATATCCTAGTGGCACCAAATGCATCATAGCAAAACATACTATCTTTCAATGTGCCTGCATGACGGAACTTAGTTCAGTCATGTTCAGTCATGTAATCACATCAATCTCCCCCCAGAAAAGGTCAACAAAGATACATGCAAATTGATATATCACTTTCATAGTACAGTACTTACCAAATTCTTTTGCAGCATCTACTGCTATGACATTTGCCTCACCATTTATCCTTTTCATCTGTTCTTCATTGCCAAATCCTCCAAGGGTAGACACAACAGCAGTAGCCCCAACCAACACTTCATCCCATCTTGCATAGAAAACATCTCCTACATCATAGTACGATGCTTAAGTGAAAATATTAGAGTGATAAAAGAAACACAATATGTATATAAAATACTCTTGGAAATCCAATATCACCATGTGGCTCCATTACAGGAACAAGGGGGTAAGGGAGAAATACTGAGGTCACATATCAAGTTCTATGTTGCATTATGTTAAACAATATTTTTTCAGGTATAAAGATTTGTAATAAGCCAAGTGAACAAAGCTAAAATAAACAGACGGTCTTAAGTACCTCGGTTAACAACTATTTTGCAATCAATAGTAACAGTGTATGCATGTCTCAGAAGTCAGAACTCAAAAGCAACAGGACAGGAAATATACTGTAATAGGTTTCATCAAGCCAACAACAAAAAGGTATTTGAACTAACAAAACCAAGGTTCAAAAACCCGCTACCAGCCTAAATCCCGGCCAGGGGCCAGTACCAGTGACCAGAAAAACTGGTCAAATTTAAAGTGTCAAAATTTGAATTTGAAATTGGTAACCGGAAAAACCGGTCGGTTATAGCCCAAAAAACCGGAGAAAAACCACTAAAAACCGGTTTTTCAAATTTGGAATTGGAAATTCCTAATACATTCATGGCAAAAAGCATGAAGTCAAGCATGCATCTTGCTAATACATTCTATTAGTGCTAAACAATGTAAACATCATTAAGGAAACTAACTTTTACATTTAAAATTTTAAATTTGAATTAAATAAAAACCGACGGTCTAATACATTTATGGCAAATAATATGAAGTCAAGCACAGGAGGTACATGTATCTTCCTAATACATTCTATTAGTATTAAACAATGTAAATATCAATAGGGAAACTAACTGTTACATTCAAATTTTTATGAATTAAATAAAAACCGCTCAACTTGGCAAAAAGCATGAAGCCAAGTACGGGAGGTGCAAACATCTTTCTAATACATTTCATTAGTGTTAAACAATGTAAACATCATTAGGAAAATCAATTTTTACATTCAAATTTGAATTAAATAAAAAAAACCGCCAGTTTTTGTTTTCCCGGACGCCACCGGTATAACTGGTTACCGGCGGTAACCGGCCGGTTATCCAAAATTGTCCAAAAAAGAAGAAAAATAGAATGACATCAATAATTGGTTTGTTCCCGTGGCCACTTCAAAAAAATATTTGTTTGTTAAGTACCACAGGTCCACGATATTATATATAATGTACAACTATTACTCCAGATGATTCTAAAAAAACGCTATTGCTCCAGATGAAAAATCCTATTATTGCCATTAGTCAGTTGTATTCTCAGCTATTCGATAAAGCCATGATTTGTAGGTCAAACCATCATAACACCTAATCATAGTTCCAGTTTAAATCAACAGTAAACACTATGAATTCCGGGTTAGAGGAGTTAAGCAATATGAGGGAGCAGATTACCAAAAAACACTCATACCCAAATCCAAAAACCAAGCAAGTAACAGCCTAATGTCATAAATAAGCATACCTGCGAGCCAAGTAACTTGATCAACCCATGGATCAGAGTAAGATGGCCTTCCTGACCTGACATCAACACGCAATGAAGCAGAATGTCTAAATGTTGACAGGATGCAGATTTGGTACTCAGAATAATGCATAAATAATTTTATTTTCACCATAGATTCCAATTATTTTTAAAAAAAACTTCACCTAACCCCCCCCCCCCCCAATCTTTAAATGCCACAAATCAATAATCATCCCCTCAATAAAACTTATATTTGTAATCCCTTAATTATCTACTTGACACAGAATTAGAAGGGTCATGGTTTTGTGCTGACTGTTGAGCAGGGAGGATTCAGGAAGCATGTGAGTGTTCAATTTTGCTCTCTGGAAAGGAGCTTGCTGGATTGACAGCATGTACTACACTGGTCAACTCACTCAAGTGGTTGTGCAAGACCTTTACAAAGTTAACATTGTGATGATGAGTTGATTGACCCAATTTGATTGAAGAAATGAAGAGATGGGAAAGCTAAACTACATATTATTGAAAAGTTGTAAGAAGAATGGAGACCATTGATATTGCTTAACAGTCCATCAATGTGCATGACAATAGACGGCAATGGCATACAATACCTATGTTTCTATACACAATACGAGAAAAGATGTACCTGCTCAGGCTCACGACCTCAATGCCTTTGGAGACAGCAGCTCTGCATATAGCAGAACCAACAAATCCACTTCCTCCCAACACTACAATCTGCAAGCATTGAGAACTATTTCAGAAAACTCGATCTTACCAGAGTAAAAGAGTAGTATTACTTAACAGGGCCGAATGGTACGGAACATCAACAGCTCAATTCCATGCCTTTTCTGTTTTCACATCCGCAACAACATCGATCGGAGTAGAAGAATAGTCGTCTCTGACATCGGACGCGGAAAATCTGCACTTGGTACGCAGCCTGCGTGATCAAGGGAAACCATGTCACTGAGAATGCCAACACCAAATCGCCACCCGTTACATGCAAATTTTGCAGTGAACCAGCCCGCGAGGAGAGCATACACCGGGGAGGGGAGGAGAGGAGAGAGAACCTGGAGAATGGGACCACGGCGGCGGCGGAAGGAGCCGCGACGGGCGTCGCCGCTGCTGCTGATGCTGGTACGGGCGCGCACCGGCGAGGCGGAAGGGACGGATTCGCCGGCGCCGGCGGCCGGACGAGCAGCGGCGAGGGGGCCATGGGAATCGCTCGAGGGGTTCGAGCGGGTCGGGGGCGTCCCCGCGTGCGCTCCTTCCGCTTCTACTATTCCCCGCGTTGGCGCGGCGGCGGCGAGGGGTGGCGACGGCGAGGAGTGGGAGAAGGCACGGCCGCGTGGGCGTTGGGGCTAGCCTCGTTTCCTGTGGCTGTGGGGCTGGTGGTGTCTCGCTGCCACGTCGCTCGCTTGTTTTCCTGTGGCTGTGGCCTGTGTGGCCCATGGTGTGGCGCGAGGAGTGACGGTGGATTTTGGTCGGAGACGTAACGGAAACATGAACCACTGTCCAGATCTGATTGGACGGCCGGGATATTTCTAAGCTGCTCGAGTGCAATTAACGGATGTAAAAGATGGAACTATGATTTGGAGAGTAGGGCATAACATATTAATGATTGATGAACTGGGTAACGTAGATTACACGCTGTAAATTTAAAGTAAAATCTTCAGTTACAATGTTTCTTCAGCGAATCATGAAAAACAAATTTGCCTTGCAGCTGTAAATGTGCAATGCTTATTTTCAATACAAGAATGACAAGATATGTACACGACACAAATATAATCTGACAAATGATGATTGAATCCTTCAATAAGAAAGAATCGGGATTCAGGCGGCTGTTTCAGATTGTGCCCGCCCATGAAATGAGACTCAATGACAACAACTTGCTGTTCTTTTCAAAGATTGGTCTGGAAATCTGCATCTTCAAAGAAAAATCTTGGAACCTGTCTGTGATGTTAACATCCTCTAGAGAACTCATCCTTAAAAGCCCTTCTCCAATGAACTATCAGTATGCACTTTCTTTGTAAGACTGCAAGAGCCAGCCTCCCAACTTCACTGATCTTTCTCCTCGCTCTGAAGAATCTACCTGCCCCCATAGCGTCTCTGCATAAATCTTCTCCTCTTCCTTCTCTTCGGGAGAGCAGTCAGAAAGCTCAACCACATGCTCATCATCTTCATCTGGTACATCCTCGTCAGTCTCTTCTGACAATTCTACTAAACAGTTACTCTGCGGAACACAAGCTTTAGCCATGGCTTCTCGCATGGCCAGCGATGTAGCAGGCCTATCACTCTGCTTATATCGCGGTGCAGGGAAGACAAACGGCAGGGAAATGTCATCGATCCCATGCCTCCTTCCATTGGCCTTCTTTGACGCACCTGACGGTGGAACAATGAGGATGATGCCCAGCTCATAGTTGCAAATGTGCAACCTTGGACCAGAAGGAGCTGCTCTGGCTTCAGTAGGATTTGCTTTGGATGGAGGGGACAGCGGTTGTCCCCAGGCAGCTGGACTGAAATTGTGAGACCCACAATAAGTCCAGCCAAATGAATGGCCACCTAGCCGAGACTCGAAGCGTCTTCGAGCAACCTGGTATAGCGTATGATGTCACTATCGTAGCTAAGGTTCATGTACTAAACTAACCGGCTCTCCAAAACATTTAAGTTGTTAGGCACCAACATCTATATTAGGGAATGAAGATTCAAGCAGAACAGCAGCAAGGAAGTCGTGTCGACAATGGCAATCCTATCAGCCTATACAAGTCGATGGAGTGGACAGCTTATCAGAGACAGATGATACCGGGTAGCTGTAAGGTGAAGATGTTAGTGAGGAAGAGTTTGTGACAATAAAGATTTTGCCCCTTGTAAAAAAGAATGTAGAAGAGGAAGGCCAACAGTACTAAGAATAAAATCAATGGAACAAGAAGCAAGCATCAAAAAGTCGACAGAGTCCTGTCAACTGGATGTAACTCTTCCTCACTAACATCATCACCCGACAGCACACTCAGAATCATCATCTATATCTGATAAGCTGTCTACTCCATTGACCTGTATACAGTGAGAGAATTGCCATCGTCGATGCAACTTCCTTGCATTGTTCTCCTTGAAGTCATCCCCTAATAAAGATGTTGCCTAATATATATACAGATGCCAGCCACACTTCAACAATAACTAAAGAAGGCCAGGAATGTTTACTCCTATGATACTCCAAAAAAAAAGAGTATACCTTAACATGCATAGGATGCCCTATCCTGTCATATGGATGTGGGATTGCATCATGAAATATGCCGGTAGATCTCAATCTTTGCCACGTTTTCTGCCAAAATGAAGTATGTGAGATGGGGAGAACAAATCGAATCATAGTACTATTGCCATCTCTGACAAATGAGCTACAAAGTTTTGGACAAGGAAAAACGGTGAAAGGAACAGAGTTATTCCCACTGTAATACCACTGCTGTACAAGCATCATCTATAAATTATCAATATCCCTAACACTTGCTTCTCTAATTAGAGAAATAGGCCCTGCTTAAATCATTGTGTATAACTTCAGAATTAACCGAACTAAAGCATCCCACATTAATATGCAGCTTGCCAGCTTTATTTTAAAAAAAAGTGACTGCCTGACTGGGGAACAAGCACTTCAAATATAATGCAAATATATCATGAGCTCTCTTATTGGTAAAATATGTGAATTACTGAAGTTATGAAAAAAGAAATCTACCTCAGGTAGAGAAAGCAAATGCCTGCATAACTGAATTCCACAAGCCCCACTTTTTATCCTGTCAATTGTTGGAAACAATAGACTGATTGATGGCTTCTTTAGCTCATGGTCTGCTGTCCAGCAACCCCACTAGGAAAATCAAGGAACATTGGAGATGATTATATCCATGAAGAATGGTAAAAGGACCAGCAATTTACTAGATTAGTGTAAGCTTCAAGAAACAGTAAAATATTACCTCTGGGTCAGACTCTTCAGAATCAAAATCCTGACTGGATCGTTTACCAGCAGCTGAAGCAAAGTTTGCGATGAACTGTGGATTAATAGAAGTCCCAATGGATGAAGCACCTATCAAATAATTTAAAATCTGAAATGAGAAACCCAGAGTAAGATAACTGATTTAAGTAATGAAAATATATGTTTTTGCTCACTGTAGATAAAATCAGTCTCAAGCGTTTCAGGCCACTTGAAGTGTGATAACACCTGTTTTGAAACAATGCAAATTACAGTTTAAAAAACTTGATTAATATCAGTAAACAGAACAGGTGGCAAGGATTACTTTAGACAGTCATTAAGCAACTTTGTAAAGTATAAATCAACAACCCAAACTGATCAAATGCCAGAGGCAAGAAGTTAAACAGTTGATTTGATTCTGATGAATTTTCTGTTCTGTCTATGTTAAGAACCAAAGGCACCATATTGTATTGCATGTGCATGCAGAGCAGTGAGGAGAAAAAAACAATTGGAAATGTAACATTGTTGCATCTACTCCTGCACTATTTGAGGTTCATGGAGTACTTTATCATATATTGGGTGAATCTCATCCAAAATATTATTTAAACTAAGCCGATGATAGTTAAATGCAATCAACAATGCTACAAGCTATGGAATCGAAAATTGGAAGATTATTCCACATAAATGGTGGCGATAAAAATGAGTTTAAATTATGCTGCCACTCCTAGTGGTCATGTTTTCCAAGCCTTTCAGAGTAAGTATACCACTAATTCACCAAATAATATGGAATAGTAAATCATCTTATAAAACTTCACTTCAGCCTATACATTACATGCTTCAAATCAAGGACTAATATTCATCCTATAAAGTTACAAACCTCTTCTAACCGCCAAAGTCCAAGGTACCGCTTCAAGGATGCTACTAGTGAGCACAGTGGAGGAAGATGCTCATCCCGGATCAGCCCTGAAATTTGAGAAAACTCTGGACCCTGAATTTCATTGACAGAGTTTAAGATCTGCGTGGACAAATTTCTTACTAGTACTAAAACATGCAAAGGCATCTCTGTAAAGAACTTCGTAACATACCTTTGATACATACAGAAGCAACTGCACTTTTGTGTTAGTTACTCCAAATGCAGCTTCCAGGGCTTCTTTGGGGTAGATAAATCCAGAAAAATTGAAGAACCCCAAGTCACTGAGGGGAGAAACCCATTTTGCGACCTCTCTAGGCAAGAAACCAAGTTGGACTGAATCTGCTTCAGGGCATTAGACATGGTTACTGATTACAAGAATAGAAAGGGTAGCAAATATGTCGTTTTGCACATGAACCATGAAACACGAAGCACTTCCGGATGTGAATTCGTGTTTAGTAAAAGTATACATTTGATGTATGCATACCTTCCTCAGAAAATTTATCCAGATCAGCAACAAGGACACTCACAGCATTAGCATCTGCAGGTATATTTGTATTCCTTTTCAAGATCACTTCTGTAGTTCCATGCATGTTCTCACGGCATTTTCTGAGAAATAGAGACAAGGCTTTCAGCTGAGAGCCAGCGTCAGATGGTATGTGAAACCGATGGGATAAACCAACTACAGAAGCTTGGACAGAACCAAGAAACGTTCTATGTGCAGACTTTGTGTGTAAAATCTGTTTTGCCTGCATAAATAATGGACAGCGGCTAGTCAGGGAATAGGGCATCATGAAACAGGCCAAAACTATTTCAATAAAGAACTGAAGCAATGGCTCGGTCTTAGCTTAGAATAAAATTCGTTTATGCCAAGTGTATCTACCTGAGAAGTACGCAAATTATAAATAGTGTATTGTTTAGTAGAAGACAATTTATATGTTTAATTATTCTAACTGAAGGGACTTCAGTAAACAATAAAATAGTCTGTAATGTATCAGTAAAATTAGACTTACTGAAAGGCAGTAGTTGGACTCCAAATAGGAAGGACTTTGCACATATAACCCTGGTACTGAAGCAACAAGGTATCCACCAGCTCCATCAAAATCATACTTAGCTATCTCATTTATCCAATATGCTTGGCTTGGGACTTCATTGATAAGGGATCCTATGAATGAAACTAACTGAGCAGCAAAATCAGATTTTGTCTCCTCAACTGCACTAAAAAGAGCTGAATAATCTGGGGATGTCCTACAAGGGAAGTCTTGCCACCACACTGTGTTTGTTATGAGATGCCACTGCACAAAGTATAGTTTACTTTTAGTAAAAGCATAGCAGCAGCAATTGCTAACAAGAGAAAACAAGAGTTTTTTTGGGGGGCAAAATGCTTCATGCATAAAATTCAAGATAAGCCATTATAGTGTGCAGCATAACACTGACCTGCCTAGGCACTAAGTTAGCTGAAGTAACAATGACACGCATGCTGTCTTCCCTCTGCAACACTATGAGCTTTGGATGGTGGCATGCAACTCCTTGATTCTTCCTATCCTTTCCAAATGCTATCACTTCCGGGAATTGGGGGTAACTTAAAGAGAAAATTAACATCAACATCAGTATCCATCTTCCATGAATGTTGTTCTTATCCTGTTTTGCTATACCATACAGCTCATCAAATGCAAAACTAAGATACGGTGTCTGACTTGCCTACACCCTATAGACTCGAAAATCGAGCACAAGGCATTAGCTGAAACAGCAACTAAGCAGAACCCGTTTGCTACTTACACTAATAACAGGTTGGGATAGCTCTCAAAAGGAGCTGCCATTCTACTTTCGCGGCTCGCACTCCAGCATCTCTCCTTGTTGTGACATGCTATTGTTACAGGCAGGTGCTGGGGAATCTTACAATAGTCCAGAAACCTGAGAGACGTATACAAATTAGCATTTCCCATGAAGAATTCATCGATTCAATCATATCTCTCAATGCTACAAGTAAAGGCAAAATTCAACAGCAGAGAGAGGGCACACCAGGAAATATCGGAGGTGAATGTTGCGATAAATACTCGTACCAAGCTGTCTACCGGATGGAGAAGCTGTGGAAGTGTCACTCCGCTGTGCGGTTCCACTCGCACGTCAGGCCCAATACCTGAGAGACGGTTCAAGAAGAATGTGCTCCCATCCGAGTAGCAACCCTCGCTGTGATGCTGCTCCACGCTGCCATTGCTGTAGCCTTTCTGATCTGCATTGTCATTGATGCACCCTTTACTCCCTTGAGACAGCTCAACAATATCACCTTTTGCAACAACAGAGTGGTGCTCCGATTTGTCCTGATCAAGACTGCTGTCTTCTCGCGGCAAATTCCCCTCAGGAACGGGACTAATTGGATTGTCCAGACACAACAAATCATCTTCTTCTCTCGCTTTTTTCAACCCAACATCTGCACTACCGTTCTCTAAACAATGTGAATCCCTCAGGAAAGAAAGAGGGTCATGGCTCTCCGAGATCGCCCTCAGCCTCTTCCGAAGCGACTCGGCCCTCAGCACAAGAACCTCCTCGCAGGACCCCGCCGCCGTCTCACCCCCTTCGCAAGGGACGAATTTCTCCACAACAAATCCATACCTGGCGCCACGGCGAAGCAGCGAGACCTCGTCGCCGACGTCCAGCTCGGCGGGGGCCCCGGCGTGGACGGGCCGGCCGTTGACGCGCACGGCGTCAGCGCTGGAGAAGTGGTGGGTGAGGCGGAGGACGCAGCCAGAGGTGCTGAGGAGAAGATCGCGGCGGCGACGGCGGTGGCGACCGGTAGGGGACGCGAGGAGGCGGAGGCAGGGGCCGCGGCGGCGGGAGAAGGAGAGGAAGTAGAGGCGGCCGGAGCGGAGGAGGCGGAGGGGCGCGGCGGGGCCGAGGAGGCGGAGATGGAAGTAGCCCAGGCTGCCGGAGGCGGAGGGGTGATCGCGGTGGTTCTTGGGCGGCGGCTCCGCCTCCATGAGGGTGGGGAAGGAAAGAGGGGAGAGGAGACACCAAGGGGCGGGAAGGGAACCCTGGATTTATATACCTGTTCCCGCCATTTATTTCATAGGAGTACTAGATGAACTTTGTAAGATTTTTTCCCTCTCCAAAAGCCTGATCAAATCATCAAAGGATGTAAAAGAATTGGCTAGAGAAGAGAAGAGAAGGGGATTGATCGTAATAAACATTATAATGAAATAAATTTGCAAGAAATTGAGGGGCTTGGATGCAATAATGTCAGGCTACTCTCCTCCTTGCAAGGGAAGGAACTGATATCTTATGTTCAATATCCTCCTTCCCTCGGAAGATTGTCGGGTTCGGTGAAATGTTGTCGAGTTGCACAAGAGGTAATTCTGCAAAAGAACCCAAAATTCTGCAGATGATATTTGACCATTGTTACAGCTTTGTGCAGATGAAGGCCCTGTTTGTTTGGGTTTCAAATTTTGGCTTCTAACTTCTAGTTTTTTAATTTTATCTTCTTTTGATTTTTTGTGTTTTGGGACTTTTTGCCTTTTTTTCTTTTTTTTCTATATTCCTTTCGATTGTCTGTGATGTTGTTTTTTATCTTTAAATTTTTTTAATTTTAATTAAGTCAAATAAGTTACCATCAGTTACAGTACAAGATAAGTCTTAAACAGTGAAAAAAGCCAATAAGCCATAAGCATAAACCCAGTTGAACAGCACCTAAGCGGATGCCCATTTGGGCTTACAAAGCTCAAGCTTTATAGCTTTTTTGCTACTATAGCAGTTTTTAGCTTTTTCAACATATTTAAATTTAAAAAATAAAATATAAAAAAGGTTATATCATCATGGTCAATGCATAGGAATACAGGAAAAAAGCAAAAAAACCAAGAAACCAGAAAAATAAATTTAAGAAGCTTCTCAAATGAGCATAGGCTAAGGGTGTTCATATTATCTTTTGCTGATGGCTTTTAATTATAACTTTTGGCTAAAAATAAATAGTAGTTGCTGAAAAAAGTGACTTCAAGAAGGAGGGCGCGAGCAGTGGAAAAAGTGAGACAGAGATATGTGTGCATGATGGGAACGAGAGGAGTGGGGTGTGTAATGTACTCGTGACCCACTACCTTATCTCCGGAGCGAGACGGTAAAGAGATGAATGGAGAAGCTAGGTGTTTGTATTGGCTTTTGGCTTTTCCAAGCATAAGCCAATACGAATATAGACTTAGGCATCACAGGTACCGTAACTTATAAGCTAGGTGCAAGTAGGTCATACAACTGTAAATTTACTCGTTTGCATTCCTGATTTGTTTATATAATACAACAAAGTATAAAACGAGATATTGTGGCATAAAACGAGATATTGTGGCATATTTGGTGCTGATGTGGTGTTAGTTGTGCTTTCCGCATGGCTCTAGATTGTGTGTGTTAGGCATGGCATAGATAAATTACAAAGAACCCCTAGTTTTTATTCTCTCTGCTAGTTAGGCCTAAACCATTCCCTATTTTCATGAAGAAAGAGATGGACGCTTCGAGCACACCGCCTGGAGGAGGGTTTGACATTCTGATCGGCTTGCACAGATGGCGGCACGAGTACTTCCACTATCAAGAGCAGTGTCGTCTATATATAGTGAGCTATGAGGCTTGAAGAGGAGACAAACAAGGTGGAGAGGCATGGGGTGCAGTGGTGATAAAGGGAGAGGGCTCTGGGGGTGTCAGTGGTGGGGGAGAGGGTGCGGGGGACGGCAGTTGTGGGTGGAGAGGACATGGGGGCAGCGATGGTGTGGGCACAGGCCATGTTGCAATGGTTGTGCAGAGAATCAATCGATGGACAGTAGAACACCATCGAAACTTCATTAGAATTGATCAAGGGATTAGTAACCCCACTGAAAATTCTTCTCACCACAACTTTTTGAGAAAAGCTAGTTATTTCAATAATTAGGCAAACTCACATTACAATTACTCAAAAGCACCGATACAATGAACTCAGAAACTACACATAGCCAAGATACATAGTTTTTGACAACACAGGCAACATTCGTTAAAAATATTTACTAGAAGTGATTTCGTCCCCGGCATGGAAGCTCCACTCTCTATGTGCTGCAGTGGATTACCTAGATGCTAGCCTTGACTGGAGCACGCTGATGTCTTGCGGCACAGAACTTCTTATTGGGGCACTTGAGGTGAGCAAAGCAAAGGTAAGTCCCATCTCCCTGTGTGAAGCTCCTCTTCTCCCCTCTCCTTTTTCTTCTAATCTTTTTTTAGCGGTTCGTGCTATGTTCCGCAGATGATTGCCATGGTGCAGGGGCTATAGACAACGAAGCTCCTAGAGGCATTGGGCCTGCAAGAGCAGTTGGCCACATCCCAGGCCAAGGCCAGTGCGCTTCGCCATGCTGAGGCGGATGTGCAAACCCTTGCTACCAAGCGCGAGGGCTACATCTACTTCCTCGAGGCAGAGGGTGTGAAGGTGTTAGCTGTTGTGAAGGCCACAACAGCTGAAGCAAAACACCCATGCCACATAGGAGAGGGAGAACTTCCTACAACAAGTGGCCACTTTGGAAGAGATGGATCGCCTACAGTCTGAACTCACGAAGAGCCATCGCCTTCGCGATCAGTGCGTTGAGGTGGCATGGGAGGCTATGTAGAGTTTGGAGGCAATGCTCACGAATCTTGCGGTCGAAGTTCCGCCTCATTCGCATGGACCAGAGGACCTTTGGGCGAGCATACAATGTATACACGATGCGTCTACACTTTTCTTGAGGGTGGCTCCAGCCTATGGGGAGCAATGCTCCCAGGTCACCTCCCAGCCACTCCTCAGCCTGCTACACATTAGGGGGTGCCTACACATGGGTGAGCTAGTGGACTTGGCTCCAGACCTGCCCCCAAGAAGCATGACCATGTTATAGGTGATTCACACGATGCGGCGTTTGGTTTGTGTGTTCTGCGAGTGTCTTTGGGGATACCTGGGCACAGTTGTTGCGAAGGTGTCTCTATGGCGCGCTCTTGGCGTGACTATAGAATTGGGGAGTTAGCTCGGAGGAGTGCCCCATCGACCATCTGGCGCGAGTTCTGCGGAGGATGCTCGGCAGGTGTGAGGCCGCCTCATTATTTTGCATAGTGCGGTCCGTAGTGCTAGGCCATGGAGGAACTTAAGCATGGGGCTCTTCCCTTTTGTCCTTATTTGTTTAAGTTGTTGTAATGTTGAGCTTGCACCGGTGGACTACTTTCCCTTTTATGTCAAACATCCACACCCTTTTATTGGTTCATTTGTTTGCTTGGCTTGGTGATTTGGGCTACTGTGTCTTCTTTGGATAGGTACTTTGCGAAGATCATTTCTCTATTGCAGAGCGTCTCCTACGGAGAGGGCTTCGCCAATGGTGCCGAGAGGAGGACTTTATGTGCTTCTGGGTAGGCTTTGAGCCTCACCCACATGTTTGACTAGATGCTTATATAAAGATCGAGAGCAACGAGGGCAAGTGACTCCGTGTCTTACCTGGTTTAGCAAAAATGGGTCCGCTTGGATCGATAAAGTGTATATGTATGACTTATGTCACCTTTGTGAATGCATTAGTTGTTTTCTTTCGCGCTCCGTCTCTTCGTATGAGCATTGGTCTTGTTTCGTGAGCAACTATCTAGAAAAGTGATCTTGTTTTGTTAGCAATTGTTACAAATACAACTGGGGGCTCTGCCGAAGAGGGGCAAACTGCATGTATGAACCACACAATCTCGAGCACAACGTTAGTGCCGGATGTGCCATCGGGTCTCTTATATATCTCATTGCATCATTTAAACAAAACCGATGACATAAATGAGCAAAATTACATTTATGTGACATGCTTGCACCCACCTTATAAGTTGTTGTACCTATGGTGCATTTTACTCTAAGAAAAAGTTCAAGCACCGTATGTAGGCCCCGATCAGAGGAGCTGTAGCTTCTACCAGAAGAAGCCTAAAAAGCAGTTGTAGCTATGGTTGTAGCTTTTTCGTTTGGCAGTCTGGCTTTTTGTTAGGCTGTCTAGTTGTTCAGAGTTGTGAAATGTCTGAAAAGCTCCTAAGGAAATGTCATGTTTGTTTGCTGATTTAGCACTAATATAATTGTTTTTCATTTCCTTTCCAGAAACGTAAATATCATGAATTGGAAATCAAATATCATCAACTGATTATCAGCCAGCAAAACAGAAATATCTTGCAAAAAATTTAGTCAACGTGGTTACCGTCCCACCAGAACAAGATGTAACAGCACATTCATCCCATGATATTGGGATACCATCATAACGATTATACAGCCCATTGGATCCTTGAGTAGTCCCAACTCGATGGTTGATAACTACATCTGCCATAGCCCTTACATTGTGTTCATTCATTTTTGAAGCAATGCTTTTAGCTGTTTTGAGAGAACCATAACAAGATTCAAGCCAGTACAGGTTCTGTAGCAGATAGCTGCGAAAAAATGCATTAGACCTCTTTTTCTGTAACTATGCTTTGGGTAAGAGAGGGTAATGGTGGCTAGCTCACCTTCTGGAGATAACGACTGTGTTAGTGGAGGCAGCCATGCTGACGTAAACCCAGGGACTGTTCTTTTTGGCTGCGGCTTGTGGCTTTTGTGCTGTTTGTATGAGAGATTACAGAGTAACAGAAACTCACATGCGGTTTTTGCCGATATAAATGAAGTCAGTAAAGTATGTACTACAATTAACTAGTAAACCCTATCTTGAAAAAAATACTTCGTTTAAAAGCTAGTTACTATAGAAAAGCCGAAAAGCAGCTTTTAGAAGCTGAAAAGAATAGGGCCGCTGTCAACAACTTTGTCCTCTAAATTGTTCCACCAGTTGTGCTTATGGGATTCCCAGTTAAAAGCCGGACAGACAGCAGGTATCAGTAACGACTTGTTTGTAATTTTGGTCAATGTATATTTGTTTCGTAAAAAAAAAAAGGCACTACCCTTGTTTCCATCGTTATATGGGAAATACTTGCAGCTTATCTTGAGTTTCTTTCTGGTGAGTGAACCATGTAAAGCTGAACGTAGATACGACAATGCAAAAATGCGAACTCACTAAACATGAATCAACTTTCAATCACCAGACCAAAATTTGCACAAGATTATAGTAACTCCACATGAACAGAAAATAGTTTGTGCATGCACATTGCAGAACATTCTTATTAGCTCTGGTTTCACAGAAGGCTAGTGCATTTCCTGATATCCACCGATTGAAAGGAACACGCTTTTGTTCATGCCACTAAGTCCAGTAACATTTGTAAAGATACCAGTCTCTATATCCATAACATGGTAACAAAATATGTGCTTACTACTTAGACACATTCTCACCTGGAATAGGATTTCCCTTCCATTCTTAATGATCCCACCTGGCAAAAACAAAATGCAATGCAACAACAACATTTCTATGAGACGCTCGATCAAATAACCGAAACAACACACTAGAAGTAACAAGCAGGGGAACTAGGCAAACTGAAGACAAAGAAATATGTGAGCTTTACGCCTTTATTACCATTGCGAGCTGCCTGTTCTTGGAACTTATCATCTGAAACCTGCATCATTCGTCATTCGTCAGAACAAGCTCACTCATTAACCAAGAACAGCAAAACAACATCGGGAAATCACAACACGTTAGGTGGCGCACTCACCATCTGTCCCATTCAATGTTTCAACCTCGCACAACAGAGCCAATGCGCAACGCAAGCAGCGAAAGAGCTTTACGACGCCATCACATATGTAGCCGAGCTAGGGGCATGGAGCGAGCAGCGAGAGGGGAAGGGCACGCGAGGCGAGGCGCGGCGCGGCCTCCCAGTGGGCGCCCCCGGCATTCGCAGAAACCCGACCGCCGCGTCAAAGAAGAAAAGGCGGGGGACCGCCCACGCCGACCGGATAGATTCGGCCGCCGGACTCCCCACGCCGGCGACAAGCTGGGATTATTCCGGCGAATCGGCTTTGCTTGCTCTGTTGGTTGGTTTCGTTCTTTCTTGATCGAGAGAATGCCTTTTCCCCCCTGATCGAAAGTGGTGCGGGGATCGCCAATTTGCGGATGGGAGAATTGGGATTTGTTGCGGGGATCGCCAATTTGCGGATGGGAGAATTGGGGATTTGTTTTCTCGGAGCCCGGTCGTCCGGCCCACCATTCGGCTCAATGTGAGCCGAACAAAGCCTGGTCTTGTTGGATTTGGCCCAGTCGAGCCTACCATGCATGCATAATCCCACGTCTGGGGCCCAGGGGACACGGGCTACGGAGCTGACCAGCTGGGTGCCCTGGGTGGTCGGCCTTCGCTTTGACGGTGCAAAACTGCTCTTCCTATGGGCCGGGGAAGATTACAGTCGTCAGCATGAACGTTCAAATTCTTGAAGCGGCTCCTATGTTTTTCTCGCTCTTGTCTTGATCCAAAAATAAGATACATCATATATCATATTTCTCTCACTTCTATCTTGTGCACATATCTCTCTTATTTTTCTTACCACTTGCTCCGTCCTTGTAAAAAACACTACTGGGTTTCAGTTTTTGACTTCCGACTTTTGACTTTTCTACGGTAACTAGTTTTTAAACGGGTGTTTTTTTAAGATACGATCTACTAGTTAATTGTAGTACACACTGTAGCGATTTTTATTTATATCGGCAAAAATCATACATGAGTTTCTGTTACTCTGTAATTTTTCTCACGAACAACTCAAAAGTTACAAGCTGCAGCTAAAAACCATAAACCACAGCTAAAAAAATATACCCACTATTTATTTTCATCTAAAATCTATTACCCGCAGTCAATATGACCATGCCTTATACATGCCTAGCTGGAACAGATGAATATGTAGCAAGTCAACATGTAAATACTTTTCGATCTAAGCTGATCGCAAAATCCCGATCTCAAAACACCACTAAAGCACCCCATTGTTCGAAGATTTAAACCGGAAATTGCACATCCACTGGTCGGTTTCTCTTCAAGAACAAGGCTTCCCTTGTCAACGGCTCTGAGAGGAACAGTCACGCGCTGGAGCTCGAAGCTTTCCAGAAAGCAGAAAGAGAAGAAGAAAAAAAGTACTCCGAGCCACCGGGGTCCATCCGGAACGCAGAAGCGATGGACACGAGGCACTGTTCAGTCAACAGTGGCAGCAAACAGCAACGGGCAGGCAGGAGATCTCAGCCGGACCAATGGCAGGCAGCACGCATCCACAGCATAAATTTTGCGTCTTTTTTGGAAGCTGGCCTGGCCGACACAGCAGCAGCAGCAGCACAGTGACCAGTTGCTTTCCTCTTCATGGACCCATGGGCATCGGCAATGGCATCCATCCATGGCCATGGGTCCACCACACCTACACTTTTGCTTCCTCCACTCACTGCTCGGACACCACCATGCAACTCCATCATAATCATCAGAGAAAAGGGTGCAAGGAATTGAGTTGCTTCCACATGGATCCATTGATCCATCCACAGATATACAGCACCACCATTATGCATATCAAGCAAAGGTGACCCCCATCCATCATCGTCACTATTCGTTAGACAGATATAGCTCCCTAGATTGGTAGATAGATAGAAAGATTCCAACATGTAGCCAAGGCAATGTGTAAAAGTAAAGCAGATCATGGAGTGGTGCTCCTGTGATGGATGGTTACCGGTGACTAGGCAGGCATGCATCTTTCGCAAGCATCAAGTCTAGGACATGCTAGCTATCTAGTATGCTTTAAGTGGGGCATGCATGGATGCACAAGCTTGGAAAGGGTGGAATCATGGAGGTGATGAGATCTCTCTCACCGCAATGCCGATCACATCTTTCACTTTTAGCAGCAACTTTTGGCCAAAACCAGGATTTGTTTTGCTTGTTCAGGGGAGAGGAAGGGTCGTGGGGGTGCTCCACCAGGAGAGGAGAGGAGAGGCGCCCTTTTTCCTTTCTTTACTTTGGCTCCCGAGTTCTCAATTCATTGGCTGAAAGATCGGCGAGACCTAAATAAAGATCACATCAGGAACACGCCCCTTTTTATCTTTTTTTCTCGAGAGAGTGGAATATGTCGCCTGTGTATGTGGGCGCGCGGTCACAAAACTCCACTCGCGTTGCATCAGATATATTACACATTGATTCGTGGCGCCCTGCTGCCTGGATTCGTATACCATGTTTTGCGGTTCAGACGGCACGATGGGGGCGCGATGGCTCGTGGGTTTTTCCTATCGCAAAAGCAGTGCTTGTGATGGAGATGGCAGGAGCTGTGCTTTTTGCGACGTGCATCAAGCTTACATCGAAGCTACTAATCTGGGTCGACTCTTAAGCAACTGCAGAGGTAGAAACATGCCCGTATCATTTCCTACGGCGTACATTCAGTTCTGTATAACAATTTCCATTCCTCAGATTCAAACAAACCCTGATATGGATGTTGTAAGAAGATAGAATACCCAGAATAATTGTTAGATATATTCCTTAAGCCTTGGATGACGTATATATAAAGTACAATGTAAATTGGAGATCAAATCAAAGTAATATAGATATAGAAGATTACTAGAGATATGATAGAAATCATAGTGGATACAAATCATCCTAATTGATTTTATTATATCTCTTATAATCTTGCCAAACATGTACTCTAACATCCTCCCTAGTTGGAGTAGGAGCGTCACAGACCCTCAGTCTAGGGAAGAAGTCGACGATGATGCTCAAGTTGAAGTAGAAGCCAATGAAGAATGCCATACGGATAGTTGGTAGTGAAGGTGTCTACAGTAGACGTGGTCGTCAAAGGAGTATTGCCAAAGATGAAGAAAACATCGATGTTGACGATGATGTCGAAGTTAGGGATGAGCCGAAGCAATTGCCGATGGTCGTGGTAGAAGGTTATGCCAACGAAAAAGTTGTTGTCATTGGAGTCATGCCCGTCGGCATAGGAGAAGAGGATGGTTACGGAGAGAGGGCAACCAGTAGAAGGCGCGGCACACAAAAGGAAGCCAACTGTGGGAGAAGATGAAGCAGAGGATGTAGAGGTCGAGGAAGTGGAGTTGATGCAGAGGAGGTCGGTGAAGAGGTCGTCAACGTCAGGATCGAAGGTGCGAGAAAGGAGCAGAGAGGTTGCGGAGTTGGGGAGCCATGCCGATGGAGGGAGCAATGGGAGGAAAGGAAGGCGGTGATGAAAGGAGCAGCAGGGTGTAGCTACTGTGGCGGTTGCAGGTAGAGAGTGAGGATTTGGCTGGGAGGGAGAAGGTGACCGGAGGAGGAAGGCGGCAGCGCAGTTGAAGGAACTGGGCAGTAGTCAACAGCCAGCAACGACGCAAAGGGGGATCGACGCTGAGCGACCCAATGACAGCAGGGCGGCAGCATCTCCATCGTCATCGCACCTAGGGGCCGGGCGGCCCAAGGGGATCCTGGATCCAACGGCGAGAGGTCCAGATACGATGAGAAGCGCGCGAGCGCGGGGATCTGGCAGTCGTTGTTGCCAACGCCGCGGGCGCGCCATCTCCATCGGTGTCGCATTTAGGGGGCGCGCAATGATCCCATCGCTCGCCGCCTCCCGCAGATCCGGACTCGGCCGTTGATCCGTGATCCCTTCACCGCCGCAGCTTCCCACCGTGGTTGGCCAGATCTCGCCGCGGTGCGACACGGCGGCGTGAGGTGGTCAGTGCGCTCATGGCCGCCGGTGGAGATGACGCAAGTGAGATGGCCTGGCTACGGGGATGACATCGTGGCCAGTTGGTGGCTGTGGCCACGCTGTCAGCGGCCTGCTCTAATCTGGGGGAATCTTGTTGGGTGGGAAGAGGAGAGAAGGGCCTACGCAATAGCCAGGGAGGTACTAGAAGAGACGATGAAGTGGCAGTCAATCACAATGGTGAACATGGTCAGCAGTTGAGAAGAGGCTAAAAAAGATGATCCGATCTACTGATCGGAGGAAAGAAAAGAGGCCATCTATTCAAAATATTTTGCATGGCCCCTAGGAGATTAGATCATAGAGATTGAATCATCTCTCCCAAGTGCGGTGCGCTGTGGAATTTGGTGGTGGCTAGGAACAGGCCCAGATGTGAACTCGCTCTGATACCATGTAAGAGCAACTCCAACCGGTTCTTTATCCTGCTCTTCATTGTATATTACCTAATATGACTCAAGAAATGGACTCCAACCGATTCTTTATCCTCCTCTTCATTTTTATCGAGTCGCTATTTTCTCCCGGCCGCTAGCTAGATTTGGCGAGCGCCTCCTCACTCGCTTCTCAAATAACTAGGCCATTGGAATGCTAACTCAAATAGAGAGCTGAAAATAATAGCTAACCTCTTCATCCTAGGAAATAGAGAGGGAGAAATGACTAATAGGATGGAGTTGCTCTAAGAGGACAGAATTGCTGGAATAATTATTTGATATACTGATTGAGCCTCGGATGGCCTATATATAGAGTACAATATGACTTAGAGATCAAGTTAAGTTAATACATATATAGAAGGTTACTAGAGATATGGAAGGAACAATAACATATACAAATCATTCTAGTTAATTCTATTCTATATTTAATAATCTTGTCAAATATATACCCTAACAGATGCAGAAGCAGAGAAGCTTACAAGAAATTTACAGGAATTTCACATAAAACAGTTTAATTTCTGCAACCATAGAAAAAAATCTCCGCGTTCCGAACGGTCCTGATCGTGTGATTCCCCTAACCTTCGTCTTTCCGCCTTTTCCTCTGCCTTCAATCTTCTTCGCCCCAACCTCTCAGGATCTTATTCCATTTCCTCGCTTTCCTTGGAGCAATCATGGTGCAGCAAGAATGTAGAATGCCGTCAGCTTCGTCCTCTCCCGCAACGCCGATTCCTTTCGGATAACTATTCGGCCCCATCCATTCGATGGATTCGGCGTTCCGGCCGCTGAAATTCGAAGAAAAGGAAGGGGCACGCCCTTGCTGCCTTCGCTTTTTGGTGGCCGGGCAGCTCCTCTCGCGTTCCTTCCCCTCAAAAATTCTTCGCGATGCCTGCCGGTGCCCAGCTTCCAAGCGATAATAACAGTAGCAGACAACAGCTGAACGCAAGTGGTTTAAAGTGGCGACAGGAGCTCGTACTGATAGGCGAACGCATCTGTGCCCGGCTATAGCGACGGGGCTACACGGACGATTCTGTTCTTGTGGATCGAATCCGATCACTGTCTAGCCTCCAACCATATCGTTAGCGAAACCTACGCGGAAGTTCGTACGATCGTCTCCTCACGCGTTATCAGTTTAGCGCTAGATAGCTGGAAGCCTTTGAAATTCGTATGATGGTCTACTCATCCAATAGCAGCTCCGTTAGGTTGTGTTTGATAGTTTTTTTATCGGATTTTTAAAGACGATAATAAATAATAAAAACGATAACATAGATGTTATATAGAATTTTAAACTCAGAAAATTATTTAGAAAATCTGTTCTAAAAAATCATCTATTTATTTTGATTTTAGAGGAATAAAAAGGCAAAAAAAAAAAGAGTATGCCGCTGAGTGTTGGTGCCGCGATGGACAGCATACAAATATTCAACGGCCCATCTCAATAATCCCCCCACAGAGTTGCGTGAGGCCCGCATTCCAACACTGGCAAAAGTCGCAGCATACCATTGCCCTTTTTCTTGCAGGGAAAAGTGTGCGCAGCCCTTTTTCAAGGCGCTGCATTGTGGGATTCTGGACTACACCTGCTAGTACTGCTACCGGGGACCAGCTATGTGCAAGTGTAACACGCATCGTATACTCTTTACCTTTATAGGTGATCGTCAGTGTCCAATCCTAAACCTCCTCCCTAAAAAAGGGTTTCTACTAGTCTCCTTCCTAATGGATAGCTGCTAGTGTACTCTACTCGATCTAGCCTTCTGTAATTAGTTTTTTTTTATTCTGAGCTAGCTAGGGTGATGAAATTGTGTTGTGCATCCAATGATGTCTACTTCACAAGGTTACAGTAGGTAAACAGTTCCATGCATCATTCATGCCCTTTATTCAGGTCCAGCATATAGGCTTTCCCCTGATATAAAGGTGCCACTTAGTTAGACCAAAAAAAATAGCGACTTATGATTAAAATTATATTGTAGTTAACTGAAATTACACTGTAGCTGAAGGTAACTTATTTGGCATAATTAAATTTTAAAGTATTTAAAAATAGAAAAATATATTAGCTCATCACGGATAACGCAAACGAATACGGGAAAAAAAGAATAGCCAAAAAAGCCAAAAGTTTTGAAAAAGACAACATTTATGAATACTGAAAAATAAGTCAGAGCCAGAAACTCAAGCTGAAATGAACAGAGCGAAAAACATATCCCAGGAAGAATTGTAAATGGCTTTCGAAATGGACTGGGCGAGTTGGGTTAAATTTCTGCAAGGGGAATAATGTTTTAAGATCGAATCCATTTGTCACGTGTTGCCGTATTGGTATAGTGTGACGACAAAAGGTGAGAGTTTATCACATAAATAGCTATAGTTATTTTTCAAATTTACTTGTTAACATTCGTTTTTATATATTTAGAGCACTCCAAGAGATACTCTATATAGCTCTTAATATTTAAATTTTAGAGTTGAAAGGTAAAAAGTAGCTCCAACAAATTCCCAAATAGACTCCCAAAAATAGAACACACCCAAAAAATGGGCTCTCGCTCTCTACTTATACTAGGCTCCCAATATTGTTTTTCTGGTTTAGGGTATCTGTTGGAGGGAATGATTATTTTGTGACCTTATATCGTGATTATGATCTGGAAAAAGAGATTTAGGGTGTGAATTTATTGGGCATCTCATGATTAGTGATTAAGCCTATGATTAACGCTAATTAATTGTTATTAGTACTAATTAAATTTGATCAGTACTAATTAAGCGTTGAGTGCTGGCTGGCGACTAGCCGAGCTCTATAGATCCACAAAAAAAAATGCTAGATTTGTAAAAAATAAATAAATATCTAGACCTAAATTTGAAAAAAAAAACACGATACCATTAAGGTGAACAGTTCAAAAGTTGACAAAAAGCAACAAAGTGCTCCGCTTTAGAGCAAGTACAATAGAAGAGGTGGCTGCCACCTCTAGAACTAGCCAAATAAGCAAAAAGAGTACATATGGCTCATGTGGAGGTAGCTAATACAATAAGTTGAGTAGAGGTTACCTCTACTAAAGCACTCAAACATTTAATATTTCGCTAGAGGCGACCCTAACCCTTATTGTACTTGCTCTAAGAATTAGCATCGCCCCCAAGTCCTCATATGATGTGTTAGAGGTCACCTCTTGCATGAGGGGCAGCTTGCCTCTCTCTCCTCTTGTTTTTCTCTTCCACATAGGATTGTGTTGACGTGGATTTCGCTAGAGGCGACCTAGTCAGCATTATTGTGCTTGCTCTTATATATTTGATTGTGTTAGAGATGGAACCTATAACTAGTAGGGACTCGGTCACTCACATGGACTGATGCTAATGCACGCATGCATAGATCGTTAGTCCACCTAAAACGTAGTACTGTTGTTTATCAAATCCGGGTAACACTTAAGGCCAAAAGGCGTTTCGGATGGTTTACTACTCCCCACGCACGACGGAAGCAGCCGAGGTGACAAGCGAGCCATAGTCCATGCAAAAGAACAGCAGTGACAACTGCAGCAGCAACAAAAGAAGGCAGAAACAATGGAAGATCACATGTGCTCGATGACTGTGTACTATACTACCACCACCACCACGACTCGTCGTGCACGAATATCGATATAGAGACAAGTAGTACAGTTTTCGTAGAAGGGGTAGTAGCTAGACACAGTAGACTGGCGTAGCAGTAGGGGGAGAGAGGTAGAAAGAGTAGCAGCATCGATCCATTCGAGCAAGACTAATAATATAACTTTCAGCTGGCTGTATGGACACTTAGAGTAAATTCAATAATAGAGTCAAGTGTTTAGCTATAAGTCAAGTTATAAGAGCCAAGTTATACAATAATTTGTCTTCTATTTGTCTACAAAAGGTTTTTTATTATTATGTGGTACCATGTCTCACATTCTCTTTCATATTCCTCCTCATATACATTTATTATTTAGGCCCACCACTGCATAGGCTCCTGTGCGCAGCTTGTTGCTTGCATGAGAGCCAAGCTCTCATCTCTCTCCTCTCTTCTCTCCTCCACATCAGCAAAAATGCTGACTAGCTTGGCTATAAGACCATTATTGTACTTGCTATTACAGTTCACTTATCAGCTCATTCATATAGTACTTTACAGCCAGCTAAAGGTTGTATGACCCACCCCTTTCTCTCACAAAGTTTCTTGGTTCTTGTGGTTCAGCTGGCTGTAAACTTACAGTCTACCTCTCTTCTCTCTCCTGCTCTCTCTCCTTCACCTTAGCATATAGCATATTACCAGCCTCTTATTAGAGCAAGTACAATAATGGTCTTATAGCCAAGCTAGTCAGTATTTTTGCTGATGTGGAGGAGAGAGGAGAGGAGAGAGATGAGAGCTTGGCTCTCATGCAAGCAACAAGCTGAGCACAGGAGTCTATACAGTGGTGGGCCTAGATAATAAATGTATGTGAGGAGGAATAGAAAAGAGAATGTAAGATATGGTACCACATAATAATAAAAAAAATGTTTGTAAATAAATTATTGTATAACTTGACTCTTATAATTTGACTTATAACTAAACATTTGGCTCTATTATTGAACTTGCTCTTATACTTGCTCTTCTGGGTACGTTGATTTCTGGCTCTTGTTGCTTTGATGTGTCACGCTTCACGAAGTGCCAAGGGGATGCAAAAGCGGTGCGGCGATGGAGCGGGATGAACGGGCAGCCCGCCCGGCTGCATCACGTTCTCGAAGTGCTCGCTATGCTTTTCTCAATATATACCTCTTTGTCAGTACGAGTCCTGCATAAGGCCGAACAGTCGTATGCGCGCGATGCGATGCCCTGTATTTACGTGCGTGGGCAAAGCGGCTCGATTCTTTCTTGCTTTTTTTTTTGCATTCGTTTCTCTGAACGATTTTTTGAAATCAGTTAGTGCTATCGCCTAAAAAACACTAATAAAAACTATGATCATTATTAAAAACCAACACTAATAAAAAAAGTCGTAGGCCAAGCTAGCATGGACTCACACAACTCCCAACATATTGTTGTTGTCATAATTATCCACACAATTTACACTGTAGCTATTTATTCAAATTTAGCTATATTTGTTTTTGCAATTCTAGTATCTTTGTAAGCTTAGCAGTCACAACAGGTAAGAGCAAGGCTAATAATACAGTTTTTAGCTAGCTGTATAGATACTTACAGCTCACTTATCAGCCTATTCATAGAGTAGTTTACAATCAGCTGAATGTTGTATGACCCACCCCTTTCTCTCGCAAAGTTTCTTGGTTCTTGTGCTTCAGCTGGCTGTAAACTTACAGCCCATCTCTCTTCTCTCTCCTCCTGTCTCTCCTCCACCTCAGCATACAGCCTACTAACAATCTCTTATTATACTTGCTGTAATACATATCATCTGCCACATTACAGAATCATAGCACCTGCCACGCTAGCACAGCAGCACCTGCCAAGCCAATAGTTGTACAACGCTGCGATATGCCATGAGACAGGTAATTAGCACTAATTAAATAGAATTAATACTAATTAAAATAACAATAACACATACTAATAATAGAGTTCTAATTAAAATGGGCATGACTGGCGTCCTCTCGAGCTCCTCACCATGGCACAGGCACAGGTACCTGCCGAGCTTACAAAAAGGACTACAAAACGAGTGGCCATGATCAACTTAAAAAATTACAGTGTCATTTATATAAGCAATTTTTCTGCCGCCCAACCGCACAAGCAGTAGTACTATGATTTAAATTTACTGAACAGTGCAATAATTTTTGGAATAGTAAAATTCTTGGCTTGCAGCATCCGTTCACATGCAGAGGAACAGAGCCACCACAGGGAAACAACACACTTCGTACCGTATCACTACTTTCTGAAGAAACCAGAAATTGGCGTATTTCCCCACGAACATAATGACTTTTACCACAAAAATCGTACCAATGCAAGGGGGAAAGCATATGAACAGCAGAAGGAAGTTAGCTGAGTACATCATCAACAGGTAAATCGAACACTAAAAAAACAAGTCTAGATGCAATTTTGAGCATTTTTTACTCCCATGCAACAAAAGTTCACTGCCTCGCACAGATCACGTGACGCACGTGCCGTACCACCGCAGCCAGTAGGCACCAGAACGGGCAGAATCGCGGAGGTTGGAGAAGACGACGGCGGCGAGCTTGGCCGCGCGACGCACGCACAGCGCGCGGGCCAGGCTGGCCTCGAGGCTCAGGACAGCAGGACGTGGAGCGAGGCGTTCTTGGTGGCAGCGCACACGGGGCACGCGTCGGCGGCGGCCTCGCACGCGCGGCACAGGCAGAGGTGCCGGCACGGGAGCAGCAGCACGCACGCCTCGCCCTCGCCACAGGCCTTGCAGGACGTCGCCACCGCCTTGGACAACGCGTCGTCGGCGTTGTCGCCAGCCGGGGCCTCGAAGCAGCAGGAAAGGGCGTCCTCGGCGTTGCCCTCACCGGCGCCGGCAGCGATGGCGCAGGGGGACTGCAGTAGCTGGTCGAGTGTGGCGCGGAGGCCGGCGGCGACAGCCTCGTGGCTCTTGGCGACGCCCAGCCACGCCTGCCCCTCCGCGGTCATCTGCCGGAGCCTCTCCTCCAGCTCCGCGTTGCGGCAGCGCGCGCGCTCCAGCTCGGTCTCCACGGCCCGCAGCCGCCCCGCCGCGGCGCGCTCCACGGTGGCCACCACCGCCCGCACGTGCCGCCGGCGCAATTCCTCAAGCCCTGCGCGCATCCTCTCGCTCTGCGCAACAACCATGCGACGATCGAGTTAGACACCATTCGACAAATAAACCCAATAGATTACTCGATTCCATCCGCTGAGCAGGAGGCTCATGGAGAAGCCCACACATACCTCGAGTCGTATGAGCGCGTCGATCTCCACACCCTGGTGGTACAGCTGCGACAGGAGGCCCTGCGAGAGGCACGCCGCATTGGCCATCCTCCCGCTGGTGGACGGCGCGCCGCACCCCACCGCCCTGCTCTGCGTATCGCCGGGCAGCACGAGCCCGTGCATCGCCGCCGCGTGCGGCAGAGCCGCGAACCCCGCCCGCTCCTCGGCCGCCACGCGCGCGCGCTTCCTCGGCACGAAACCGTAGTTGTCGTTGCAGGTGAGCTCGCTGCGCGGGAATTCGCTGAGCACCGCGTTCCCGACCCCGACCCCGACCACCGCCGGCGCGCACCCGCCGTGGTCGTCCAAGAACAGAGACCCCCCAGCCGTCGCGCCCTCCAGAGCCCTGCAATCCACACCAAGATTAAAACACCGCCCTCTTGGACCCAAACAACAAAGAAACCGACGAGCTTCCAAGGCGGGCGGGCAAAGCCGTACAGACCTTAAGGCGTGGAGGTCGTGGGGGAAAGCGTGGGCGAGGCACTGCGCCTGCACGGCCATTGCCACCACCGCAAAGAGGGAGCAACCACCACCGCCTTGCCTTGCCGAGAAGAGAGGAAGAGGACGGAGAGGAGAACGAGGCGTGGAGACGGACGAGCCGGGAGGTTATATATATATACGGCGTGGGCGCGGCGAAGACACGTTGGTGCTTGCAAGGGGACAGGAGCTGTCTGCCGCTTGTTTATTTCGACCGCGGGCGGGGGGGGGGGGCAGCCAAACGGATGGGGTTGGGTTGCATGCGATGCCTACGCCCCTCTCTTCTCCGCGCCTTTAATAATGGTTATCGTTTACGGTGGAATTCTGCTCTTTTCCGCTTTCTTTTTCCCGTTCGGTTTTTTGTAGCCTGGTGAGGTGGAGATCGATCGGTGATTCGTCGAGTGTGATGTGAGATGGGGAGAGCGGGGCAGCCTGCCTCGTCGTGGTGGTGGTACGGGTGGGGATGCCCGATGGATCACACTCGTAAGAGCAAGGTTAATAATATAGCTTTCAGCTGGCTGTATGAACACCTATATCTCACTTATCAGCTCATTCATATAGTAGTTTACAGCCAGCTGAAGGCTGTATGACCCACCCCTTTCTTTCACAAAGTTTCTTGGTTCTTATGCTTTAACCACTACAGAAACTTACAAACCCACCTCTCTCTCTCTCTTTCTCTCTCTCTCCTCCACCTCAAAGATACAAAATTCTACCAATGAGCTCTTATTATACTTGCTCTAAAGGTAGCCCACTCGCCTATGGGAAGTTGACGTTAAATTTTTTTTCTTTTCTCAATCTCTCCGAATAGGTTGGTCCAACTCCAAAAAACTTCAGTTTTAAGTTTTTTAGCTTTTAATTCATTTAATCTAGAAACCATTTAAAATATATCAGATTCTAATTTTATCTTATTTTAGTTTTTTCTTCTTTTTTATTATTCCTTTGCATTATAACTTTTTTTAGAAAAGTTGGCATGGTAGGGGGCCACGTCAAGCACTTGGCGGTGCAGCCATGGAGCGCATTAGGATGCCTAGCGCGGTCAGGGAGCACGCTATGTACTGAAGCACATTTTTAGAAAAATCCACTGAAGCATATTTTTGTAGAAATTTTAGATATATCAACTGAGCTCAAACATTAATGATGTTTTTTTGTGGATCCACCAGACATAGTGTACTTAATTGTGAAATTTTTCAAAATTTTATTCTTTCTGTATTTCCTCTAAAATTCATTTAATCATATTATTTTAGGGATTTTTAGATGTACTAAATGAGCTCCAAAATTTATGAATTTTTTGTGGAGCCACCGAACATAGTGTACTTGCTTTTGTAATTGTTTCAACATTTTATCCATTCTAGATTGTTCCATAAAATTTCCTAAAATAGTATAATTAAACGAATTTTAGAAGAAAATACCGAATGTATAAAATTATAAAGAAAAAAACTATACAAGTAAGTACACTATGTCCAAAGACTCCACAAAAAATTCATAAATTTTGGAGCTGATTTGCTATATTTAAAGTTTCTTACAAAAATACGCTTCAATAAATTTTTCTGAAAAATGCTATGGCTATTTTTGCAAAAAAAAAATCACCCAGGTCAGTTTTGCAAATAACTTTTTCGGAGGCCTAAAAAATAAAAAAAATCCATTATTCATGCTTGGGGGTAGGCGTTCGAATACGCCTCCCGAAATGTCAAGTGCGTGATCGTGGTGCCCCGGAGAATCGGATCTAGTTTTAGACCATTCCCAATGTTTTGTTTTAGTTGGTTCAAATGAGGAAAGAAAAGTTATTTAATCAATTTAATACATTAAATCGGTCAATTTAAAAAATGTATGAAACCGGACTCTATTTAGAAGTCAATTTAAAGCATTAAACAATTTACATGAGCATTAAATAATTGCATAGGAGAGTGTGTGGTTGAGAAATGATATTATTATTTTATGGTTTTTTAATGTTAGGGGGATCTTAATTATTAGTAAAAATTAGTTTAATATATTAGAGAAGAATAAAATTAGTTTTTAGAACAATTATACGGTATGATTTTGAGTCGACGTTGACACTGAATATGCTCCTTAGGCCATTCTCAGTGGAGAGTTTCATGGCGTTGTTTTCAAGACTGCCACATCATATAAAATGAAATGAAACATGAATGAAACATCCATCCTCAATGCATAGTTTCATTTTATTGTTTCATAGACATTTAGTTTCATGACTCATATAGAGTTGGTAATCGTGCCAAGAGAGTTTCATCTAGATGAAACTCACTTCTTCTCTCTTTTCTTAAAAATGTTGCTATATCATCAAAAATACTTATGTAGCAGCCTATTAAATGCAGATAAAACTCCCACTGAGACTGGTCTAAGAGCATCTTCAATAGTAGTGACTTATGAGCTAGCTCTAAGCATATTATTTCATATTTTAATAGAAGAGAGAGAAAAGCTATCTCTTGATCAAGAGCTAGTCTCATACACACATTCCAAGATTATGTGAGAGTGTCATGTGAGGCTATTTATGTTATAAGCTATATGATAAAAGTTAGTATTATTAGAGAAGTTATCTTAGAGGTAGTAACTAGCTCATACTGTTGGAGATGCTCTAACAATCCGTCGAGAGTAACATCAACTCAGGGCCGTCTTAGGGGGGCAGGAAGTGCGACGGCCGGGGGCCCATGCCACGGGAGGGGGGGCACCGGCCTATGAGTATGTATGTATGACTAGTTGATTTGAACAGCTAAAGACATTTGAAAAAGTATTTGGTTTCTTATTCAACTCGGAAAATCTGAAGTCCTTGGATGATACTGATCTACGAATGTGTTGCACTACTTTTGTAGAAACTTTTTCTCATGAAAACAAGTCTGATGTTGAGTTAGATGATTTTTTTCTCTGAATTGAAAGTGTTGCAAGTAACTTTGCCAGATGAATTGATGTCAGCACCTGAGATTCTTCACTTTGTTAAAGCTGCAGATTGCTATCCGAATGTCTCTATTGCATATCGGATTCTCTTAACTGTTCTTGTGACAGTAGCATCAGCCAAAAGAAGCTTCTCCAAATTGAAACTATTGAAAAATTGTTTGAGGGCAACTATGCTATAAGAAAGATTGAATGGCTTGGCTATGTGCAGTATTGAGAAGGATGTTTTGGACAACATTAATCTCGATACTGTTCTTGAAGATTTTGCATCAAGAAATGCCCGAAGACGGTTTTTTAAGAAGCACCGAAGCATTATTGTTTTATTTGAGGTAATCATAATAGTTATTTTACCGTTTTTTAGTTTCTTTGTTGTACTATCATTATCTTTAATGAACTAAACATATGCTGCAAGTTAACTCTTATTAGTAGTATTATATACTTTAATCGTCATATTAAAAAATTAGATTGCTAGGCTTTTACTGTCTTGCTTGCCAAGGTCCCTTGAAATTGTTGAGACGGCCCTGCATCAACTCATGACTCATGAGAGTAAAGTAGATGGAGCATTAATTACCACACGATACCAGACGTACGGTCTCCTAGGAGCACTTAATTTACACCAAACAGCGGTTATGATTTGCGTGAATCGTGGCAGACTTTTTACCATTACCGCCACCAATAAATCTGGCCCCGTGCGTCCATAGGCTCCAAGCCTCCAAACACGTACACTCATAAGGCCCGTTCAAACGTGGGACGGCTTTTGAATTTTCACCATGATTTTTTATTATTTTGGTCTAAAATAAGACTGTTGTAGCGAGTATTTTTTAAAATATATAATTTAAAAAATAAATGAATAATAAGAACAGTGAAAAAGTACAGTTGCAAAGAAAAATAAAAAACACATTAAAAATAAATATATTTTAAATAACTTTTAATTACTGAGACCTAAAACACGTTTCAAAAGCTGTTGGAACGGGCCTAAAACACCAGGGGGGGCACGGTTGCCACATTTATCTCTCACCCATCTCGCATGGTGCAGTTCGTTTGTTCTTCCCCATTTGATGGCACGTACCGACCGGCTCCGTGCCCTTCGGCAGGGCCCGAATCTGACCGGCCGGACGGGAGCTGGACGATGCATGCCACCAACACGGCAGGGCACCGCACGGCACCACGCATGTCATGCCGCCCGCGCCGACGCGTCTGCCACCGCCGCGCCCGCGGCCGTGCACACGTGTAACTCTCCCTCCCTCTCGCTCGCACGCATTAACATCTCCGACGGGAACAGCGTGACGAGCGGCATGGCTACCACTACGTACGCCTCTGCGCATCTGCCTGCGGTGCCGGCCACTCCGCGCACTGGCCGGCGGTCCTACCTACACCACCGCGCGCAACAACCACGAATTCAGAACGGCACCAACGACATGCCATGTCGTGCCGCATGCATGCTGTTGCCACCGCGTCAGGTAAAACTGCTCCTACAGGCATTACATAGTTGCGAGTTAATTACTCCGCTGCCGCTGGCCTGATCAGCGCTAGCGCCTTGACTCAGTAACTGCGATCCTGTCATGTGTGCTGGTACTGCAGTGGTACACTGCAGCCTTGCGTCCAGGGTCCCCGACCGGTCGCGATCTCGGCCATAACGCAGCGCGATCGTAGCTTGTAATTAGAGCCAGCACTGTGCAGTAGGTGTACATTGCCGGCCTCGGAAAGGCCAGCACCACCCGCCCATCCGTATGCACCCGTCCGTCCAAACACGTCGGGTTAATTGCACGGTGCACATAAATGTTGATCATGCATGCATGGCGCGTACGTTCGTGCCGTACCCCGACGGCGCAGTAAGCCGCGATCGATGATCGTGATAATTCACGAAGCGGTGCACGTACGGTTCTCGGGCTGTGCAAACAGTGCGAACCACGCCGCTAGCCTGCTCCCATCCCGCGCCGAGCACAGTTGCCCCAGTGACTCTCATGCATGCACGCATGACGCGCCGATCCGACGCATCGCACAGTGTCTACTCGCTAGCTACCTGTGCGTCTGTGTGCATGCACAGTGGGTTGACACGTCCAATTTAATGGCCCTGCCCCGTTTCGGGGCGCGTACGTACGTCGTGATGCGGGACGGATTGACGATGCCGGAATGCGGATAGGGATCGGACGCGAATCTGGCCGGCAATGGCTGGACCAGAGCCTATTCACGCACAGCGTGAGTAGTACTCGATGGCGCACAGCTTTCAGGCCCCGGCTATCGTTCGCCTATAGGAGGAGATCCACGAGGCCCTGCACCGCGCTAGCTGCACGGTGCCGGTCGGTCCAGCCCGGCCAGTGTACGCCATCGCCATGCATGCTCCTCTTGCTTTCCCCCTCGCGTCGCGGTCCCCGGCCTCGTGCCGTTCTGCGTGAGCAGTCCACGGAATAACATGCCACGGTGCTCTGCGTCTAGGCGGTACATTTCCTGTCCGTCACGGTGAAGGCGCATTGAAAGTCTCTGAGATTGCCAACGAGGTACAAGTACAGTGCGCTGATTTGATAAAGGTTACTGTTTTGCCATAGATGATGTTGCTGTTCTTGAGTATGCAAGTAAATAGTCACTCGAACAAATCAATTCTGCTTACTGCGAAATAAAAACCTGAACTGAAGTTCGTGTGCGCCTATAAGTTTCAAAAGGGCGCAAGTGCACGCTTCCAAAAATATATCTTTGCATGTGCACGCTTCCAAAAATATATCTTTCTACACCCCAAAACGTGTACTCGCTAGAATGGATAATGTTGCAAAACTGGGGCAAAATATGTCGTGTCTGCACTGAAAAACATGGTGTAATATTTGCGGTATAAGTAAAGATATAAATATAATTCCAATATAATCATATAAGCACATCAATGACATCAATTCAAATATAAAGGACATAACAAGTATGTAATAATATGAATTGAACATATCATTCATGATATACCGCATATCCAATAATAGAAACAATACCACTCTAAACATGAATATGTATGACAAAGTATAAAGCATGTGTCAGTCAAGACTATCAATAAGCTCAAGTTTAATTTATTATTTGTGCTCTCAAATTGTAGGGTTGCACAAGATTAATCTTGGCCGTCCCGCTACTAAATCATATACTCTTCCTTGATTGGTTATGTCAAATAATAAATTCAGTCTTTTGAGCTCTAGATACAAACTCTACAATCTCAAGATCAAAATATATTCAGCATGCGTATATTCAGACAACAGTATTCAATAGAGTAAGACCATAGAAGTTAACTTTTGCTCAATAAATTAGTCTTTAACTTGTCAAAATTAAATCCTAACAGATCAGTTTATGAACATGCTACAACCTATCCCACAAGCAATCTATGTCTCCCAATGCCAGATGATGTATAGAGAATCAACAAACTAGCACAGCTCACAGAGATTGCATACAAAAATCACAGATTCACTCACAAGACCGGTGATATTGGAAATCACCAGAAGAACACGGGCTAGGCACGCTTGCGCGCTGTCCCAGAAAACCTATTGCCCTCACACCACCATGAGAGAGAGCAGTAGGCACGGAGATACAAAGCCCTCTCGTCGAAGTGATGCTCACGCCGGCGAGTCGAGGTAGAGGAATGCCGCACAAGTGCAGGGGAGGAGCCGGCCAAGCACCTCGCCGGAGAGCACCAGGGAACCAAAATCGTCAAACACCACAGGCAAAAACTCAAAGAAAGAGAGGAGAAGCTCACTGTTCTTCCGATACCCAACCAAAGAGCCGGCCGCAATTTATAGCCAAGAGAGGGGAGGGGTTGAGCACTCGGCGGCGCCACCAACGGCTGGGACCGGGTCTCACGCGCCACCACCGCAGCTCCTTCCCACCCCATATACCGGATCTGAGGACCGAGTCTCACGGGAAGAAGAGGAGTGACGAACTCACGGGAGAGAGGGGGATGCGCGAGTCGCACGGGAGGAAAGATCACAGGGGAGAACGGGCCGCCACCGAGCCGACCCGTCGGGCCCGCCTGCCTCCGCCGCGCAGCACCCCCTGAATCGTCGCCGCCATCGCCCCCAAGCGCCCGCTCGCTTTCTGGTCAAGGGCCTTTTGTTTCCATCCGGCCCACCAACAGGTGGGCCCCTCTTTCTCTTTTTTTTACTTTATCAAATGAGAAATTACCCTTTTGCCCTTGGTACATACAACAAAGCGGACACATAAAATCGTATTTTCACCCCTTTTTTGCAAGTGCATGAATACACAACCATATAGATGCATAATTGTACATGCGCTTAACTGCACAAAATCCATGTGCTATTGTTTACTGTGGTTGCATTTCGGTCCGGGTCACGCAGTGCATGCTTGCTTTAGGGCACTCCTAATTGTTTGATACTAAACTTTTATATTAGAGGAGAGAGTGGTTAGGTGAGGTTTTAGAAACAACTATCTCAATGATTTAATGCTACAAAGTCCCACTTGTTGGATGGATCTCCAACAAATTGGTATTGCATGGCTCCACAATTTTGGTAACAAGCTTTGACTACATTTATCGGACCACTTGTAAACCACCCCGCTACTTCACTATCAGCAACAAACTACTTCCTCCAGTTCAAAAAATTTGTTTATCAGCACGATCCCAAAGCAAAATTTTAACCACAAATTTGAATTTATAATATATTTTAAAACTAAATAAAATTATAATATTATAGAAGTACTTTTCGTGGTTAATCTACATATATAATTTTTATATATTCCATATAAACATTTAAAAGGTACTCATAGTTAAAGTTTCAAGTATTTGACTACATATACCCTAAAAATAACACGTTTTTTTAACTGGAAGGATTACTCTATAATTTATACAACTTAGTTTTGAGGTGAGTGTATAAAACACTAACAGAAATTGGAGGAAAAAAATTATAAGAACATAATATTTAGCCGTACTTCTAATGATAAACTTCCTGATATCCACTTTTATATAACCAATTGAAGAACCACTGCATGTATCGGTGATCAATGTTTGACTAGACATGCTATAGAATAATATCTATTATACAAGAAAGAGCTACACAAATGTTAAACCTCATTTAAAACACATTAATTTTATACGAAATAATTCAATTCTCACGTGAGTCAGAAAAACTTGTCGCGCTCTAGACGGTATCGCGAAGGTTTTGGCAGGTTGATGCGCAGATTTTGAGCGACTGACGTGGCAACCAGCGATACGGCTGGCCCAAGATCGGCAACCATGAAAGCCTGCAAGTGGTGGGGTGTCAGCTCCTCCAACCTCACTCACATTCTCTCTCTCATAGGCCTACCTTCTTGGTAGGATTATCTGTACATGGCACAGCACTTTTGAAGATTCAGATCGACACCATGCATGCTGTAAGCAGCTGCAACTGCAAAATCTCTGCATCTGCGCACAGTGCTGTCCTCCCTTATTATTGCAATCCCCTGCCCCATCTATCCATCCACCCAACCCATCCGGCTTTCTCTCACCATTCATGAAGACCATATCTCTGTGTAGAACTGTAGATCCTCTCCCCATCTATCTATCTATCTATCCATCCACCCAACCCATCCAGCTTTCTCTCACCATTCATGAAGACCATCTCTCTCTCTCTGTAGAACTGTAGATCCTCTCTCCCATTGGCAATCGGGCTGAATTGGCAGATGCACGCAGGATGCATGCACTGCACATCTCTCTCCCCCCTTGGCTGTGGCTGGCTGCTGGTACCCAACTTTTCACTTTTTTCCGTGACTGCCAGGGCCTTGCAGTTCGCAGCTAGCTAGCGTGGTGCAGCAAGGCCAAGGGTTCTGTGAGGAGCAGCCAGCCTTGGTCAGATCATCTACGAGATATCGGTCTTGTTCTATTAAGCTACAGCTATTTCCTTGGTCAGATCATCTACATATCGGTCTTGTTCTATTAAACTATGCTTAATAGTTTTTATATGTGATAGTTTTTTATATATTTTTTGAAACGATAATGAATAACAAAAACATTAATTTGGATGACACATATTATTTTAGACTCAGAAAATCATTTAGAGAAGCAATTTTAAGAAGCATCCTGTTTATTTTGAATTTCGAAGAAACTAAAAGCTGAGTCTAAGGTTCCGCTCATTTGGGCTGAAAAATAATGACTTATGGCTGAAATTGAAATATAGCTGACTGAATTTGCACTATAGTTAAAGATGACTTATTTGGCATAATTAAATTTAAAAATGTAAAAAATAAAAAAATTATATTATCACACATAATGTAATTGGATATAGAAAAAAGAACAAAGAAACCATAAAAAACTAAAAAGAAGAAAAAACGAAATTTAAAAGCAGTAAAAAGTAAATCAGAATGTCAAATCGAAATGAGCAGAACAAGGCTACCCTTGTTTCCCCTGCTGCTGCTGGAATTTATGGCTGAGCGTAGCAATTACTCTTAGGATAGCGAGTCGTAAATAGGGGCAACAACGGCAGCAGTAATATATAGTAGTAGCAGGCTAGGAGGAGGAAGCAGTGGCCGTGGGAAAGAAAGAAAATGCATGCTGTGCTGTGGTGCAGCTAAGCCTACAGTGGCCAGTGAGAGCGCTGCATGGTGCACACTGCGACGGCGCAGCTAGCTAGGTTCGCAGCTAGCTAATTCGACTGCAGTGTGCAGCGCCTGTCATGTGTGCTTGCACGCGCTACGAGAAGAGTTGAGGTTGAATGGATGGAGTACCAGCTGAGTGGCCTATGTGCTTGCGATCTTGCCACCGTTTCCTGGAGCACGCACCATCAGCCAGTCAGGCCACACCAATCACGCAGAGATGCATTCATTTACACGTACCACGCACTGTTTCCTGATGCTCTCCAAATGGAGGCACGGTACGCATGCGGTCGATGGATGGACGGATGTTACGGATGGCGATATCTACCGCACAACGGATACATCACACTACTGCGAACTGGGAAGAAGGCAACAAGCACCAGGGTCCAGGGACAGTGGCATACTGGCATCCGAGTGCCCGGCACGCCGAGCTATGGCGACCGACTCGAGTGGTCCGGGTCAAGGCCCCAAATGAAAAGTTGCATGCAAGGGAGGGACACGTGCACGCATGAGATAGAATAGAATGCCGTGTCTCTGCCGCTATGGCGCTGTCTCCGACGGGAGGAGCGTCGCCGGGCGCGCTCGCGACAAACAGTACGGTGGCTGCTCGATCGGCTCTCCTCACTGGCCTGCACGTTGGCCAGGGCAGGAAAAGGCCACTCACCACCGACTGCCCACTGGTGGTGCCGTGCGCGGAGGGGTGCGTGACCGTGCTGGCCGGGTGGGTCGTCAGGCGCCGTGAACCGCATCGTCTCTGTACGGCTGTACGTGTTGGTGTTTCTTACCCACCGGAGTGAGAGGAGGTAGGACAGGTAAAAGTAGTTGGGTGTGCCTGCGTCTTGCCCGGCAGATTACCCACTGGTTCGATTGGGGGGGGGGGGGGGGCGCCACCTGCCTTTCCCATGGCGTAAAGATCCTTGCTCTTCTCGGATCGATCACCTACAGATCACGCTGTCAAAGTGGTAAAAACATCAGGGATGCTGGGGGATCTGAATGCCTCTAATTTGGACTGGGTTTGGTTGACTATTAAGAGAGAAGATTATTCAGCACAAAATGAGAATGGATGGGGTTTGCTTGACTATTAAGATAAGAGATTGTTCAACACAAAACGAGTGCGACCTATCGGGGTATCTGAGAACGAAGGGAGTACTGGCCGGTAAGTGAGTTGGACGGGTTTGGACTTGTCCAGACGTCAAGTACCAGTCCTTTTAATCCCATCCCAACGCTATGGTATAGCCGACGGTACCGATCGCCTAGCCGCCCTTCTAACCATCCTAACAAACGCAACAGCAAGTGGCACATCCGTATCGCAACGAAAGCAGCACGGGCACACGGCCATTTCCATCCATGCCCTCATGCTTTTCAGGCCATTTCCACCCCATTGGTGTGTGTCGACGTCTACTGGCCGTCGACGAGGACGGGTACCGGGCCGAGACGGCGTGTCTCGACCGTCGGTCTCCTTGTCACGCTCTCTCGCTAGCTCCGGTGTCCTGGCTCGAAGGAATACGGACATATAGTTCATGCATGTGGCTCTCCCCATCAACCACACACTTACGTCCCAGCCGCCACAATACAACAAAAACAAAGTCCTCGCTGCATCGCTCGACGTCTTATCTCTATCGGCGTGTCACGTTTGTTCACCGTTCAAACCAAAAAAAACACGAATAAACATGAACTACTCCAGCTCTCTCTGGAAAAAAACGTGAAGCTGATCGATCTTCTCCTGCCACGTCTCCATCTCGTTAATCCCAACCAAATCCACCGGAAATAACGGCACGATCGCTCGTTAACTGCGATGCAAATCACATCGGCAAAGATTACGAGAGATTGGCTCGTACCGTTTGACTTCTATCATCTGCTACTATCTCCCTCACGTGACGTCGACGTGCATTGGCTGCAGCTGCGACGACGAGATGCGTGCGAGATGGAGATGCTACCGACACGAAGCGCATCGCGTCTCGACGGCCAATCTGATTCGACAACGTAGGCGTGGTTTCCAACGCGTGTTAATACCAAGACCTACGACTAGCCGCCACGTACGGACGCCTAGCTACTAGCTGTGCTAGCACTTGCTCTTGATGAGTTTAATAGACAAAATAAAAACCATGTACAGAGCCGTGCATATACAAGGAAGAAAGAACGTGCTGTTCAAATGCGTTTAGTTAATTAACCTGCAAGTTAAATCCCAGTTCGGGTGACGACTTACCCGAACTCCATCAAAACGACTAGTCGAGAGGAATCTGGATAGGTAGTAGTAGGGCCGATGGATACCTCGATGGGATAAATGGTGATGTAGGCTTGTGCGAAGAAAGGGATGCGCGAACCAAGTGTGATGCATACGACCAACAAAAATTGCCATGTCGTTTTCGATAGCTGCCCGCTGCTGCTGCTAGTCGATGTATTTTCCTTGTCCTGTGCATTTATCGTCTGTGCGGGTGGCTGCTTAGCTTGCCTTGTGGAGTAGATAACAACAAAAAGCTTCTCTCGGCGTGACACGAATGTTTATTTATGGTACTTACTCTTCCCGTGGTTGGAAAATTGAAATCTTGCGTTCCAACTTAGAGGGCGAATTATGACAACGATATAAGTCATATAAGACTAGATACTAAATACAAGCTTTTTTTTTTTCAAGATTGAATTAAAATATAGACTCCATTCCACACCGTTTCTAGTTTCAGATTTTGAAAGTCAAAAGTCATTTAAAACACGTTGCTTCTTAACATAGCGTTTTCCCCCTTTTTCCTCTTTTTCCTTAACTTGGTATCGTCCCTCCCCTTAACTCTCAACACTTGGCAACTAACCCGTGAAGCCATTTTACCCTGGTATTAAACTGATGTGGCGCATATATGGTAGTGGTTTCAACATGTCAGCTGGTTTTGGTTGTCATGGTAAGGTTTTTGCCATTTAGTGGCCACATTAGATAGCTTTATTTTTATTTTAAAAGTAAAATTCCATGATGGGCCCGATATGTCATTGGAAGAGAGGGATGTCTTCTTCCTCTTGGTTAGAACAGGTGGAGGCAACTATGGCATCGGGGAAGGAAGAGGAAAAGTATAGGGGTTGACGTCACTATTTTTTTAATTTATTGGTTAACTGGACTGCCAGATCAGTTAAAATTGGCTTCAAATGCCTTTAGGGTGTAAAATAACCAAAATTGGTAGTCAAGGGAGTTGATTATCAGGTTTTGTAGTTAAAGGTTAAATTTTAGACAAACGTAATAGTTTAGGGGTGAAATAGATTTATTTTAAAAAACTTTGTAATTCGATACTCGTTACCAAAGCACCAGGAATTTAAAATTTTGTATCAAGCTAATGAGACAAAAGTTGCAGAAATTGTTTCTTCCTTTTTAAGAGACAATAGATTCTATGCCACTGGGAAGTGGCCATTCGACAAACTACCATTAGCAAGGGCGTAACTACTGTATGTTACTCGGTTCAACCAAAATTCTATTATATGCCATTGCCATCAGTTAGGGTACGTTTGCTCATGAAAAATGATGATTTTGTCCTCAGTTCAAATCTGTCCCTATTATAAAAATTAAATATATGGAAAATTGGCTTAGCCAAAAATACTAAATTTTTTTGGCGGATCAGGCAATGTACAACTCAAATATAAAATTTCGTGAACTGAATCTTCCGTTGTTCCATTTTTTAAATTAAAATACAAAATTGACCTACTTGAGCTATTTATTAAACTGGGACAAATTCACTATAGGAAAATGGAAAATAATATTTTTTGAGAGCTATGTGACATCTTAGAAGCATGTGATAATTTTTAAGAATTTTTAGACCTCATTTACTCTCTGTTTGCAAATAGTAGCCTTTGTTAGCATTTAAATTAAAAGGCTGAAAATTTTCTTTGAACAGTGCCTTGAAATTTTTCCTAGCTCACTGAAATATTGAGGAACACCTCTATGAAGTTTCACAATTTTTGAAGATTGTTTGCTATTTTAAATATATCAGGTCTTCAGTCTTTTAGTGGAGCATTTTGTTTTTTTTTCAGAAGATAATGGTCAACCCTAATGGTTAACTAACGACAATGGCATATAATAGAACTAATCTTAAAATCAGTAACATATAATAGTTAGACCGTTCGCTGATAGTAATTTATCGAATCGACCACCCATCAATATCAGTAATAACATAGAATCTATTTTTTCTTTCTTTCTTTAAAGAGGATGTTAATTTATTGTTAACCTGTAAACTCAGGTGAGTGGGTACCATTTGCTCCACCACGTGTTTGTGTACCTAACCATTATCCGGAAAGCTGTTCGCGAGTCGGCAACAGAAAAACGCAGAGGGTGGTGGCCCACGGGCTCCCATTTCCCGGTATTGATTCCTGAAAGCCACCACACAGAACGCACCTGCGCACGCATCGCGTCGCGTCATGGGAAAAAATGATCATACGGTGGGGGCCACACAGAAACGGCGAAAAAGGCGGGGATATTATCATGGGCCCCGCGCTCGCCACCTCTTGCGAAACCGTAGCAATCGACGTCGCCGTCGTCGTCACAAGTTGCACGCATGCTCGCTATGCTGCGTCCACGCGCGCACAGGAACGAGTTTTAAGAAACAATAAGTTAAAAAAACCGGTAAACCAGTGGACTGGATTACAAAATACGCTGAGAAGGTCTAAAGAAAATGCTACTCTTTTTTAGAAAAAGCACGGTGGTTTTATCTATAGGTGAAGATATAAAGTGTCGTGTATTGTACTCTCACCGTAATTTTTATGGCAAGAGAGATAAACTAATAAATACGGCATAATTGGATGATGACACATGGATATGGTGAAACATGTATTTTTAACCTATCTATGCATAGAATTGTGCAAACATAAACTTCCATGGTATAAAACAGTTTTGCGGAAAAAGATATGATTGACCAACGTACTAGTCCACCTTACTAAGGTTTTTGCTGATTTGAGAGTAAAAGCCGCATATGCGGAGCAAGATCGCAGCGAACGCAAGTGCATCATGATGATAAACCAATCCCTTATAGGCGGTGCAAAGTGCAAACACAAACTGGTGATAGTATATTGCGGTAGTGGCGTTGGGCGACGCAGCAAAAGCACACGGCATAGGATCAATCTTGCATGTCACGACGTGGCTAGGCCTCGGATCTCGTAATCATCTATGTGCAGATTGGTGTGCGCACATGTCGAGACTAGAATCTAATCATGATTATCTAGATTGTAAGAGTATGGGTTGATTAATCAGTATGCGAGGTAGATTTAATATCATGGTTCAGATGGCACTGGCACAAGGAGTCAAAGGTCCGATTCTTTCTGGTTTTTGATTCTGTTTTTAACTTTAATTTCTCTAAAGTTAAAAAACCAAACGTCGAAATAGAATGATCTCTTAAAGCAGATTCTTCAAACGACTTTCTAAGCATAAAGTTATATGTGTCATATATGTTGACGTCTCTGCTGTTCGTTGGCGTGTCAAAAGCACATATAAAAAGCTATTAGCCATAGCAAAAAAAAAAGAACACCTCAAATTATCACTTGATGTAATGTTGTACTACTGGGCACTGGATGAACGCAGGATACAAACAAGGGAAGCTTGATGGGCAACTTGCTCGTGCCACCTACGTTTCACCAACCGTGCGTTGGTTCCATTCAACCGGGCTAACCACGACGGCATCAGCTTGAATAACGATGCCACTACTACGTGATGGCACCGAAGCCGCGCGATGCCAAAAGCCAAGCTTGGCATGATCACCCGCGGCGACGGAGCCTTGGGGCCAACTTGGGCCCAGAAATTTATAGCGATACGACGCAGATCGGGCGCAGAAACGTAGCAGATCCAATTGGCGTCTGTGCCACAACATGTGGTCGCGTCGCATCGCCGCTTGCTAATTGGTTGGCACGCACGTACCGACCGCATCACGAGTGACTGCAGCTGCGGTTGCTGCCCTGCCGATCTCGCGCGCGGCGCCGTGCGGTGCGTACGTAGCACAGCGTTACGTGCTGGGGGACCAGGCCGATGTTTCCTCCCGAGCCCATGCATTAGGCCGTGCGCGCACCGTCGCGTGCTAGGATTTACCCCCTGGCGAGTAGTTTCCCCTCTGCTTTTTTTTTTGTTAGAACCGATGATTTTTAGGTGCAACTGATGATTTTATTTGTATTTTTTAAGATAATAGCAGATAATAAAGATATCGATATAAATAATATATACTGTTTCAAGCTCGAAAAGCCGTTTAAAAAATCCATATTAAGAAACCATCTACTTTATTTTGACTTTGGTGAAGCTAAAAAAAAAATTCAAAAACCGAAAGAACAAAAGAACTAAGTTTTTGTTTTGTTTCTATGGTGTTGCATCCGGTGTATCCGGTCGAGTTTCGCCGTCTCCAAGTCTAAGCGCATCCACGGATTCATCAACCAGTTGGTGGTGATTTCGCGATAACGATTCACGAGGACAGGTGGAAAATGTCTCGTAATCGGAAGATCGCTTACAATTCAGCCGTATCTCTCGCTTGCATGCACACTTCAACTATCCGTTTCCTTCCGGCCTAACTTCGTCTGTTGCCTGTGAGTCTATCGCAGTCTCAGACCTTCCGGTCTGTGACGGGAAACCACAAGAACAGCACACCAGCCCGTTGGTTATTCCAAGTTCGGACCACCAAACATTCCACGTGATTGCCCTCCGGCCGGCCATGAGTTGGGACGGAAGACCACGTGTTCCGAACAGCGAGTTTGTCAAAATCCAAAGCGCTCTCTCATGAGCCATGATTCAGGTCCGTGACCGTCCAGTTCAACTAAAACAAACTAGTTTATATGTAAAATTATATTATAACTAGTTAAAATTATACAATAACTAATATTAGTTTATTTAGCGTAATTAAATTTAAAAAATTAAAATAGAAAAAATAGGTTAGCCCATCACAAATAATATCAATAAATACGAAAAAAGACAAAAAAACCAAAAAGTAAAAAAAAGACAAAATCTAGGAATTGTAAATTAGAAATCAAAAATCAAAAGGTCAAATCTAAATAAACAAGTCAGTCTAAGAGCCATATTTCTAGGAAAAGAAAAACAGTGCCTAGCTTCACGTCGCGTCCGTTCTCAGCGGTGTGACTAGCGCGAGCCTCGAACGTTTGTGCATGTTCTCGGCATCAGACTGTCCCTCTGCAACTACCATATGTCGCCACAATGCTGCTACTGCACTACCATATGTACTAGTAGCTCTTGTGGTGAGTGCCCATCAGGGCATCATTGCAAAGCTCACAAGACTGCGGTACTAGCTGTGTGCATGGTTTAGTACTGTGACGATCAGCGGCAAAGGTTCCAAGGTTGGAAGGACCTGGGTTGGATTCCGAGTCAAAATTCAATCATGAATGCATCTGTGAACAGAACTGAAATCCTGCATGATCTATGCCACAGTGCTGTCGTCATCTTGGACGGTTAATCTCGTTCCATGACTGATCGAGCGATCGATGCGTTCTCACCTCTTTTATTGTATTTCATTCTTGAGCCTTTGGCCTAGCCAACAGTTTTCAATAGTTTCGTTTGTCATCATCGCATATGGCCGCACCAGTTCTTCAGATTACAAGCAGTTGAAATGTACACCATGATCTCAGGAACATGACACGGTTTTGGCTAGTCCGTATGGAAAACATTTCTAGTGTAGTCAATGTCCAATTAACTCGATCTACACTCATATGTATGGTGCCAACTTCATTACCCACAGTGTCATACTTTTCACATTTCAGCTTAGCCTGCTGTCTGCGCCTCTAGCGTAGTACCACAATGGCACAATAAATTATTGAGTGCTTGTTTAGCCCTGAAGCCTGGAACATTTCCCAAGGATTAGTACAACACTATACCAAATGTAAAGGACCTCACTAATGAAAGGGTAGATTCTTTGGCTTATGATTTATAGTTTACATATTTAAATTTTGGCTATTAGTAAGAGATAGTATATAGAGGGAAATAATCGTATGTGATTTTAGCAGGTACAGCTGAACTCAGTACACTTTTTACTATAATTTTTCTATTGATTATGCCTTAAAAAACGCATTGTTTAAAAGTTAGTTACTGTAAACAGTAAAAAGCATAAACTAAATTTAAGCCCAAAAGCATCCGTACACAATTTTTCTGAATCAGCCATTGACTACAAGCTGTTCTAAATTTAAGCAGTGCATCTCCTCCATTAGTTTGCTTTTTCCATCACCAAAAAGCATCTGAAAAAGGAGCAATCAACGAGTCATCACTCAACACCTTCTGCAAAGATCTGATATGCTGTCTTCTGTTTAATCTGTAGGGACCGGTATGGCAATAAAAAGAGTAAATAATGTCTTTAAATTTTACCTTAAGTATTCGTTAGTTCTTCACTCTAATAGCTATTAGAAAAATATGAAGATCTAGAACACAAAATTCCGAAAACACTAGGCACTATAGTAATTTCAGAACCGTGAATAGCAAATTCAGAACTATTTCAAAAAATATATATAGGAAACTTTTGATTCATCGATCTAAAAGACTTAAAACTTCAATCAAGACTAGGTCATGGCCTTAGAAACCTATCCCAACTAAAAATGTTGAAAGAACTTGAGGGAATTGGGATATTTTGGTTTGTGAAGCTCTGTCGCATCAAAACCGGCCAAAATATAAAATTGAGCAAATTTTCAAATCAAAGCTCCAAATCACTTAAAATTTGGTATGCATTTTCTCTAGGATGTCAAGAACCTATTTCAACAAATGATCAAAAAAATTATTGTCAAAGTTCTAACCCTTTTCCGATTGAAGGAAGGTTGCACAAAAAACAGCTCAAAAACAAAAAACGGTGAATAAGGTTGCACAAAAAACAGCTCAAAAATAAAAAACGGTGAATGACTTGCTCGTGGGTGAATAATGGCCAAGAGGTTTGAGATGTATTTACACAAATCACAACAAATTAGAACACTAAAAAAATTGAGGTAGAAACAACTGGATCAAGAAATCACCTGAAGATGCCAAAAAGAGCAAAAACTAGGTCTGTTTATGAACTTACCAACCAAGTGACTATATGGGTAGAGATTGATTTTTAGAGATTATCTCTGTCTCTTGTACGTCCTTGGCATAATAAGATCAGGAAGAGAAGAAAAAAGAGCAAAACTAACTAAATTACAAGCAAATCAATCACCATAAGGTGAATTTATAGGAGAGAAATAAGGATTAATATATTGTTACCGGAGGATTAATATATCACGACCTCCGTAGTCCGTCCAAATTCCTCCATTATTCTTACGCCCATGTAGGGGCAAAAGAGTAGCCCTCCTTTGTCCAGCTCGCCTTATTAGGTGTCAGATGCTCCTTGCGCACTTGGCTCTGTCCCTCCCTCTCAATTTGCATCGATCCCCAACTAATCAATGGTGCAAGCAAGTAAAGAACCGAGCCATGTGTGCCACAGATTCTATCCACTATACACCACTGTTGCTCCGCTATCCGTACGGCTTGATGTGATCTTGAAGCGAGCAACTTATCCTTGCCCCCACAATTATTTATCATCCCAAGCTGAGCAGTGATGCCGATTGTACTATTCCTGCTTCTTAAAGCGTGCTCATGGGGACAACGACTACAGTCACATGAATCATGCAGCCCAGCTGATACTATAATCCAAAGGAGATGTCCTGCTAATCATATTAGCGTGGCATAATATCTCGGTCCAAATTGTGATGGCGACAAAGAACGGTGGTGTGCATTTGACTTCAAAACACATGCATGGTCGTGGAGGGTTTATAATTCCTTGCTGCCTTTGCGAGACCGGCAATGCTAAAAGTTCGCGTGATGGAGCAGTGTAGATTTGTGCGTATCCGTGCTTATAATATATTCCCAGCGTCTGGTCTTCGGTCATGTTCTTGGAATCAACTGCTCATCTGAACAACCACAAATAAATACATGAAAATATCAGTGTATTGTTTATATCCACATGGTTAGGTAGCCGTTGAGGACCGACTTTTGCTCGGTTGACAAGCTTCGGGTGCAAACTTCTCACCCGGGTTTAATCCCTATATCGGATTCGGGTGCCTTCTTTGTACATATATGTGTCTAATGGAAAAGTGTGTGTTTATGTTCCGTGAGGCACTAGATAAATTCATAATTTATTTAGTGACCGCTTAAGTCTTAGCATGTATTTCAGTAGAACGCATTCGCGTGTGTGGTGTGACTATGGTGTGTGTGAGTGATTAAAAAACTAAGCTAGTTGTTTTGCCAAAAAAAAAAACTAAGCTAGCTGTCCCTATGTGATATATACTCCAACATATAAATGCAGATTAATTAAGCCATTTGCGTCAAGTGCGTGGGCTTGACTGGCCGTGGGCATGTACAATGGGTCTCTTCAAACCGTCTCCATCTCAATACTTTTTGCAAAATACCCCTTGCATGGTCAAGAGACGGCCTCCGCGTCTCTTCACGAAGAGACGGTGAGCAGCTGTCTCTACGCTGAAGTCGAGGCTTAAAGACAGACAAAGAAGACGTTGTATGAGTTGGAGACTTCAAGTTCATCTTAACCACATGCAAAATATTAAATTACTTAAAGACACTAAAATAAATACTCCATTGTATGAACCGTTTTTTCACTGTCTCTATATCATATTTCAGCATCTTATAGACGGACTCCTGTCTCTCCATTGTACATGCCGCAACTGGTTTCGATTCCGTCCGCGAGGCCATCGCATTCTTCCGGTCGGCACAATTCACCGTACGTCACCGACAGGTTCAATTCACGAGCCACGGCAGGACGGCACGCGTGGACGTTGGAACAGCACGTTTGCAGCGTAGTATTAGTCCAATCAAACGCCGTTCGTAGATGAGCACAGCGCAGCGACATGAGTGGCCGGTCTCTGCCCTCTTGAGTGATCGACCGGATGAATCTGAAGGAAAATTCAGACTTGGATCTTGGAGTATCTGCGTGCGGCCGTGTGGTGAACGATTTACATCGTGGTGGCCGGGCGAGACGCTGTAAACATCTTGCTCTCGACATGTCTCGACGGCCTGATCAATCTCTCTCCTGCTTTGATCTCGAGCATTCACGGACATAATGCTCCAAGTTTCAGTAGCGACGGCAAGTCTGTCCCGGCTTGTACCTGCCAGAACGTATTAAACGTGCCGCAGGCGAGGTCCACAACGACATAGGGTGACAGCCTGACAGGGAAAGCTTCACTCGCATAACAGTAGATAGTACACCATTGTCAAGGACAAGAGGAAGTGTAGCATGGGCACGACAATGACTCGTTAATAGTCCATGCATTAATCGCCATTAGAAAGCAGGCATGTAAGTCTTAGCAGCGTGCCTTGTATAGTTGATTCGCCCTGAAACATAGCCGTGCATTAGTCGTACTCAGGGGCGGAGTTAGGTTAGAACAACGTCTCATGTTGAACAGTGTATCATAGGTGATATTTATTATATATGAGATATTTTTTTTAAAATTTTACAATAGACTTTTAATTCTACTAGGCTCAAGACTGGATCCAAATTAGACTGAAACCCAAACAGTCCTAGTCCTAGGCCTAAGGCCGCCACTGATGGTACTACCAATTACCTGTACGCGCCTCTAGCTATATGGCATGTCGTTCTTGTGGTATCACGAGGTGATTGATTGATGCCTTCCAAACCTAGAATTTTCAGCCCCTAGAGAGAAGGTGGCCAGCTTAATTAGCTAGCTAGCACTGTCAATCACTCAATCCACCGTCTCATCTTAAAGAAATGGCCACACTGCATCTGATCGACGTCTGACTGGACTCCTAAACTATAGATTCACATGCTGTGCCTGCTGTTCAACTAGTCGGTTACGTACGGCAACATGCTCTAATTAAGGTAGCCAGTAGGCCAAGGGACTCTGCTACATATGAGAAGATAGCGACGACCATGACGGAGCAACATGCAAAACAAACAAAAAAGCCATCACGCCCACGGAGGCAAGAAGAGCCCTGCAGGTTGCAGCCAAAAAAACTTTATCTCAAAATTGAAGTCATGTGATCAGTTGATGTGAAGTTTGGTCAGGAAATTCGCACCAAAATATAATACGATGCTTCAATTTGAAAGTACACTTGCTGCTGAGATTTTGACTGCAACTGTACAAACCTAAATCTTTGCTAATTCTAGTCAGGGCGACCAAATTTTAGCTAGTTACTGTCAAAAAAGGCTTCAATTTTTGACCAAGCATATGCATAAACGAGCGTAAGCTTATAGGCAACATGATGGAACATGGAAGTATTCCTGTTCTTTTTTTCCTTTCCTTTTCTTTTTTTCGAACGAAAGATATGAAGATAGGTAGCGGGACACGGCTCTTTCTGCACGGATGTAACGACACGGGCCGCTGCTGCATGTAGGTGCTGAAGTAGTAAACTTTTGTTGGACTCTGAGGGTAATTGAGTAATTTCTAAATTTATAAAAGAAAAAAAGGAAAGAGAGGGGGTCCCACCTATCAGTGGGACGGAAGGAGAGATAAGGCCTTCGGCCATTACCTCTCACGTGCGGCTGCTGGGGAGGCTTCGTCTTTGTTTGCTTCACCCGGGGCGGCTGAGTCAAGCAGCGGCGGTGGCGGAGGAGCCACCGGCCCGGGCGCTTCGACGCTGGCCGTGGCAGCAGCCTGCCAGCCTCCACCTTGCTTCCCCTCTAAAAAGTGGCTCCATCTCCTTTCCTCACTGAAAAAGAGTGAGTCCTCTTCTCCTCCTCGGATCTCCCATCTCTCTCTGCTGTGTTTAGGTATTGAGTTTTGAGGGCAGTCGCCCGAGTTCTTCCTCGTCACCGATGGTTGTGCAGCCTGAATCGCCTTTCTTTGGGTTTCCTCTATGCGGTTTGCTTGTGCCTTTTATTTGGATCTAGCAGTGAGGGAATATTTGGGGATTTACCTATAGAAGGTTGATTTGGCTGGGTATTGCGTCGGGTGTTTGGAGGAGAATCCGTGGCTTGTTCTTGGTGTTAACGGGTGCTCTTGGCTGGAGCTCTTGTCGGTCTTGTGCGGCATTCACCCCGTCCCTCGACTTCCAATTTCGGCTACCGGAGGTTTCGAGTGCGGCATTGTATCTCTGTCTACCTTCATCTCCTTGCGCAGCATAGCGAGGCACTTGGTTTTCTGAGACAACGCTACGTGCATGCCTTGCCTTGTGTGGTATCTTCTCGGTGATTTCAAGTATCACCGGTGTTGTGAGTATTTCGGCTTCTTACTCTTTGCACTTTCCTTCAGATACTCGTTTTGTGAGTAATTGCTATCTGTCACTGATTGGAAATTGCTAAGAGATATATGTGGATTCAGTTGTTGGCTCAATGAAGGTACTGGTCAAATACTAAAATTGGATGTTCAAACTTAAGCTCTAAATTATTACCATTTATGTCATTTGTTTGTCAATCTTTCAGTCTACCACTTTCGGAATAGTTGGCTAATCAATTATGTGATCTTCAGTACTTCATGATATATGCTTCATTTGTTAGTTGATTCAGTTTGCTAAAAAGCTTGTCGAATATGTTATTGTATTACTGGGAGTATATTAAGTTGAAGTACTGTCCTATGGTCACTTGCTTTGCCTTCCTGCTGGTCAAAAGTATAAATTGATGATTTTAAGTTTGGCAGATAAGTAACTTGTCATTTAAGAGCTCAACGTTTGAATCTCATTTGACATATCCAATTAGTGAAGAGTATAGGCCTTAGTAGCAGGAAGGCCAAGATTACATCTTATGTAACCCTACATCTGAGAGCAATAATCAATAACCTTAGTTTTATGCTGATTTTGATCACATACATAGTATATGTCGGAGCCCAGATATTAACATCCGGGATCCTCTGTGATTTCATTGCACTATTCCCTGGATCAGTAAATAGTGCTCACAGTTACAGAAATGAATATCAAAATACATATCATGCGGAAGCGTAAATATAATAGTAGACTTACCCATGGGCCGATTAGGCCAAAATCGATAAATTGCAGCAATGAAGAACGAAGCACACAGTGGGACCTTCAGACATGCCCACAGCGACCAACCGGAGGTTCGCGACCTAGCCCTTGACATCTTCATCTTCTCGGCCAGCTTGTCCAATCTTGTTCTTTGAAGCGAGGTGATTTGACTCGATTCTGAATTTTGTCGCAAAGCGAGCATGAGCACTCCGACCCGTGCTCATGAGCCAATATCTGAATGCAATTAAATAGTATGCATGGCTTATCAAAGGAAGGCTCGGGTTATTTTATTTTTGCGTAGAGTGCTTTTGAATACAATTACTTAAAAATCCCTAAGACCTAGCAATTTGAACCAAATCATAATGTACAAGGAAATGCATTATTAATATCGATTCAGATTCCATCCACCGTTACATGGCATCTGCACCATATAGCAATTTTTTCAGCGTTATAGCCGCTTAACTTACCACTGGGACGACACCCAGGACAATTCCAAACCAGGGCAGTCCTTCGCCCTTCGAGTTTCCATTCCCAGTTTCCAATGTTTTTAAAACAGAACTAACTCGAGTAAATTCCCATGTCCACCCTTGACCGTGGGCACGGCTATTCGAATAGTTTTGACTCTACAGAGTTTGTACACTTTACCCACAAGAGACAGTTTACTCGTTGCCCCACACGATTCCTTAGCCGTGCGGTTGAGCCAACCATCACAGTAACCGTTCAAAGTACCTCGCCCCTTCCATCATCTCACCCTATGGGTCGCTCCCACTTGCGGTGGGTCCCATACGTTGTGCGGGATGTTCTCCTTCTGAACGTCTAGCAGCTAGCTACTTCACCTTGCTAGCCCGCCACAGCAGAACTTCACCTTCCACGGTGTCCCATTCAAGCCGTCATACAGACTGCCACTTGCACTACCTCACACCACCTCCTGTAAGGATGACTTTCAGGGTCCGGTAAATCTACTAAGCCAAGTTGTATTTTACAGACTTGTGGTTGTCTTGTTTTTGCAGTCGACATGACAAGATTCAGTCCTTAGTGGTATCTGGGCGGTTCTACCACAAACCACACTCTCGTGCACCACTGCACCATACCCCCGAACCATCCGCCCAGATATTTAAGCATGTTGGGGGTTTTTGGAAACATAAAATAATCATATCCAACATTTATCAGTCATTACCACCATGACTGTCCCAACCAAATTTTTCTCATGATTAAAAGTGATGCTTGGGCGCTCTCGTGCCCATGAGTATCTAAACAATACTACGCATGGCATATAATTACGGACTTATTTTTCGAAAGGTTACTATTATAATTTGTGCTAGGGCGACAATGTTCACATGTTCAAATATTTCAAAGGAGGGGTAATATTAACCAAGTACACAATGGGATATAACTAGAATCTTAAATTAACATGTATTTGCATATATCATAACAGCATGCAATTTGATAATTTAAACAAAAATAATTTGCAGAAAACGTAGGTTCAACATGATCAAAGTATTGACTCGCCTGGCGCGGTTTACCGCGATCTTGAGTTCACACAATGCTTCCTCTCGGGCTTCTGGTCTTTATCTTCGCTTCGTTCTTGATCACGCCTGATCCTTTGATTCTTCAGGACTCCACTATCTAGCTACACGCTAAATGACTGAATACAAATAAAGGCAAATAACTCAAAAGATCCAAATAAATCCAAATACTTTAAATGCCCGATTTACTTTAAATTATGCATTTATTATGGTTTGAGAATAGGAGGATGATTCGGCTTAGTGTGTTGCAAACACAGCGGTAGCTGGATCTGAGTGAGAGAACGAGTTATCTGAATAGCTTTACCGTGAGGGAAAATTTTTGGATAATAAGGGATCATAAGTGAGGAAGTATCTACAGGGATTATTTACTTTGGAAAAGAAGTGGCCAAACATAGACGAGGTTCGATCTTTTTATTAATAACCTCTTTTATTATTTTTGTATTTATCAAGGAAGTTCCATGAGTTAGGGTAGACCTATGTATCGAAGTATGAGTCTGGCTGGGTATGTATTCCTTGCAACTTAGGTTATGATAAAGGCAACCTGGGCTAATGGATGAGATCTGTACTTATTCTATAAATCTTTTAGTCAAAAACATTATAACACTTGGGTATCTTTATTAAGTTTTTAGAATAATCTCTGATATATGCTTTTACTTATTAATTAGATTAAGATAAATAGCAAGGGCTCATTATTTATTCTTATATGGTAACTAATTAGAATTTAAATCTCTAATAATCCCATTATCATATTTTATGTATCTTCATTCATAGCTAAGCTAAGTTTATGTTGAATTAGGATCCACTCATATGGGTCCTAACTTGTTATATATAAATTATGCTTGATACTATTATGCACTAAAGCTAGTGTCAAGATTTAATTAGTGGTACCATTATCATTTTATTTGCACCTTTGTTATTATTAAGCTTAGCTTTATTATTTTTTTTAATTTTTATTTATCTAGCAAAGCTTGGCATACAAGGTAATATTTCATTATTTCTATTTGCTAAAATATATCACTGAGGTTTGGTTAAGGTGGCATGACAAATATTGGGCATATATGTTTACATGCTAATTAAGGGCTAGCTTTATTAAATATATACATTTATCCCAAGGCTGCTTCTCCTAATTAACGCCTTAATATGTAACTAGATTTGCAATGTAAACATTAAAGTTACACTAATTATTTATCATGACAACTAATCCGAATTTAAATCATACATACCGGGTAATAACTAATCCATGATTAGACATTTATTAAGCTCATGTATATTCTAATAAATTTTGTACCTTTTATGGATGTATTTTTAATTAGAATTTATTAACTTTGGGTTTTTAAGCTAAACCATGTTTTGGTGGTGGCATTTTAATGTTAGGTCATAAATTATAATTAGGGAGATCTTTAATTTAAAACTTTGCTTTTATTAGGTAAGCGTATTATTCATTTTTCTTAATCTTAATCCCGAACGCATTTTTGGTTTAGGATTTTTATTAACTTGGACTATACGCTAAACCACATTTCATTATTGCCTTTAATTGTTAATTAGATCCCAATTAAAAATTTAAACCACATTAGTTGCTCATGCTGTAAATACTCATTATAAATTGTTGAGTAACCTTATTTTACATCCTAACTAAATTTATTATATTCCCTAGGTTATTTCCCAATTTTTCCTTAGTCTTTACTAACTATCATGAGGTTCAAAACATGCAATAAAACAAAATGTAGAATGGGTTGGTCGGTGGGATCGATCCCGGGACCTCACAGTAGTGGTAGGCAACAGGCGCTAGTGACCAAGTGGGCTGCGGTCATTTAGTGATATGCGGGTGGAATTAAATTAGAAGGAGTGCGAGCTTGCTGTGGCCAAGTAGAGGAAGAACAGAGGAGGCATCGGGCGGAGCTCGGCCAACGGCGTCGCCGGCGGGTGACGGCCGGGGAGGCGCCGGAGACCGCTGAAATGGAACCTACCCGAGGCGGGGATGCCACTGGGGGCGACGGCCCTGGCTATGAGGCTCGGTGGCGGGCCTGCGGTGGTGGAGAGCGGACGGCCGAGAGGGTGGAAAGGGGACGGCCGAGCCGAAGGGAATAGAAGAGAAGCTGCGGCGTGCGCGAGCAACAGAGGAGGCGGGGAAGCTACCGAGGGCTTGGCCGAGTCGAGAGCCACCGAGGCGAGCCGGCACGGAGCTCGCGGCGGCGCAGAGGGGTCCCGCGGTGGTGGCGAGCTGTGGCGGTGGAGGACGTCGGCCACCCATGGGAGGGGCTTCAGGGCATCGAGTTGTACCTCCCATAGCGAGGAATCGGGAAGAACCACCGAGGTGGGGCTAGCGGCGATCATGGCGGCGGCGGTTTCGGGAAGAAGCTGCCGCGCGCTCCCGGTGAATGAACGCGTTCAATTAAAGCGACGGGAAAGTAGAGGAAGTGTAGATGCAATATGGCGCTTGATTTTTGGAGGGCTCGCGGAGAGCGGAACACGGCGAGGAGGCGCACGGCGGCTTGCGCGGGCGGAAGAGAAATAGGGGAGGAAAGTGGGGAGGAGGGAAGCGGCGCGGCGAGCTCCTTATAGTCACTCGGCAATGCGGGAAACCAGGGCGATGGGGAGAAACCGTGGGCAAGGCGGGCTCGCATGGCTGCCACGCGGAGGAAGGAAACTGAGCGCACGCAGAGAGAGAAGAAGAGAGCGTGGGCGCTCGCCGCTGCGCTGCGAGGAGGGGTTGGCGATGCGACGGGGTCTTGTCTTGTCTTTGGAGGGCGACGAGCAGCGCCACGACGCAAGGAGGACGACGGCGCACACTCGGTCGAGCGCAGGAGAGGAGGAGAAAAAGAAAGAAGAGAGAGGGCGCAGGAGCCGGGGCCCATTCGGCAGTGAAGGAAATGAGAGAGGAAAAGGAACATGCTAGCATTCCAAATTTTTAATACTGTTGGTGTCCAAAACCCCATTAGTTAAATTGCAACTCTAATGTTAACACTAGTATTTATTTGCATAGTTTATGTGTGTGTATATATGTATATAATTTCAGTTATTTGTTATCTTGCTGGCTCATTTAAATTTTGCACATTTTTATTTCCTATTGCTAAACTCTTTCTTGCACAATTTGTATACGCACACATATATATATACATATATATACATGTACATGTGTTTGTATTTTATTCATTCACTTTTTATTGCTATTTGTGCCATTATTTTCAAAATGAGATTTTATATTCTTAACTTAGATTTCTCTCTTCTTATACTGGATCATCTTTTCAGATTCGTATTTTAAATTCTTATTCTCTATTATTTAAATATGTTTGCTTCTTCTTGATCCTTTTAACTTTTGGAACCTTCACCAAATTTCTCAGGAAAACATCATAAACTCCAAATTCAAATAAAAATATTGCAAAAACAATTCAAAAGCTCCACATTTTCAAATTTTAAATTTTCGGGATGTTACAGTATATATGCTGAACTTAGTTTTTGGTGGAATGGCTTAATGTTTTTACATATGTATATGTTGCTTAAGTATTTAAAATACTGCTGAGATCATGATTTTATTTATAATTATGTTAAAATTAAATCTGAATATTTGCTTATACCATATATATTACAACAACTTTTACATATATGCACAAGCAGCAAAAGAGTGGATGCGTGATGCCTTTGGCAGCCTTTAACTGCTAAGCTAGTACTCGACCATGTGGGTATTAGACGGTGGCTAATTTGGTTTCTCTCTGATGCAAATTAGTTTACTTGAGTCTTCTATCTTTGCGTGCAGGCATGATCGAAGCGTTAGTTTTCTCCGGGAGAAGATGACCGAAACACCAAGCAATAGAAAACCAAAGGATCGATGCATGCATACACAATTCTGTACTATCGTTTGAATTTAGTAGTGCCGGTGCCGTACAAATCAAGGCAGGAAAGAAGGGATACCCTCTGCACTGCAGGCATGCATCATGCGTGCGTGCATGTGTTTTGAAGTCCAATGATGCACAATTGCACTTGCACACCACCTTGCTTTGTGACCAGTCACCACTATATAATCTTCCAATTTAGGGGTAGTTTACACTAGTGGAGTACATGCATGATTCCTCTTAACTGTAGTCGTTGATGAGCACACTTTAAGGACCAAACCATTGGTTAGGAGTAGTACGATTAGTGTTTGCTGCAGATTAGGAAAAATGCCAGGCACATGATAAATAATTGATTGGCCTGGCTAGCTAGTAGTATTTGGTTCAAGTTCACATCAAGTCGTACGGATTGCAAAGCAATAGTTGTATACTCCAGCTAGCTAAGAGAGAATAATCTGTGGCACGCGGGTGGGTTATTTCATCTTTGGACCATTTCATTCATTCATTGGGTTGCAAACTGAAAGTGACAAAGTGTAGGAGGAGACATACATGGGACAAAAAAAAAATGGTAGCCCGGACTAGAGGTGGCAACAGCGCAGGTCCCGGGAAGCTCCCGTGGCCCCGCCTCAACCCTCGCTAACAAGTCCCTGCCCCATGGGGACCTGATACCTACGGAGATTCTCACAGGGATAAAAATGGGTTAAATATTTTTAAAATATAATAATGTAAATTTATTTATTAATTTACAATTATTTATCATACTTTTTTAAAAAAAATAGCTTAATATATATTCTAACTTGTAGGTTCAAGTTTTGATAAAATATACAAAAAAAATACAATATCCTATGTTAAAATATTATAATCTATTATTTTAAAAATATTTTAAAAATATTTATAGGTTCCTGTGGGATCTACGGGGAGGACGACCCGATCCTCGCTCCATAGGGATATTGCCCCGCAGCGCCCACCCACGGCCCGCCCCGTCGGGGAAATTGCGACCCCTGGCCTGGACAAAAAGATGAGGGCTAGAGCGCACCACTGCTTGCTCTTTTGCCACTTCATGGAGACAAGACTGTTCAGCAGATTTGAGATCACAAACAGGAGGCTAAAGAAGATATCTCAGATCTGGGGGATTAAAGATCTTGAATGGATCAAATGATCGCGTTCTTTTAGTACGTGCTTTTGTAATGTATACTCATGGAGACATCTTGTGGACCATGTGTAAATTGAGCCGACACCGTCCATCATGCTTTGACCTGCTTGCTGCTGTAGAGCTTCACATTCGATCCACGGTCAGATTAATGAAAACTATGGCAATTGATGAGTGATACGTTACACTAGAAAATTGTATGTATGGACATCTATATATAGGTGAGATTAAAGATAAATCCTTCGCTTTCAGAGAAAGGGATTCCTGCAATAATAAGAAAAGCAGAAAAAAATAGCTAGCAGACTAAAGTTAGCCGCATGATTGCGCGAACACTCCTGCTAGTAGTTTGAAAAACTTATTGAGTACATCACATTGAAAGAAATATGAAAGAGGCTTTTGGAACTTGGACAAAAAAAACTAATGCATGCTTTTAAAAAAACATATTAGAGCTAGCATTCGAGCATAATGCAGTGAAAAATAAAATTTTCTCTATGCAAACTAACTTTTAGCTGGATTAGACATCGATTTCTAATTTCCATCACTTCTACTACCACACATAGGGTCATCATAGACGGTTCGTAATCCTCATCATAGACGGTTCCTGAACCGTCTGATTTAGTGTCAGTGATAACAGGTGGTTATCATAGACAGCTTCCAAACCATCTGTGATAAATCACAATATAGATGGTTTTAAAAATAACCGTATGTGATATCCGATATATTACAGATGGCTAATACAAAAACTATCTGTGATGGTTTACGTATCACGGACGGTTTTGTGTTAGAAACCATCTGTGATAGTTCTTTATATGGCTAAAAATTCTGCACGAATCTCATCTGTTATGCGCTCCTCGCGCTTGGCCTTCTATCTCTTCTGACTCCTATATGAGTCAGAGTTATCTGGGAATCTCTGCCTTCAGGGAACATAAACCCCAAGGTCTCGTGTATGACCTGAGTGCTCCTTGTTTCCTAGAGCATAGATAATATGACCCTTTCCCTGATAGCTTGAAAGTTGCCTTGTAAGGATTCCATAGTCAACGTTTCCTGCAAGAGGCCAACATATAGTTTAAGTTCCTATGAAGTTATGGACATATTACATGTTAGGTAGTTCGATATCTTACTAAGTGTTATGACACTTTTTTGTTTGCTGGGTTCTTGAAGGATATGGCGTCTAAAGATGTGGTAGATGTCCTCGCTCTTAACTAGTATCAAACGCTCGTCTGTGATCCCAGCAAATGGTAGGGAGGCCTTTCATAGGATTGCCTCCTCGTCCTCCCTCCTTCATTGCGGGATTTTACTGATGTACCCAGTGGTGCCAAGTCTGTGGTGGTGTGTGTTCTGGTCCAAGATTGCCTTGAGCACTGTGCTTTCTTCCTAGAATTTGGTGGTCATCTTCATGCCCACGAAGGTGTCCTATATTTCCACATGGATGAAAGGATATTGTGAATGATGTCCTATCATCGTTCACATACTTCGTGACAAGCGTGCTCTTGACGTTCTTCCACGCCTTGCCCATCGCAAGGGATGCTTGTCATTGCATGAGGCCTTGGACTTCTTCTCCATCTCGAAGGACCTTGAGGCTTCCTCCCAAAGCTGCTCTTTTTCTTCCTCGTCGGAGACTTCCAGTTCAGTGTGGTGATGGGGACTCGTTGCCTTGCAACTATCCTGCAGGTGGTTTGGAATACGACCGCTACTTTCTTGGGATGTAGAGGGACACCAACTGGACTGACATCCATGATGGTCATTCGGCTCTCAGGTATTTTCAATATGCCTCAGCACTCTCGTTTAGTTGCTCTGTAGGACCAAAATGGCAACAGAGGGGGGGGGGTGAATGGTGCTTTAAAAATCACCCCAAGTACTTTCACAAGATCTTCTTTTCTGATAGCTAGAGAGCTATGAAGAAGGAGATCGAAAACTTACTGGAAAAAAGGAACTCAGTCAACAAATGAAAGAGAACAGCTGCTGCCGAGAGAAGTCCAAAGCGGTCGAAAACCAACAAGTGATCAATCGACCTTACAATTAGTTCTTTGGTCGAATATACGTGGTCGTAGGTCCACACGTGATCGAATAACTGACGTAGTCGAAGATTTGACCGACTAACAGAACGAAATCAGAGTAGAGATCAGGACGGAAACCTCTTGGTCGAGAGCAGATGATCAAACCCAGTTCTCTGCTGTCGATATCTTACTGTGATTGATCGATTCTCTGCTGTGGTCGGAATGACCAAACCCAGTTCCAGAGCAATCGAGATCCAGCAGCAAGAGTAGTCCGACAAAACGGTGAACAGAAAATACTGCATGATCGAGCAGAGAAATGCGGTCGAACGGAGAACCTGAAAAGTACACGACCGCAGGCAGAGGTTCCTCCGACCACTAGTTGGTCTCGGGAATAATCTGACCAAATGGTCTTGAGTAAGATTTCCAGTTCAGAGCAAGAGGAATCAAGGCAGCTAAAACTCTTCTCACATCAAGAAGGCCAGAGCACAAATGAGAACCACTTCTCGGACATACAGGAAAGGATAAAGCGAGAAAGCACAAACAAAACAATCAAACAACTCACAGAATAAAAACTCAACATAGAGGAAGAGAGATGAATAATTGATAATGGAGGTTTCTACAGCCACTCCAACTGGGAGATACTGAGCACACTTGCTCCATCCCGAGAACCCACACACACACACACACAAATAAACAAGAAAGAACAGAGCAACTCGGGGATCAGAATCTCACAAGCACCCGATCTCTACCCTCTCTATTTATAGCCTTCTGCTACCGGGGGAAAACCCATAAACCTCACCTAACACCGGGTTTTACCACTCACTTTACCCACTAGCGAGAATGAGCTTCTAGTGCTTTACCCGTTAAACCCAACGGCTCCACTGCTTTGCCCGTTAGCGCCAACAACTCCTGTGCTTTGCAGAGAACCGCTTCCCTTTTGCAGACTTTGGCCATTTCTCCAAAATGCCACTCTGCTGCCTTCCCGGAAGCTTCCTCCTTAGCTTGCTGTCCACGGCTTGCAGCTACCTCGCTGGCCTCACCGTCTTTGGCATCTCCCGACCGCTCACCGACCTCAGCACCGCCTGTGCTTAGTCCGGTCATCCATGCCTCGCCACAACTAGCCTCAAGATCCTGCAACCATCACAGACAACAAAACATCACATAGCACCGCACTACACAAGGGTAGCATCCATTTGCATCGGAAAAGAGAACTCAACCCACACTCCACAAAGTCGTATACCCATTACGACCAGACGAAAAGGTAGAACAAGAGATGCACACGACTTACGACCGATTTCCAAGCGAAACGACTGCTCTAAGAAGCCATACGACCAGTTTCCATGCATTATGATCGCTTCGGAAGACTTCCGACCGCTCCTGAGTACATTCGACCGCAAACTGGCCAAGTCCGACCGCAAACAACCGCATCCAAGCGCGTTCGACTGCATTCGAGAGTAATACGACCACTTCCGACCGATGTCGACTACGGCCGACCGAGAGAGACCGCTCTCCGACCACTTCCACCCGTGTCAGACCAAGTCCAAGTGCGACCCAACCATGTACGACCGTCACACAACGTGGTCGAAAGACTCTGATTTCTCAACGTGCTCGTAGTCGAAGCCTGCCGACTATCGACCGCAGCGGTCAAAGTTTTGACTTCCAACCGCAGCTCTCGATAACGTGGTCGTGCGCTTCTGACTCCCTAACGTGGTCGTAAGTCTGAGTGCCTACTTCGATCGTAGCTCGCTATAACGTGGTCGGAGCGGTGTCTGACCACGGCAAAAGTGGTCGTAAACCGTTTCGACCACAACCAACATGGTCGTAGCGGCTTTCGACCATGGCCAGAGTGATCGTAGACGACCCGGTTGACTTCCGATTACGCTCAACATGGTCGTAAATGACCCGGCTGGACTTCGACCACGCCCAATATGGTCGTAGACCTCTCGGAGACTTGTGATCACGGCCAAACATGGTCGTAAGCTTCGCTGTTGCCTTTCGACCACAGTCTAAGCGGTCGTAAACCACCCCAGTGACCTACAACCATGCCCAAAGTGATCGTAAGGTCTTCCGACCGCTCAAACAGGGCTACGACTTCACAGAAAACACCCAAAACAAACTCAATCTTTCCAAAATAAGTGTCAATTACTCATCACAAACATGTGGTCACCTCCACATGGACTCTCATGCTCCTTTGCTCTAGTCATTGAACGCGTTCGGCGAAACTGAGCTTGAAAATTGTGTGGATGCCACTTGCTTAGTTGTTATTTATAAAGCATTCAAATTGCATTTCATTATAGGGCATTCAAATTGCATTCAAGTTGCTATCTTTTTTCTTTTCTTTTTGAAAGAGAAACACAACACAACTAAGCTATAATTGATTGTTGGTCCTAATTATGCTGTTACTTGTCTCCCTAAAATAGTTGGCATCCCTAAATCGCAATGCTAGTATCATCTATGATAAGTAGGTCATCACTAACAGTTCTTACCATCGGTTGCAATATAGATGGTCACGCTAGTAAAACTGTCTGAGATAAGTATGCTACAGCTTAACATTGATGAATTTTGTAGAATCGCCTGTAATGAGGCATTCAATATGACCTTCTTTGTAGTAGTGTTTGATCCCAACCGGTGACCATATGCTGTTATGCACCTTAGCATTTGTACATGCTACTTTCAGTAGTTTATTTGGTCACAACTGCTTAATTTGCACCACCATGGCTTGAAAATAGTGAGCTACATGTACACAAGTTCCCTTAATTTTTGCCCACGAGATCAATTTACAACCTACATTTATTCCCAACTCCAATTTCTGAATAAGCATCTCAGTATGAACTCTACCAAGGATAGTAGAGCGCCATTAGTAGAGTGCCTGTCATCTGGGCATCCTGCTCAACCAGCGTCTGAAAACACACTCAACAACTAAGATGAGGACTTCTGTATACACAGACCCATATCAACCGTTCCTTTCACAAACCAATTGCGATCAACATTGTATCCAGTCGCACCATTAGCAGCACCATCAAAATAGTTATTTTCTGCCTGATAAGAGTGATCAAACCTATGATAGCAATGAAGTGCATCTTGGCTTACCTTACTACACACTTGGCACATCAGTTGGTTAGAGTTTATGCTATTCTTGCCACCATGGTTAAGTGGATTGCCTTGGGCACGGCCTCGTCCTCTCCATGCAGGACATGAGCCACGACCATTGCCATTGTTGTTGTTTCCTCGAGTTGCATTATTGGCCGATGATCCAATCTGGACTTCTGAGTTGTTGAACTCTTGTCGAATCTCACAGCTGATCAAATAGGCATAAAGATCATTACGGGAAATAGGCTCAAGACGTGTTGTTACTGACATGATGAGGGAATCATAGTCCGAGCCAAGATCGGCAAGGATGTAGGTTACAATCTCCTCATCACGAAGAAGGTAACCTATGGACGCCATTGTGTCATCCAGCTTCTTCATTTTTTGAAAATAGTATGCAACCAAACTATTTTTCTTCTTCAAATTGGCCAACTGCAATAGGATTTGCATGATACGGGCCATGGATTGCAAAGCAACCATCTGTTCTAGGGTTGCCCACACTTCTACTGAGGTGGACATGAAAAGAACTTGTGCCAATATCTCCTTGCTGAGGGAACAAAGCAATGTGCTAAGCACTAGCTGATCCTGCTGATGCCATAGCAGGTATGTCGGGTTCTAGGTTTGGTGAACTTCACCTTCAGTAGAGGTTTCTGAGATGATAGCAGCCAGGTACTTGTTGTTCCATCTACAAACCCTAATAATTGCTAACTCCGTAAGTAAGGAATCAATTAGGCTTTCCCTAGGAGGTGATTCTCATGATGGAGTTTCACCGTGAACAAGTGGCTAAAGGAGGACATGAGAAGCAATTCGGCGGAAAAAGATGCATTGGCCCTGATAGAGGAAGAAGAAGAACTCGGGGAAGCACCAATCGTGGACATGGCTTATTCAGCCATGCTCTAACTAAGGATTTGCTGCAAGAAACCTTAAGGGGTATGTGTATTTATACTCAGGATTTACAGATTGGAATACAACTTTTGTTTCAAGTTTACTTGAACGCAAAGGATTACGAGAGAAAGGAAATATTACATAGTTGCCGTGTCGGACGGTGAATAGTTCTCGTACACGGCACAATCGTACAGGCGCTGGACTCTAGTATTTCTTTGACACGTATGACTCCAGTAGTAGCAGCACTTTGCCGGCACCAACGGGGCATGCGAGGAGCTAGGAGACCGAGTGGACGGAGCTAGCGTTCAAACCGAGCTCTCAATGCTGCAAATGACTTGAAAGCAATTAAAGGACTTCAGAATTGTGACTGATGCGATGTGATGCTGCCTGGTCCTACGATCGACAAAAACCGGCACTGCCTTCGCACTGTTGGGCCTGTAGTACGTGCCTCACCGGAAATCAACGTGGGCTGTGGCCGTACGTACGTACCTCGTCATGGCCTGCCACGCGCGACACGACGCGCTTGTAAACGCATGGACGGTTGATGCCGGCACAGTGCTGCTACGTACAGGCATCATGACGTAGCGACTAGCGGAGGAGACAAGTGTGTGTGAAAGATGGGAGCAAACGCTCTGCTACGCACGCTGTCGCTGCTGAACTTTCTTCTTTCCTGCATCGTGAGAGAACATGTTGATTTCACAAAACATGCTTGTGGTGTTAGGAATATGCTCTAGAGATAATTATAGAGATGGTTATATCATTTCTATGATTATGATTTTAAATAATATATTATTTTATTTCTTAAATAATTGTCTTTCGTATTGCACAAGTATGTAACTTGTTTGTGAAACTATTTATTCATATTTTGATGTTATTCTAAATTATCTCTGATCTTATATTATTATGTGGGACAATTATGATTTACTAGTAGTGTGCCCGTGCTAACGCTACGGTAAAATACAAAACAAGATAAAATTTGTGAAAAATGCACATCCATTCACTCCCGTGCAAACAAACGAAGTCCTAACGTAATTCAACATTAGATATGCATGTACCTCCTACACGTCGATCATATATCAATGAAATGGATGAGTATTTAGCCTTGAAAGAAATAAGGATTTCAATCCATGGAAACTGGAGTGTAGGAGAAGAACACATACATTTCGAGGATTACTTCGGACAAGGTCAATCGCTTCGATTGCCGAGGTGCTCCCATAACCCATCGAAGCAAATATAACAAACGATCATTTGGTTGTATTTGGTGTACAGCAATTGCAGGTTCAAAACTAAGAATAGGCTTCTTCAAGGTTTCCTGAAGCCGAAACTTGCTATGAAGAGGTTCTCTGTTATACTCTGGTCTTTTAAGATATACATCTCCGATATATCTCGAGATCTGCAGAATATCATTTTACCTCATAAGTTGTATTATTTTGAAGAAAAACAGTAGGAGAGTATCCTACTGTATATATATTAATATAATATAAAAAAGAGGGGATTATTTACATGAAGAGATATAATATAAGTTGTATTGTGCATGCAAAGTAATATGATATGACAAAAATCCCCAACAGGTACTAAGTGATGTCGTTAATTAGTTAAGTGGAAAAATATATATTAATGGAAAGGAACATGTGTGCCTGCAGAATGCATCGATTTCTCCTGTATATAGTGGCATACTTCCCTTTTACAGAAAGCATAAACATTAAGCTAATATGGCCATACGGGAGGAGGACAAGAGGTATCAGTCATGGAGAAACAGAGTCTCGCACTGTTTAGGGGCTCAATTAGAATACTTGGTTATGACTTTATGAGCAGCATTCACAAAACTAATCTTGAATCACTCTTGTTTAGGGACCAACGCTAGCTGACAGCCTATTAGTAGCAATGATATGTTGATATGCAATTACTATATGGCCACTGTTGCAGACAAGCTACCCAAACATGCCCAGTTTCTGAGAGAAACAGAATCAGCAGGCACTGAGTCTTCTTTTCTCCCATTCTTTAAAAAAACGAATGTCCTTATGATCAAGAGTAACATGGAATTTGGCTATGTGGCAAAATCATAGAATGTCCAAACTCATCACAGATCAACTCTAGGAGTCCTCAAATTCTTATATGGCTGTCCATGAAAATTTATGCAGAGGCCAAGCTTGTCTGACCTATAAAACCTCTATTCAATGAGAATCTGACTCTAAATCACACCTTATAGTTGGTGCAGGTGATATTTTTAATAGAACATATGAAAGTCAATTTTGGAACTGTGCTTCATACACGCATAAGCGGTCCACATTTTCAAACCACTAACAACCGAAATGTCAACATATGAAATCTCTGTACAATTATACAAAGACAATCTGTATAAAGCGCAAGTACATACTGCAATAATGTGAAAAACCAACAATATTAATTTAACTAACCAATGGGTCATTCAGCATATGCTCTTTCCAACACGCTAATATGCTCAAAACCGATTAACTATAGCAAGAACTGGATAATATGCTTAAAATCCTTGTTCCGAGCCACAACAACATATTAAAAGTGCAACCTCTATGGCACCCAGATGCATACTCCAACCAACTCAGGCCTACAAGAGATTAATCTACCACTTCATAAGCAGTTGCTCGTGAGAAAGTAGAAAAGCCGAATGGATTGATCGCAAACAAGTGCGCTCAAATTGACCTCAATGTCTCCACATACTACAGAAAACTACATGCCAACCTACTCAATTGTACCACCTACAAAGAAACTCAACCGAGAAGCATCTAAATCTACAAGAGCCCACGGTTTCCACATCTAAACACTAACAAATGCTGCAAGCCTACCTTTCTCTCCTACATTTCATAATACCAATGAAGAGCTCAAATCTACAAAATCAACGATCCTACATCCAAACACATTGAAATCACTACCAAACCTACAAGAGCCCTATCAAACTTACAAGAGCCCAACTGCGAATCACATGATCCCAAACATCAATTGTACGAATGAATTGATTAATGAACTTATCAACCTACATGTGATTAAACTGGAGCAGATGTGGGTATTTAGTTCTTACCTTGACATTTTTTGCACAATGCGGCAAAGAATAAAGATAAGCCACCTTCGACATATTTCCTGCTGCCGGATAACTTGAATCGTGCCTTGGGAATACTATTGACGACCACTGCAGCAGCTAAGTGGTGCCATCCACAAGCCTTACCCCAACCGGATATTTATGCGGATAAAATTCTCCACTTCCATTGAGGCTATGTGCCTGATTTTAAAGATATGGTTGTCAACTAAAACTTGTGTTATGCAATAGGTCATACATTAAGTCACGTTTTCTAATGATATGAAGTCCATAATTTATTTACAACCATTCGAATAACTGTCCATGGCCAACTTGCCAAGAGTTTTCTATTTTCACCTTTTCATCTACACAACAACCTTTTACTTCTCTGAAGGTAATCATGGACTCTGACTGTTTTTGTGACTTCAATTTGACATCTGAAAGATATGTTTCAACTTGTACACTTGAATAATATGTTTCAACTTGTATACTTGAATAATATGGATATAGCTACCATTTAGAGTCTGAAGATATGTTAACTTGTATACTTCGAATAATGAAACAAATTGCTTACCTGATTCAAGAGTCCAAGGCTAACAACTTTAGCTCCTTTTTTATCAGCTTCATATATCACCTTTTCAATCATGTTATTGATTGCTTCCTTTTCCCGATTCAATCCATACTGCAAAAGGAAAAGGTTAGTAATCTGCTTACTATATATATACCAGCTTTTGTGAATTGAACATGATTCTTACATGGAAATAGTATCTTGGTATGGCCCATGACTACATCCTGAGTTTCTTCATGACATTCCTCTCAACAGTGAACGAAGAACCATAGGCCCACGTCAGCACCATGGAGAACAACGACACAGGCCACATGATCTGCAGGTACCACTTGGAAGTGTACGGATTGGAGGCGTATTCGCAAACCAGTGCCTTATATGATAGATTGATTGCAGTGGTAAGATGAGTAAGGTGAACCACATCAACTGCTTCCTCCTTGTCTTTGAGTGAATTCTCATATAGCGTGTCCGATGACTTGTCCATGGTGTTGTATATGTAGTCATAGAATGGCATGAAAAGGGAGTAGTTTGTTCGGAACTGAGTGTGGTGAAGAGAATGAAACCTAATTAAAATGCGAAAGTTCATATTACACACTGGGAACAACAAAAGGCAGCACCGTGAAAAAAACAACTAAATTTTACAGTGTGATACCTATTAACCGAACCTTGTCTGCCTTAGTTTGGGTAGGATATTACGAAAAGGCGAGATGAGTTATATAACGAAATATACGAAACACTTACGATGGTGTATACATGAGATACTTGAGAGGGGGGACCCGTTTGAAGAGCCAACTGGGCACCAACTCGAAGTTTCTGTGGCCCATGTTGTTCATGAAGTCAATGTAGATAACGTAGATCTCGAACGCGATGATGGAAGCGGTTCCAGTCAAGGCACAGGTAATCATTGGGACTGAGAACAGAAGTTCATAGGCCACGAGCTCAGCAAATGGATGTATGACGGCTGCACGAACATAACAAGATAAGGTCCTCATTAGATGTATTTGTTCAGAAAAAAGACTATTAGATGCACATAACATGGTCGCTGTTGATGCGACTGTTTACAATCTTTCAACCTTCCTCACAAAAAATCAGATAATCTTGCAAGCTAAAAGGTTTCTTAGCTATTGCCGTGCTTCTGCTTGCTAAGGTCTGGGAAATGTATACCTTGAATCTTGCCATCTGGGAGAAAAAAAGGGCAAATAGTAGCATGTTCTTATGCGTGCAGTTGATCTATATCTCCAACAGTGTGAATTAATAGTCATGTGCATTGCCTAGCCTCCCTATTCCATGCCGCAGAAAATCTCTGTTTGTTCGAAGTGTGAGTTATGACCATGTTCACAAGAGCACATGTATTGTGTGTATTTTTTGGTATGTGTTTTGTACTACGTATCAAAACCAAACATCAGGCAACAAAATACATATACATGTGCAACACCGCTACATGCAGCCCCGGACTACTATGTGAGCCTCGTCCAAGCTCTACATCAACCACAAAACCATGAATCATTAGCATCTCAATTGTAACATGTGCAACACCAGAAGCCAGAAACGAAGAGAATTCGGACCTCGTTGGTAGAGTTGACAACGGCGTCGACCTCGAGGTTCCACGGGTAAAATCAACATATTTTAAGTACTTACCATTGAATCGTCCACAACTCGCTGGTATATACCAGGTAAATCAATTAGTTTTAGTGGGGGAGCTGAAAATAAAACAAGAAAAACTATAGTGAGAGGCTTTTACAAAGCACCACAACAAAATTACAGGCAAACAGAAATAACAAAAACAGATTTAGTTCAGCAACTAAGCATAGGGTTGATCAACAGTTGAACAAAAACATTAAACGGGGGGATTGGACCACTCTCATATTTCAGCAATTACACTTATCACAAGGTTCTTTTGTTACTTTCTTCCACAGCACATACAATGCAACAGACATAAATATCCCATCCCAGTTTTCAATTCTTCGCGGCTCCATGACTACAAGGAGTCAAGGGCCACTTCACCATGTCCTAAAAGGTGAACATATCCTCTATACCAGCCTATACTATACTATCTGCACTGCTAATGGATGGGTAAATAGGTATAGGTTTGGTAACATGATTAAATTACTCATGGATAAACATGTACTCGTCCGCAGCTTGAGATAAATCTCATCTGCTCGGCCCCTACCGGATCCACTGGATGCACCCTTGCTGAGCCTATCCTACAGAGAATGCCGCAGAGCACCTGCACATCAACAAACAGCACAAATTCAGCACCAGGTCAATCCTAAAAATCCCCACTGGATCAAGCAAAGCAAGATTGTGAGATCCCACCGACTTGCGGACACTGCGAGACTTGCTATCGATCCGGAGCACGATGGACTTGTTGCTAAGTCCCGGTCCTCTCTGCAGTCCACCACTATCGGAGCCCTAGTCGCGCCATTCTCCCCGTCAGCTGCACCACACACCACCACACAAATCTAATAACCACCGAGAGAAAGAGGGTGAGCTGGTCGGGTAGAAGCTCACCAAAGACGGGGTGGCCGATGAGGTCGTTCAATCTCGCCGACTTGCCGCGCCACTGCACGAACGCATCGAAATGGATCGGATCGAGCACGAGCGCGGATCGCCGGGGATTTTGGCGTCGGGCGGGGCGGCGGCTCACGATACTCACGACGTTGCCCGGGTGACGGCGTTGAGGAAGGTGGAGGCGCGGCGTCGTCGGAGGGTCGTCGTCGGCGAGGAGCAAGGCCGCTGGCGCATGGACTTGGAGAGCTCGGCGGCTCCTCCATGGCATCCATGGTAGCCCTCTCTCCCTAGCGGCGGCGGATCTCGCGGAACGGGGCGGCGGCGGGAGACTGCCCGCTCGCCGCGGATTTGAAATCTCCGCGGGGTTGGGAGGATGAGGCGGCGGCGACGCGACGGATGAGGGAGGGGAGGAGGCGAGGGCGGAGGAGGGAGGGGAGGAGGCGGCGCCGAGGCTGCCGCTGGCGAGCGGTGCTGCATGGGGACGGCCGGATCAGGGCCGGATCAGGACGGGTGGGGGGAGGAGGAGACGGCGGCGGAGCGGGGGAGGAGGAGCGTGGGCGGTGTGCAGCGGAGGAGTGGGAGGTGGGAGGCGGCGGCGCGGTGTGGGGGGTTGGGCGGGGTGAGCAGCGGGCGGAATTTTCGCTGGTGGGGGATCAGAGAGAGCGGGTGGGCCACGCGGCGATGGCGCAGAGGAGGTTCTGTGTTCAATGATGCATGATCCGGATGATTTTGGCCTTTGGATCTTCAATGAGTGAGAGAAGAAGGTTTGAGGAGAGATCCAGACCATTCATTTGTATGAAGTTGGATTACTTGGTACACAAATCTGGGTGGACTTAGATTAGGCATGACTGTAGGGGTGGTTGAGGGGGTGGATTTAGTAAAGAAAATTTTGGTGTATTATAGAGTAGGGTAGATAAATAAACACATATAATTGATGATCATATTTCACAGATCATAAATATGGGGATATCAAATCAATAATGTGGACACATGTTAGAGAACGTAGTGTTGGATTGACTTACCATAAGACACTGCGAGAATTGTTATATTCTTAAGTGTCATCGGCCATAATCTTTTTAGTTTCTAAAAGCTGCTTTTCAGCTTTTCTACAGTAACTAGCTTTTAAACGGATTATCTTTTCAAGATAGAGTTTATTAGTTAATTATAGTACATACTGTACCGACTTCATTTATATCGATAAAAACCGCACGTGAGTTTCTGTTACACTGTAATCTCTTGCAGAACAGTCCAAAAAGCTACAAGCCGCAGCCAAAAGCCATAAGTTTCAGCCAAAAAGACAAACCCATCAGTTGGTCTCATACATAGTGTATGCAAAATCCTTAGACGTGAGATTATCATAGTTTTCTACATATACAATAGTTTACTTAGAGGTTGTCAAACACTATCTCGTAACTGGGTTATCATAAAAGATAGCTTTAGGATTTACTATAAAACATGTAGAAGAATGTAAGCGATTAAGATAGAATTTGCCCATCATGTATAACGGGAGAGATATCTCTGGGCCCCTCGATGTGGTTGGATTAAGCAAGTGCATGGCTATGCTAAATGTAATTGAGGAGTCAATCACAACTGAGTAATTCACTATAGGTTCAGTGAATGATCGAGTTATCATAGGATGACATGATTCTCATCTTGAATTTAATCTAGTATCGTGATACAAAAAGATCGGTACATGAACACTATGTAGGTTCATCCGATATGATCTTTATGCATATTTGAGAGTCGACATGTCCTACTAGAGATCACTACCGACTTATGGACCGAAAATGAGTTTTCGAGCCACGACTGAATATGCATGAACCTACAGAGTCATACACTTAACGGGTTGCAAAATATCAGTTTAGATTGGATGCGTTACTAATGGGCAAAGTGGACTTCGCACCTTGTTGGGTTCCTAACGTATGGTTGCACCTAGGGGCTATATTTAGAGAGGCATAGGGCTGAAGGATGGATCTCGTAGACACCCATTGAGATCCTAACTGCCACCTCTCACAGGCTCTGCTATACGTGCTGGTGCTAGCACACTGGTGTTCCTCCTAGGACGCATAGACTTGGTAGAGGCGCCGCTATTACTGCGGCGTTGATCAAGACGATTACGAGGAGGAGATGGTTGGCTCATGGAGATCGACTACTCCCACTATACCGACGTGTGCTACATTGAATTGGGTTGCTTTAACTTTTCTATGCTACACTGCATGTCTAGTAGTAACGATCCATGACCTCTTACTCGCACGGCTTCCTGGTTTACGTGATAGAATTTAATTTGCACTAGTGTAGCCTACCCCGTTCCTAACACGTTGTCCTTGCAAGTCATATTCTTTGCTAAAAATCACATGTACGAACGGACTCATTTGTTATTCATACAACTATTTTCGTTTGGCCAAAAACCGAAGTGGCCACAACTCATGCAGACCTGGCTAAATGGGTTGCCCAGCACAAGCCCGTATAACCACGACCTATTTAGGCACGACCTAGCTGGCCCGATTAACTAAATGGGCCACACAGTGTCGACCCACGATCTTAGCCTCGGACCCAGGCATGGCCTAAGGAGGCTACGAGCTGTGCCGTGTCATCCCACGCATAAATAATTTGAAGATGTAATAAAGGACTTAATTTATGTTTACATGGTTGCCTCATTAAAAGCTTTGCTAAGTAAAAACTCAATTTGAGAAAACTTTAGCTAAGATAAAAGAGTACAGCCTATAGCTCTACATACATCAATGTTTTAAGTGTCACTGTCAAGACAAACATTGTTGAATGACTCTGCCAACTTTGTATTTTCGATGGCATGTTGTTGTATGTCGGCTTGTTCCTAGTCTTTGACCTAAGAATTATTTCCACCATCTCTCTTGTGAGACTCATTCTTCTCTCCTCTAGTATTCTCCAAGAAAGGCTGAAGGTACTCCAAAGACTGCAAGTTCCTTTGACATGATGCCCTCAAGTACTGGAGTCGTATCAGTCCCAAAGGCTACAAAGTCCTTTGACATGATGTCGTAATCATCAAGACTAAAGTGATCCATGGAGAAAAATACAGATAAAAAATTACACTATTGTTTATTTCACCCTACTACAAATAGTAAGAAATTAAGAATAATAAAAATATAAAAATTGCTATGGTTACTGTTGGGGGAGTGGTCTCCACCTTGGCCCACTGGAAAGGAGCCTAAGCATACATGTAATTAGAAGGCAGGCCCATAAAAGACATGGTAAGGAAATGACGTGTTTGCTCCCATTGGTAAAGACCCCAACAGGGGCATTTGTGTAGAACTCTATATCCATGGCTATAAATATGGCCCCTAGGGCACCATAGAGGGAGAGAGAAAAAACATTTGTACAAGAAAAAGACTTGAGTTGAGATTGAGTACATCACATACACTCTATGTCTCTCCCCTTTCTTGAGTTTTAGGCTCTAGGTACCCCTCTCGTGCTTTCTGAAGCTCCGGTATCTATTGCTTGGCATGTAGCCATAATAGTTACCTCTTTTGTTGAATGCAGTCAGAATACAAAATTTCAAATATTTGGCAAAAATATTTTGAATTGTGCCAAATGTTCATAATTTGGATATTAGTTTTCACAATACAAATGAGAGAAACGATTGAGGGAAGAGTTGTGCATGGATGAGCGGTGATGGGTGCCTATTTATAGAAAAATTCCACTTTTTTGAGATTTTTTTATTTTTAAGCCTACAACATCTAAAAAAGTCAAACATTTCAAATTTTTGACTACTGTTCTGCTTTTACAAGCCAAATGGTCATAACCAGGCCATGCATTGTTAACCTTGCCATAACAAGCTTGTCGTTTGTCCGTTAGGCATGGTCTTCACCTGCTAACCACCTCATTGGTCGCCTCTTGCCATCCTGGTGACCATCTTGTGTTGTTTGTCCTGCCCTCCTCCCCTGCTCAACTACTCTGCTCGCCACCCCTAGCCCCCACTTCCTTCGATGGTTCCCTTGCCCCGACACCCACCCCCACCAGCCCACCTTCTCTGGCGCTTTCTCCGTTGGTCACTCTGTCCATCCTTTGCCGGCGTATCATTAGACACCCACCTCCTTCGCCGCTCAGCCCACCCCACCTCTTCAGCGCTCTGCCTTCCCTCGCCTTGTCCGGCGCTCGGCCCACCCCACCTCTCTGGTGCACTGCCTCCCATCCCCACCTCGTCCAGCGCTCCACCCACCTCTCTGGCGCTCAGCCTGCCCCTACTCTCTGGCGCGCCACCTCCCGCCCGCCCCCATTGCCTTCGCCACCCACCTCTTCGGTTGCTCCACGGTCTCCACTCACCGATTCGCTAGACCGTCGTTGGCTCGACTCCCACACCATCGGACTTAACGGGTCGTGTCGTGCTCACTCGTGCCTGGGTCGTGCCTAGTATAGCACAACACTATGTGTGTCGTGCTAGGCTGGACTAGTACGACCCTTTTAGTCCTAGGCCATGTCATACCTAGGTCAAATCAATACTACCGTACTTTGGGCTGGCGTGATTAACCCGACCCATTAGGCCTGTAAGCTCATGCTCCTCCTTGCGCTTCGTAACCTTGGCTCAATACTAGATTCTGCAGTAAACAGCTTAGGTTACTGCTACAGAGCCAGTGGATAAAATATATATAGTAATCCATTGCAAAAAAAAGGACGATGTGATTCATATCTTCTTACAAGAATGTTTTTCATTAGAGTTTGTCACAAAACACCGAGTTTTTTGCAACTAGAGGTTTGCTCAGTTTATAGCCCAGAGACCACCATAAGTGCTTTGCCTAGTTTAACTACCACAAATTCTTCCAAATTAGACTGCAAAACATGATCCATTGAGCTAATTACTACTCTTCCTAAGACAGTAACATTCCCTTTTGCAAAACATCAAAGCTTTTTCTTCTCTTTAGGACTTCACGTTTTCTTCTTCATCAGCACTAGACCCTTCCATCTCCTATCTTCATTCCCTTCAGCGCCATCCTAGGAGAGGAGGCGAGGAAGTCTTCATAGCCAACTTTGAAACAAATTCCAATAATTATCCATCTTACGAGGACACTTTCACCCCAGAATTAACATGGGATCCTAGTCTCACACAAAAAAATATCCTACACTATTCTTCAATGATCAGTTGATCATCTTCTATGTTTAGTTTGGCGCAAACAACATACGTGCAGTTTCTTGCTTGCATCCGCCACTTAATCTGCAAAATCGAGAAGGAAAAATCTGATATATTATTTCCTTGTCCAAAAGCAAAACCATTAGGCAGTAGTGCCCACTTGCAATTCATGTTAAGACAATAGTATATGCACATTTATTATTTTTAAAGTGGCCAAATCTGTGTGGTCTAATTTCTAATGTACATATAGTCGATCCTATAACAAAGAGTTATCAAGATCATGAAAAGTAACAAAAAAAATAATGTTTGTGATAAAAGATTTGTTTTCATAATAGCCATACGTGTTTGATAATTCAAACACACCATATCTTGTCTTTACTTAAAGGACTAACTAATCGTCTTGAATAATATCAAGCTAACACAATCAACTAGAACTCTTGAACAAACACAAGATATAAAACAAAGGACATCTTTTGATTTACCCATTTGTTCCAGGCATTGAAGAGCCATTTGGATTATTGTTAAATTGTTGTCTACCATTACACGTATACAGTCAATGACGGAGTCTATGATGGCAACCAACATCACCCACAAAGAATAGAGGTGGTTAACTCAAATAAATAACATAGACCAGGAAGTTTAGTCTATCATGATCTTCTAGTTCTAGTCGGTCTTAAATAAAGCTACTATTTTTAATTGAACTAGAAGCTACAGGTAGCCTCCTTGCTCTCCCAGTACGAATGTAGTTGTTGACATCAGAACATCCACAATATGTCCACCGACAGGGTACACCAGAGGTGTGCAATCACTCTCATCATCAGTCTTCCTTGAGAGCACCTCAAAACATTGTTGTCCTGCAGAAAACAGCCAATTGCCCGATCAAGAGATGAACTTTTTTTCACGAGGAAGAGATTAACTATATTGACAGCAATTATCAAGCTCAACCATACCGGTTTCACAGACAATGAATGAAACTATAGAACAATACTATGTGTGTCGGGCTAGGCCAGACCGGTACAACCTTTTTAGTCCTAGGCCATATTGTACCTAGGTCGAATCAACAGTACCGTACTTTGGGCTGACATGATTAACCCAATCCATTTGGCCATCTCTAAGTTCAAGCTCCTCGCGCATCGTAACCTCAACTCAATACTAGATTCTACAATAAACAGCTTATGTTACAGCTACAGAGCCAGTGGATTATATATATATATATATATATATATATATATATATATATATATACACACACACACACAGACATATATATACATATATACATATACATACACACATATATAATTCATTGCAAAAAAAAAAGGACGATGTGATGCATATCTTCTAACGAGAATGTGGTTTGCTCAGTTTACAGCCCAGAGACCGCCATAAGTACTTTGCCTAGTTTAACTACCACAAATTCTTCCAAATTAGATAGCAAAACATGCTCCATTGAGCTAATTACTACTCTTCCTAAGACAGTAACATTCTTTTTTGCAAAACATCTAAGCTTTTTCTTCTCTTCAGGATTTCACCTTTTCTTTTTCATCAGCACCAGACCCTTCCATCTCCAGTCTTCATTCTCTTCAGCGCCATCCTAGGAGGGGACGCGAGGAAGTCTTCATAGCCAACTTTGAAACAAATTCCAATAATTATCTATCTTATGAGGGCACTTTCACCCCAAAATTAACATGGGATCCTAGCTAGTCTCACACGAAAAATATCCTAGACCATTCTTCAATGATCAGTTGATCATCTTCTATGTTTAGTTTGGTGCAAACAACATACGTGGAGTTTCTTGCTTGCATCCGCCACTTGAGCTGCAAAATCGAGAAGGAAAAATCTGATATATTATTTCCTTGTCCAAAAGCAAAAAAGCAAAACCATTAGGCAGTAGTGCCCACTTGCAATTCATGTTAAGACAATAGCATATGCACATTTGTTATTTTTAAAGTGGCCAAATCTGTGTAGTCTAATTTCTAATGTACATATAGTCGATCCTATAACAAAGAGTTGTCCAGATCATGAAAAGTAGCAAAAAAATAATGTTTGTGATAAAAAATTTGTTTTCATAATAGCCATACGTGTTTGATAATTCAAACACACCATATCTTGTCTTTACTTAAAGGACTAACTAATCACCGTGAATAATATCAAGCTAACACAATCAACTAGAACTCTTGAACAAACACAAGATATAAAACGAAGGACATCTTTTGATTTACCCTTTTCTTCCAGGCATTGAAGAGCCATTTGGATTATTGCTAAATTGTTGTCTACCATTACACGTGTACAGTCAATGACGGAGCCTATGATGGCAACCTGTTAGGATAGCGTTTAGGATCTCCTAGGTTAGATCTAGCGGGGTTTCTTTACGGGTTCGGGTTCTTGAGGTAATACCGAGAGGGAGAGAAGGGACTAACCGTCCGATGTGGAGGAGGAGGAGGGGTTGGCCATTGCGGGTACGCTCGGTGAAATCTGCGCACGGGCAGCGACGGTCGGGGAAGAGATGCGGGCTTCTTGGCAGCGGCGTCTCCCGAGCGGCGGCGGTCTCCTCGGCGGCGATGATCGCGGTGGTGCTTCCGTCGCCGAGCGCCCCTCTTAGATCGGATTAGGGTTTTGTCGGTGGGGAGGTGGCGGCACGGTGAACCTCGTCGTGCGTGCCACCCCGGCCCCCACCTCTATTTTTATATGGCGCTGGCGACAGGGGCCCACCAGCCAATTGGGCTGGGCGCCCCCGATCAGGGCGCGGTCAAGAGGTTGGCATTTGGCCGTTGGGCCAAATGCCTGAGATCACCCTAACATTCTCCCCCTTGATCTCAATCTATGCTTACTTTAATTACTTTTGACTTTACTCATTCCATCGTAGATTAGTGCATAGAACATGTCTCATTGTCACGGTCAATCGCCGATAGATTTAACAGCTACAATACACCTCTCTGTTCTGAAATAGTTACTTTAATCTTTTGGGCCATCTTTTAGTCCAGGAATCATAGGCTTTCCCTTAAACCCATGCCGGCTATATGTTCTCTGAACACATTGGGTGGTAAGCCTTTAGTAAGCGGATCCGCTAACATCTTTGTGGTACTTATATGCTCAAGACTTATAATTTGATCTCGAACTTTATCTTTCACAACATAATACTTTATGTCAATGTGTTTGGCAGCACCACTTGACTTATTGTTGTGGGCATACATTACTGCGGGTTCATTATTGCAGTACAACTTAAGTGGTCTATTGATGTCGTCAACCACTTTCAAACCGGGTATGAACTTCTTTAGCCAGTTCACCTGCCCCGTAGCCTCATAACATGCTACAAACTCGGCATACATTGTGGACGATGTAGTGACGGTTTACTTTGAGCTTTTCCACGATATAGCTCCTCCAGCGAGAGTGAACACATATCCGGATGTCGACTTTCTATCATCTCCGCATAATCGAATCAGATACCCCACTATATGGAGTGAATCGATCTTCAGTATGTCATCATGAGGCCTTTTGTTCCTTGCAAATAACGCAAGACTTTCTTTACCAATTTCAATGTTCTATTCGAGATTGCTCGAATCGCCAAGTAACCCAGTAACAAATGCTAAGTCGGGCGCAGCATACTTGAGCATCTGTAAGCTTCCGAACCAAGCATATGGAACCGCTTTCATTTGATCGATCTCATCTCGTTCTGGGCATTGAAAATCCCCATATTTGTCGCCCTTGACTATAGGTGCAGGTGAAGGACTACATTTATGCATACCAAATTTCTTTAAGACTTTCTCTATGTATGCCTTTTGTGACATCCCAATGTCCCCTTGTTTCTATCCGGTGAATTTCGATCCTAGAACGAACGAAGCTTCACCAAGATCTTTCATATCAAAGTTTGAGGACAAAAACTTCTTTGTCTCCGATGAGAGACTAACATCACTACTAGCTAGCAGGATATCATCCACATACGGATTAGGAAGATAAACTTCCCATCTTTAAACTTTGCATAAACACGCTTGTCCTCTACATTCTCTTTAAACCCAAATTTTCTTATTGTACTGTCAAACTTCAAGTACCACTGTCTTGAAGCTTGCTTTAACCCATAAATCGATTTCTTTAGGCGGCATCCCATTCTTTCATTTCCTTCCACGACAAAACCTTTCGGTTGTGCCATGTAAACATTTTCCTCCAAATCCCCATTAAGAAATGCCGTCTTTACATCCATCTGATGTAACTCTAAATCATAATGTGCTACTAATGCCATTATGATTCTGAATGAATCTTTACATGAGACTGGAGAAAAGGTCTCATTGTAATCAATCCCTTCTCTTTGCGTAAAGCCTTTTGCCACAAGTCGCGCTTTGTATCTTTCTACATTCCCTTGGGAGTCAAGCTTTGTCTTGTAGACCCATTTACAGCCTACTGTTTTGGCTCCTTTAGGAATAATTTCTAAGTCCCAGACTTTATTAGCCTTCATGGACCTCATTTCCTCCTCCATGGCCTCAAGCCATTTTGAGGAATTTTCGCTTCTCATAGCTTCTTCAAATGAGGTGGGATCATCCTCCATTTGAAATTCCTCTGTATGATAAATCTGATAATCATCAGAAATAGCTGATCTTCTTACTCTTTGAGACCTCCTCGGGGCCTCCTCATTTGGTACATCTTCTGCTTGAGGTCTGCTGCTCCCCTCATCTGTGGCAATAGGTTCTATAGGATCCTGAAGAACAGGTTCCTCATTATCATTTATTGTTGCCACAGGAGGAACAATAACAGGTGCTGGCACCACAGTGTCTTGCACCGTCGGTGCAGCGACAGTAGGTAGTGTGAAGAATGGCTCTTGAATCATCGGAGTGGGCGCATATACCCGCTTCTCTTCAAGGTCAATCTCTCGAGCTACCATGCTTCCTCTCATCATTTCATCCTCTAAGAACACAGCGTGTCTCGTTTCTACAAACTTTGTATATCTGTCTAGACAGTAGAAACGAAAACCTTTTGACTTTTCAGGGTAGCCAATGAAATGGCAACTTACTGTTTTGGGATCAAGTTTCCCAAGGTTTGGGTTAAATACTTTAGCCTCAGCAGGACTCCCCCACACACGTAAGTGGTTTAGTGAGGGAACTCTTCCTGTCCACAACTCGTACGGTGTTTTGGGCACCGACTTACTAGGCACTCTGTTGAGAATATGAATGGCGGTTTTCAACGCCTCCATCCATAAACTCAATGGGAGTGTGGAATAGCTCATCATGCTTCACACCATATCCATCGAGTGCAGTTGCGTCTTTCACTACTCCATTTTGCTTTGAGGTTCGCCTGTAGAATCTTGGGCTACTATGCCATTTTCTGTAAAACCTTGCAAAGGTCCAGAACTTGTCCATATGGGGTATGTCGACCGTAGTACTCCCCAACGATCGATCGGACTATCTTAATCTTTAAATCGTGTTGGTTTTCAATTTCAGCCTTAAATATCTTGAATTTATCCAAGGCTTCATTTCTTTCTTTGATTGGATAAATATATCCATAACGGAGTAATCATCCGTGAATGTTATGAACGAGTCATATCCATCCACACTTTTCACGGAAAAGGACCACAAACATCTGTGTGAATAATTTGTAGAACTCTGTGCTTCTTTTAGCGTCTTTTTAATTTTCTTTACATATTTTCCTTTAATGCATTCTCTGCATTGTTCTAAGTCTGAGAACTCTAATGGAGGAAGAATATCATTCTTAACTAGTCTTTCTATTCTCCCCTCGAAATATGGCCTAAGCAGCGATGCCATAATTTCGACGACTCATCTAGAGTTCTCTTTCGTTTTCTGTTTACATTCGTAGACGAGGATTCAATCACTTTCTCGCACGCGACGTTCCCATTATCGCATACGACATTCACATCATCACATAATGATAACAAATAAAGCTCATTCTGTAAGATGGCAAGACCAACACATTCTTTATTAAACATTATTTCACTCTTGCCATTTACAAAATTACAATCATAACCATCTTTGTCCAAATTTAAAACACTAATCAAATTCCTCTGTAAAGAGGGAACAAAAAGGACATCTCTAAGTAAAAGATTAGAGCCATTAGCTAACTCTAATGAAAGATCGCCAACAGTTTCAACTTCAGCTTGGACTCCATTTGCAACTTTAATGCATTTTTCGTTTCTTTGCGTAGTCCTCGTCGAACGGAATCCCTGTAAGGAATTAGCAACATGAACAGTTGCTCCTGAGTCAATCCACCAAGTGGATTTCGAATATTGCACATACATGCATTCATTTATAAAGGTAATAATGTTCTCACCTTTCTTTGCCATTATCATCTTTAAGTAATTAGGACAGTTTTTCTTGTAGTGTCCCGTCTTCTTGCAGTGAAGACACTGATCTTTGTCTACAGCAAATTTATTCTGTTGAGGCTGATGGACAGAGGTTTTTCCCTTATTCTTTGAGAAGGAGGTACTGTTGAAGTTCTTTTTCTTGTTATCCTTCACATAGTTGATAGATCCACCATGTGAGGATTTAATTCTTTCCTCCTCTTGCACACACATAGCTATGCACTTTTCCAAGTCCCATTTCTCGGGCTGCATGTTGTAGTTGACAACAAAAGTGTCAAACTCTTTAGGCAAGAAGCAAAAACCAAATGAATAAGGAACTCATCCTTGAGAGCCAAATCCATTGGTTTAAGCTTGGATGCCAAGTTGCTCATTCTCAGTATGTGCTCTCTTATGCCACTACCATTACAGTACCTTTCTCTGCAAAGTCGCTTAATCACCGTGTAGCATAAGTCTTTGAAGAGCCAATGAACCGACTCTTTATTTTATCAAGGTACTCGTGACAAGTCACACTCTGCGATTGAGCTCACAATTGTAGGCTCAATCGTTTTCTTTATCACACCATACATTTCTTGTTGGTGTGGTCCATTTCTTATGCTCAAGGTCATAAGACATCCAGTAGGGAGCATGATCCTCTGTCTTTTCTCGCCATGCGAGATCATCCTCATTTTGATCCTCACCGGTGCCATAGGCTCGGTGGGACGTCTTTGTAGTGAGGACCCAGTCCACCTCGGCCAAGATAAACGCTAAGTCTATCTTTTTCTTCCACTCTCCATAATTATCTTCTTTGAGAGTGGGGATCTCTTTGATACAACTCATCAAGTTGTATCCGCCTGAAAATAGTTCAAATAAAGTGAGAACGTAACAGCAAAATTATATGCCTTATTTCCAACGTTGGTCAAATATACGACATACAATTAAATCAATTTTATCTATACATTAAATCTACATCACCGTTGGGGAGAAATAGAAATAATGCATAAAATCATCAATTAAAAATTATAATACTGTTATTATCAACGTTGGTCAGAAAATAACAATATCATAAATCTCTGGAAATTATATCTATCTTTCCAAAATTAAATTCTCTCGTTGGTTCGAATTTAATAATGAAAATTAATCAATATTAACTTTTGCAGCGGAAACTGTAATTATTCTAAAAATAATTCATTATTCAGAAGCATTATACTGTACACATCAATCTCTGGAAAAATTAACACGTTGGTGCAAAAATTTACAGAGATTTTGGTGCAAATTTCATTCAAATACACTCAAAAAATGCTTCTGAAACAATTAAATTTTATTTTCGGGGTTTACTGTGCAAAAATCCAATTCGGCCTGTTCCTTGCGCGGCCTTGGCCCAGCGCCCGCCAGTGGCGCCGCGCCGCGCATGCCCAATCGTCTCTCCAGCGTCGCTGCAGCGGCCAGCGGCGCGCCACGCGGCGCCCGCTCTCTTTCTCCTCGCGCCCCAGGCGCTCGCTCTCTCTCGCCTCGCGCTCGCGCGCTCCCTCGCGCCAGCCGCAACTGGGCTCGGCAGAAAGTCCTTCCGCTTTGGTGAAAGTGGCGGCTCTTCCTCAGCCGTCCGATCGGATCCGATCTGATCGGACGGCTGACCGCGCGCGCTGCGGGGATCAAAAACCCCGAAACCCTAACCCTAACTCAAATCTCGCCCGCCTCCTCCCGAAAACCACGGACGGGCGACGGCGCGCGCTTCGCGGCGGCGCGCGCGAGAGGAGCTGCAGCGGCGCGCGCGCGAGCCCCAGCCCAGAGCGCGACGGCGCCATGGGAGGCGTGGCGCGCGGAGGCAACCCGAAGCGAGCGCGCGCGCGCGCAAGTGGTGGTGGCTCGCGCGACGCCAGCGCGCGCGCGCCGGCGCGGCGGCGCCCCGGCGGCGGCGGCGGCGGCGGCGGCCCGGCGGCTCGAGGCGCACCCACGCGACGCCGCGCAGACAGACCGACGGCGCGCGCGGCGGGTAAGCCCCCTCCTTTTTCACTTTCTTTTTGCCGTTTTCTAGGGTTAGGGGTTTTCTTTTCTCTGTGTATTTCTTTTCCGCACGTCGGTCAACCGACGGCGGTCGCCGTTCTTTTCCCCATCTAAGATCTACGCCTAGGGAGCTCTGATACCATTGTTAGGATAGCGTTTAGGATCTCCTAGGTTAGATCTAGCGGGGTTTCTTTACGGGTTCGGGTTCTTGAGGTAATACCGAGAGGGAGAGAAGGGACTAACCGTCCGATGTGGAGGAGGAGGAGGGGTTGGCCATTGCGGGTACGCTCGGTGAAGTCTGCGCACGGGCAGCGACGGTCGGGGAAGAGATGCGGGCTTCTTGGCGGCGGCGGTGATCTGGCGGTGGTGCTTCCCGTCGTTGGAGCTCCCCCTCTTAGATCGGATTAGGGTTTTGTCGGTGGGGAGGTGGCAGCATGGTGAACCTCATCGTGCGTGCCGCCCCGGCCCCCACCTCTATTTTTATATGGCGCTGGCGACAGGGGCCCACCAGCCAATTGGGCTGGGTGCCCCCAATCAGGGCGCGGTCAAGGGGTTGGCATTTGGCCCAACGGCCAAATGCCTGAGATCACCCTAACACAACCAACATCACCCACAAAGAATAGAGGTGGTTAACTCAAATAAATAACATAGACCAGGAAGTTTAGTCTATCATGATCTTCTAGTTCTAGTCGGTCTTAAATAAAGCTACTGTTTTTAATTGAACCAGAAGCTACAGGTAGCCTTCTTGCTCTCCCAGTACGAACGTAGCTGTTGACATCAGTACATCCACAATATGTCCATCGACAGGGTACACTAGACGTGTGCAATTACTTTCATCATCAGTCTTCCTTGAGAGCACCTCAAAACATTGTTGTCCTGCGGAAAACAGCCAATTGCCCGATTAAGAGATGACCATTTTTTCCACGAGGAAGAGATTGACTATATTGATAGCAATTATCAAGCTCAACCATACAGGTTTCATAGACAATGAATGAAACTATAGAAGGCCCACGCATTGCTATTATCTATATCATACAAAATTTATCCAATTCATGTCAATAGAACAGAAGCAAAACTGATCCTAAGAGATCCAAAAACTAAAAATATATAGTACTTACCTGAACCGTGAGTTGCCTTTCTTGCTTCTATTATACACGATATTTAGTTGTATTAGCACATCAATGCATTTGTGCTAGTGACTGTACAAAATAGATCTAATTATGTGACAAGAAGCACAAAATTTGACAAGATGCCTATCTTGATTGTATTAGCCGTACTCGTTGTCCGCCCGGTGCATCAGGGCTGCATAGACCACCATGAACCATATACCATGCAGGCAAGATTGGCCAAGAAGACGGAGGTCAGGAAGGGAAGGACCGAAGAATTTGTAACAGGCGGATCGATCGAATCAAGAAACAGACCAAGAATCACAGCAAATTGTGTGTACCTCAGATCATATTTGATTCCCACGCCACCATTGGTAGGATCCAAGATGCTGCCGTCGAGATGCAGTTGGTTCTGGGCTGTGGTTCGCCGACGGGGAAGGCTGCTGCTGGCAACCAAGAGGAGGGTGATATGGTCGGGCAGCCTGGATCAAGAGGGAGGCTGTCGGGGTAGCACTCGCAATGCACAGGAAGGGTGTTCGTGATCGCTGGCGAGCGATGTCACGACGGTGGCCACGCTGCTTGTGGGCTCCTCGTTGAGCTCTATGAGCGTCGAGGCCGAAGGAGAACGTATCACCACCCATATTTTTAAGTAGCAGAAAAAAGAAACAAAAATGTAAAAAAAGAGTTCATGGTGAACAAGACAAACTAGCTAGAGGTACGTATTTTGAGGTTTTGTTGTTGGATCAAGGCTTCAATGCCATTCATAACTATGTCAAGTAGAGTCCGAGTGGAATAGTTAAGTAGTTCGGTACCACTATGAGAGTAGAATGTACAACAATGAGACATACCATCGAACAGTTTGGTTTCTTTCCATGAGACCAGTTGATAAAGATGATAGATCAGCCATGCCAAATACGAGTCCAACAATTCAGGGTCTGTCTTGAACACTGGAATTTTGTAAGAAACAGTGTAATTCTCGCATGGTTCTTACAAAATTCACGGGTTCCAAGCTGGCCTTAATAAGCCCACATCCATGTTCTAGCTATAGATTATGACGGATTTCATGGGCTAAACAGACGAGGCATGGCCATCCAAGACATGCTCCCAAGTAATCGGGCTAAACTAATTTAATAGCTCATCTCGCTATTACTAAAATACTAAATAATGTTTAGAATACGTGCAATTAAATTCTTTAAACTTTATCAACTAATATAAATAAAAGAATTTGGATTTATCGCATTAGAATATTATTAGTAGATTTTCCATCACAATAATTAAGGGGCAAATCTCATTGATGCTATGTCACCCCTTGTTTTAATAGTTGTTCGATTTATTGTGTAGCAGAATATAATATTTAGATGTTATTATCCATTGATTTATAGAAGTTAGAAATACATTAAGGCAAAATGAAACTTTAACTATGGATATATACACACACATATATACATACACTAGTTAGAGACCCGTGCGTTGCAACAGAGTCATAAAAATAATGAGACGGAACTTACTGTCTGGCCAACTTCACACATCAAACATTAGAGAGCAAGCGACAGAGAGATAAGGGTAGCCAGAATGCGCGAGGAGATGGGAAAAGTGGAGGGGATGGACGGTTGTATCCTGAGTGAGAGAGAGAGAGAGAGAAGAGAGACGAATGGTCCAGATCAAATCGGATGGATGAGAAGAGAGGAGGGAGAATGGACCAACCACCAACTCACACTTTTATAATAGTAAAGATATGTGTATATACATACATACATGTTGGGGGGAGGGGGTGGGGGTTATATGTGTGTGTCTATATACACACAAACAAAAGGTAGGACTCAAGGCATCATATATGCTTTCAGAGGTACAATTTCCCACATAATGTATATACAAACCCTATAACTTCCCTCATTATTCAACAGGAAAAAAGAGAACAAGATCTACATCACTATTTTGGTAGATTCAGATTCTAACAGTTTAGAGTAATTAAATATAGATACTACAACTGGGTAACAATTACGTACCATATATATGGCTTGTTCTTTTGCGCTACAGCTTATAGTTTTTGGTCTTAGTACGGGTAATTGTATGAACGATCTGAAAGCCGATAAACCGCTTCTAAAAGACTTATCCCGATAAGTTACTTCAAAACGGCGACGGAGAAACTGTCCAATTTGTTTGTCGAGGAAAGTCATAAGATATAAGCTTGAAAAAGCAGATCCATAACTATTTTGTTTTTGCTATTGCACAGTGCGATTGAATTTTTTTGCTTCAGTCAATTTTGTTCAAATATTTTTTATGTATGTAATATTTTTCGCCTATGTATACAATATTTTCTCATGTATGTAACATTTCTCGGCGAAAATTTTTACATATATAGAAAAAATGTTACGCAGATAGACAAAAAAAAATTGTATACATAAAATAAAAATGTTACAGCAAAATCGATCGAAGCAAAAAAAAAGCAATATAATCACAAGCATTCAAACAAAGTCTCACATATTTTACGAGAAACACTTCGCTTTTCGGAAAAAAGAATGGAGCGTTGCATAGGCAGGTCCGTTTCCTGTCCTGCCCACGCCCGAAACGAACCGCTCTGGTCCCTCCGAAGCGTCCACCACGCCGACGTCTAACGTGTCTTCCCCACACCGCCACTCCATAAGTCATGGCTTCCCCGACCGCAGGAGTGGGTGGACGCATATGAAACCTCCCTCGCCATCCGTTTCCACTGCCCACCCATTCCTTGCCTTCCCCGCCCTCTCTCTCTCTCTCTCTCTCTCTCTCTCTCTCTCTCTCTCTCGGCAAGAAAAGCTACTGCTTGCGCTTCGTGTTGTTGGTCATGGCCGTGCAGGCGCAGGACCTCTCCCGCGCCTTCACCCACGACCTCCACGCCTTCAGGTCTGTACGCTTGCCTGCCTTGCGCGGTTGCGCTCCCGCTCCCATCGCTGCCTCTGTTTTGATCCAAGAGGACGTTGTCTCAATCCTGTGCGTCTTGCAGGTGTCTGGAGAACGCGACGGCGGGTGGCACTCTGTTCTTGGACGAGCACGGCGGGTGCGCGCCGGCGGTGGCGGGGATCGGGAACACGTTGTTCAGCGACGTCCCGCGTAGCGATCTCACCTGCAACGAGAACAACAACTGCAACTACGGTTTCGTGCCGAGGAAGCGGGCGCGCGTGGCGGAGGCTTCGGGAGGTTTCTTGGAGGGTCATCAGCGCGTGGTTCTAACGCCTCCGGTGACGCAGGGGCTTGTGCCGGTCGGAGACGTGCTGAGCAGGGCGGTGGGCTTTGGCGCGGCGTCCACCAGCGGGAGGATGGCCAATGCGGCTGGCCTCTCGCAGGGCCTCCTGTCGCAGCTCTACCACCAGGGCGTGGAGATCGACGCGCTCGTACGACTCGAGGTATGTATGGGCATGTTCATGAACCCCCTGTTTGGTGATTGGAATCAAGTTCTTGGTTTGGTTGAGTGGTGTTTGATTCGCGGTGGTTTTGATGGATGTTGTGCAGGCCGAGCGGATGTGCGCGGGGCTGGAGGAGGCGCGGCGGCGGCACGTGCGTGCGGTGGTGGCCACCGTGGAGCGCGCCGCGGCGGGGCGGGTGCGGGCCGTGGAGACCGAGCTGGAGCGCGCGCGCTGCCGCAATGCGGAGCTGGAGGAGAGGCTCCGGCAGATGAGCGCGGAGGGGCAGGCGTGGATGGGCATCGCCAAGAACCACGAGGCCGTCGCCTCAGGTCTCCACGCTACCCTCGATCAGCTCCTCCAATCCCCCTGCGCCGCCCCAGTCGGCGTGGGCGGGGAGGGCGACGCCGAGGACGCACAGTCTTGCTGCTTCGAGCCCCCCGCGGGCGACAACGCCGGCGCCGACGACGCGGCTTCCAAGGCATCGGCGCCATCGTGCAAGGCCTGCCGCGAGGGCGACGCGTGCGTGCTGCTGCTCCCGTGCCGGCACCTGTGCCTGTGCCGCGCTTGCGAAACCGCCGTTGACACGTGCCCCGTGTGCGCGGCCACCAAGAACGCCTCGCTCCATGTCCTGCTATCTTGAAGCCTGCGCGCGTGGAATCCATGGCCGTCCTCCAAAACTGTATCTGCTTCCCTTCGCGTTATCTCCATTCCTACCAGAGTACGCCACATGAGTCACCCGATCCGCGCAGACGCTCAGTCCAACCAAAACTGCATTCTGGAAAAGAGATTTTGTTGGCGCAATGGCGATGGCAGAATCAGCTAGCGTGCGCCGGCTTGTTCTTGCTACGCCATCGTGCCGAACACGGATCAACCTGCCCAAGTTATATGGAGTTTGACGTTAAGTCACAGCTAGCTCAGTTTGCCGGGCCGGCACGAATGGTGTACTAGCAAGTTTTGTGGGAGGAACAACATTGTTATGTTACCATAGGTACCATTCATTGCTTCATGAATTTGGCAGCAGTGGAACATGTTCTGCCTAGATTGCGCTGAAGAATGTCACCATCTTCTGAACGCACACTTGGCTTGCCGGGGAATTATGCAGGACCCAGTATGTCTGACCGGTTGCAGCCTGAATTCTCCTCAGAGAAGTGTAGTGGAGATGTTATTCCAGAGAAGAATGCCAACAAGTGATTACAGTTTCAGCTGGAACATTTGTATGATCTGAATTTGGCCTACTAGAACTTTGAGCAGTCTGTCTGAATCTGTGAATCATTCAGAGAAATGGTTTATTGCAGACGTTATTTCAGAGAAGAATGACAAGAAGTAATAGCTGTTGTCTCTTGCAATTCAAGTCTTCGACATATGCAAAGGAGTCAGCTTGATCACAGTTGCGCGAAAGGCAGCAATGAGAAAGATTGTGTCGTAACCTGGTCAAATGTTTGTTCCAATTTCCGTAGCGATGTACTCAACTTGAAGTGTGATCCTTCCTACGATCATTAGAGTTTTCTTTTGATTAAACAGATCACAAAACTATTCTCCGACCATCTGACCTTTAATAGCACACCATGTACACTGTAGACTCAGAGCGTTGGACATTTGTGGCATATCTTGACTTCCATGTTCCTTGTATTAGGTGTCATCTTGATTTGTCTTCCGTGTAGAATTGTATTAGGATTTTCTAGGAGATTTCTCGTGGAACTTGCTGAGCTTTTACCGGAATTGTGCACATTTGTGCGTTGATATGTTGCATTCTTTATGCTCTTTTAAAGTATCAGGTGTTGTTAACGACTGGTTGAATGGACCAGATATGGATGAGATTAGTAGTTGGATCAATTCAGTGCTCATGTTTACGATACCGATTTGGATTGGATTTTTAATATTCAAATAAGAATCTGTGATGCATGCCAACCGTGAGAAAGCTCAACTGGTTACTCATCCGGTTTTCTTGTGTTATCTTTGTATATTTCCTGGGATTTACTCTTTAACTGTTGGATAGTCCAACCTGCGTGGCACATCATTTTTTGACTGAAGGCCAGGTTTGCTTTCCACCGAACTACATGATATGTGAGCTATTTTTGTAAACAAACTTCGTTTCTAATTCCAATCTGAAAAGGGGGAACCTGACGACTGAAAATGCTATGTTATACTAGATAGTATCTAGTAGATACAAACACATATTGGGTTAGTTTTTTGGGAGTGTCTAAGTAGCAATCGACTAAAAAAAATTCACAAATCATTCAATTTATCCTGGTGCAAGCATCATTTCTATACACACCACACACCCGTCCCCAACCCTAGCCTTCCCGTCTCCACTCTCCACACATCCTTGCCGCCGCCCCCCACCTTGCCAGTGCTGCTCTGACTCCGACGAGGCCTACCAGTGACATTCTCCCCCTACCACTACTGCCTTCGGATGCAACCGCCGGCGCCGCCCATCACCTCCACCGCTGCCTCCCCCTTCTTTCTCGTCTCCAACAGCTCATCGTTGCTAGATCTGCCACCCCGCACGGATCCCACCGACACCGCCCACCAGGGCCACATCCAGTGGTGCCACTGTTGCCGCCCCCTCTCTTTTTCTAAGGTCCGAGGTCCGGTGAACCTAAACCCCAACTGGAGCCCTAACCCGGCAACTCCGGAGAGAAGAACGACAAGCTCGCTGGAGACAAGGTGGAGAGGGCAGCGCACGAATCTAGGAGCAAAAAATTGAACGGCAGAAAATTCGATTCCAAAATTTTTACCCAAGTGTTATTTAGCAAATCCGTAGTTTTTTTGGGGGTTTTAAGAATCACGCAAGTACTTTTGCTCGGTAAGAGCAACTCCAGCAGGGCCCCTACTTGACCCCTCAAACCTCATATTTGAGGGATTGAGGTAAAAATAGAGGTCCAGCAGGGCCCCTACTAGAGCCCTCAAATTTGAGGAGCCCCTCAAATCCCCTTCACCCTTATTCCCAAGGGCCCCTACTCGCTCTCATTTTCCGTTTCTTCCGTGGTGAAAAATCCTCCGCCGTCCCCTCCCTCCCACTCCATGATCCGCCTCCCCCCTCCTCCGCCTCCGCCTCCTCTCCGCGCTTCGCCGCGCGCGCCTCCTCGCCGCGCCCACTGCCGCCTCCTCGCCGACGCGTCTCCTCCCTCCTGCGCCTCTCTCCGCTTCCGCCGCGCCGCCTCCTCGCGACACCTCCGCCGCGCCTCCTCGCTGACGCCTCCCGCGCCTCCTCCGCTTCCCGCCCTCGCTCCCGCTTCCTTGTCGCCTCGCTGACGCCTCTCGCCGGCCTCCTCCTCCTCCCGCTCTCCTCCTCCGCCTCCCGCCTCCTCCTCCTTCCCGCCGCCCCGCCTCGCTGACGCCTCCCCGCCTCCTCCTCTTCCCCGCCTCCGCCCGCCTCGCTGACGCCTCGCGCCTCCTCCTCCGCTTCCCGCCTCGCCGTCACCTCGCTGTCGCCGCCGCGACGCTCCGCCATCACCGCCGCCGTCGCCGTCACCTCGCCGCGCCGCCGCCACCAAAATCCTCTACCGCCTTCATCGATCGGGATTTGTCGAGTGGGTCCCATGTGTCGGTGTGTGGTGGAATAGATTTGAGGGCTTAGATTTGAGGTGCTGTTGGAGTAGAAGCAAAAAAAATTAGGCCCTCAAAAGTAGGGGGAGCTCTCAAATGAAAAGTAGGAGCCCTGTTTTGAGTAGTACTGCTGGAGTTGCTCTAACGGCGTTCCAAAATAATAACCCCCCTTGGGGGGGGCGGTGGGCAGGACGCCGGGTGGGTCAAACAAGCCGTGCCGGACGTGCTCCATTTCCTCGTTCCTGAAATGCTGCAGCACGTAGGTTGGCCCCGAAGCTACCAGTACCACCACTGCCACGGTGCCACCCATATAGTCCTTGATGGTGCAGTGATGAGTGGTGACCGGTGCCCCTTGGACCTTGGACCACCGCCCGGTCTCGCTTTCTTTCCCACGCCCGCCCTGCCGTTTCACTACGTACATCACGGGCCGCGCGCGTACGTCTCATTCATGGGCATGGGCGCCGCGCGCGCCGGCCGGTCAGGTTCCACAAGATCCACGCGCGCGCGACGGCACGTCGCGTCTTCAGTCAAGTCGCCGAAGACTTTGCCGGGCACGGCGCGCGGGCTTTGGATTCGCACGGAAACAGCGTGTTTTGACCGAGATTACCCAGCGGAGCAGCCGCGCCGATCGTCGCGTTGCACGGCGGCAGTGCAAGCACGCACGTACGCGGGGGCCGCAGCCGTGCGCTTTACGGAGATGTGCCTCGGTTGCTTTCGGAACGGCTGGTACAGGAACCGAATTGCCAAGTCGAAGAGAGACGGAAGCAAGTGGAGTGGTACAACGCTGGCGGAGGACGCGTGAGGTTGGAGTTGGGAGTTGATCGCCGTTGGCCGGAGCCGGAGTTGCTGACTGCGTGCGTGGGACGCGATGGGCTCGTTTTCGTCGAGTACGGGCTCCGCTCGGCTCAGCTTTGACACCATAATTGTTTGCTATTGCGGCCTTCTTTCCTTTTCCGTCGTTGTTGTTTGTATACAGGCATAGCCGTATATGCGGTGCAAATTCGTTAGTACGGTAGGCATTTTCGCTGCGATGTGTGCTTGAATGGTTGTGCTACTGTGTTGATAAGTAGACATTGTTGCTGAGATGCAATCAGCAACCGTATTCGGGCTCCGTTTGAGGGTGTTTTCTAGCTTCTCACAAAAGCACCGAAAGCAGTCTGCATGGCGGGGAGATTCTAGTGCCGCTCGGTTAAGCTAAAATAAACTGGTTTATAGTTAAAATTGTATGATAGCTAACTAAAATTACACTGTAGCTTGTTTGACGTAACTAAATTTTAAAAAAATTAAAAATAAAAAAACAAGTTAGCCCATTACGCATAATACAAACAAATATAGGGAAAAAGACCCGGCAAAAAAGCTCAAAAAAAAATCAAAAAGTCAGAAAAAACAAAATTTAAAAATAGCAAAAAATAAACCAAAAGCCATAAACTCAAACTAAAATGAGCGGAACCAATCTTCTCGAGAAAGGGGAATTCCAGCCGAGAAATGCTAACTCCACATATGTATGGATGCATGCACTCTTCTACCCATCTTCTATCCATCCAAAGTGCTTTAAGATTTGGCTAAGGACATTAAAAATTATTGAAAGATAGGTTATTGGTTTGAAATTTAAATGTTTACATCAATCTCAAGACACATTAATGATGATGACAGTATATTGACATCTATGTATGTAAGTATATGGACATCTATGTATGTGGGAAAATCATTCTCGTTGAAGCCCTCCCAATTTCGGTTGTGGTAATAATCAAGAAGGTTACTGAAAAACATTTGACCAACTCCAATTCCCATTTGGATCCTCTGTTTAGTCCTTTCTCATATTAAGAAAAAGAAACGGATCCTTAGTGCAGTGCTAATGCACAATAAGTAGTTTAAAAAGAAAAGAGGCAGGGGAATGTGAGATCAAAAGGTTCGTGGCGTAATAATGCACAACACCAGCGATAATTTCTTGCACGGAAAAGCTCAACAAGTGCCGTGATAAATCATCAATTCTGTTCATACTCGTACACCGACAGGGAACTCACCCGCGAGAACAAACAGGGCGACACCGAAATAGTTGCAAGTCAGCCTAAAAAAAACATGCAAGTTTACATATGCTACAAACTACTCAGCAACCTCAGTTTAGTTTAGCTTATTGCGAAAAGCTCAACACAACTCTAAACACAGGGCTGAAGCTCCTAAAGCAAACACAGCTTGTCACCAATACGACAGACATTTCGAGTGGAGGCAACAAAAACTACTAACTCCAATCTCGGGTAAGTTCACTCCTTGGTAGTTGGCTCAACAACTGATGACATCCAGGCATAAGAACTTGTAAACATACTCAGGCATGCCAGCCATGTGAATTATAGACATTCAGTATGTCAACTGAAACCTGACGAATTGTTCCCCAAAAATGAAGTGAATGAAATAATAGAGCAGCAATATATAAACATGTATACAGAATATAACAATGAACAAATATGGTGTACAGTCAACTTGTATGTCAGTATAGGTATCTATTCACAAGGAAGCAACCTCAAATTCAGTACCGAGGAGCGCATTCAACAGACCAACGATTCAGACTTTCAGAGCCATAGGGGAGAAAGCCACAGAGGTAATCTCCAGGATGCCACCAGTCAGGAGAAAACCATAGAGGTAATCTCCAGAATGCCACCAGTCAGCAGTGGCAAAAAGGCCAAGCAATAAAATCCAAGTCTGAAGCAAAGCCCTCGGGAATACTAAAACAACCAGTGCTTCTTTCTAGGCTTGTATTTGCTAGGGAGATCTGCAAGGCAACAAGTATATTCCTTAAAAAAAATGGATACACGATAGCATAAGACAACCAAATTGATGCATGTCAGATTCGCTATAATTAAGGTAAGAGAAGGATATTGTGTTTCTGACCTCGAGCATCATACAGTGAGTTATAGTGAATTTCAGACCAGAAACTTAGCCAAATCTCTGAAAAACACAATGTTGGGGGGGTCAGCAAAAGCTAGCTTTTCTTTTAATTGTTTTTATCCCTACTTATTTGTTGCATAAATCTGCAGTAATCAGAGAGATGTGTGTATAAGCATGCGTACAACAAATCAAAATGCAGGGCAATAATATGCTGAGCACATAATGCAAGCGACATGATGAAAAACAGTGCTGGTCGACTGGTGTTTTTTATGTCACTATGCAGAAAGTTCGTTGTTACTAGACACAGATCAATATGCAGAAAGTTTGTTGTTACTAGACACAAGATCAAAACCTTACCTCTCTGTGGAGCCTGATATTGTGGAACAATTTCAACAAAACAGGTATCTCTGAATGATGTTAGAAGGCATATTTTCGCGGCAAACTGACAAAAGCAAAGAAAAACATTAGGCATTTTCTCTCCAGGAGACTCATCTTGTACAGATGCATACAGAGAATGCCCTTTTAGGGTATAAAACTAAGATGATAGTGTGAATTTGCCTAAGATGTATGGAACTTTTAGTGAGATAAAACGTAAATATGACATGTGCTGTGCAAAGAAAATATTAATCACAGCAAGATAGATCAAGAGATCATTAAGATTCTATTATAAAATCTCCCGTCATCAACAGGAACAGGTCACCTTCAGTTCTGTACTTCAGTAGAATACAACAACAACAAAGCCTTTTGTCCCAAACAAGTTGAGATAGGCTAAGAAATAAGAATGAAAAAAAAATAGTAATGATTTACATATGTAATATATAAGGCAGAAAATATTGCACGACTGCAGGAAGTTGAGTAAAAGTTTAGTTGAACAAAGAAATGATGAAAACGTTGCAGTATAAAAGGGAATTAACCTTATCAGCAGCTGCTTGCAATGTGACATGGTCTCCCCATTCACCAGATCTGGAAAAAAAAATGATATTTCAGAGCCATAAAAACAAAAGAACAAGTTCACTGTTTTCATTTAAGTACTCCGTAGCAAAGTCAAGCCCAGGAAAGTACATACTTTTTCATCTTCTTGCAATAATGTTTATATTTCATTGGAACATAACCTTCATACAAGGAGTTACATGCCTTGAGCTGCACAAGAAGATAACAGCACATGTAAGCACGGAGGTCTCTCTGACATGAGAATTGTCAGCCTACCAATAGTATAATGATCAAAATACGTTTCTTTATACATCACAAGAAGAAAAACTAATATAGTAAAGCAAAGAAGTGCAAAATTCATCAAAAGGGTAAAATGCATGTGTTGTGGCATCCAAGGAAGAAATTGGAGTTCAGCCATATGAGCATAGTAAAATAAACTGAGTGGTACTTCGATATGGCCAGGTGATTGATATACCTGCTTCACTATCTCCTTCCGAACATGCTTGTGATACTCAGGTGATCGATATAGCTGGTCCGAGAGTGCACGGAACTACAAGACAACCAACAAATGTATCCTTTGCATGAACATAAGGGTAAGAGCTTCACAAGAACATATAATTTCATCAAGTGAATAAAATTGTATTTAGAAAATTATGAACCTGACAATTTCCATCACCGGATACCCTCACTTCATACAAGCCATATGCATTTAGCCTACAGCAAAACTTTCTTATAGTAAGAAAAGATGGTATTCCATTTATTTACTGAATCAGGTAGAAGGTAGTTCCAGGTCAGCTTTATAAGCATGCATGACAATGAGCTTCTATTTCTGTAGTGTGCATAGAGAAAAGACAGGCTAAATATTTGTTTGGATACACAGGTATGCCATGTATTTGAAATGTCAGAAAGAAAAGGATGCAAGATATGTTTTAGATATGCAATTTGAATGTGGCTCTACTGTTTTATACAATGTTCTCCTAATATCTTACGTAAAATCCCCAAAGTCAAAACAAAACTAATGCTTTGAACCTTTGACTCAAGGACTATGGGCTTGTATGAGTAAGACCAACACTTGACTCTCAATGTATCTCCAAATGTTTGCCAAAGACTACTTTACAAATGGAACCAATAAATCAAAATATTTTCTCTGCTTAAGAAATGAAGGCCTAGGTTACTAAGAAATAAATGTGAATACTCCATGTAAAGATCATTAAAATTTACCTATCAAGAAGGCGATGATGGTCTAGAGTGGCATCACTATATGTTGGAAAGTACATATTAATCCGGGGAACATGCTGTAAATGTGCAGAAAGGAAAGGAGTATCAGGAAAAAGCACATGCAGTTAGCTTTATTTAATCAATGAACTGTACCATAGAGAGAAACAAAAGAGTGCCTACCAAATAAATAATCAACAGTTCCGAGCAGGGCAGAAAAGGGAAAAAAATGAAATACATAGTAACAGAACAGGCGTGCAATATCTTACAGGAATAGAGGTTAAATTTGAAAGACGCTTGGCCATACCACCATCTAACGTGGCATATTCTTCTGCAAGAACCATTGCAATCATCCTGTCATCATCGGTCACGCTCCTCTGGCTGCTCATAGAGGTTGAGCTGGATGAGGCCCCTTCATTTGGAAACATATGTGTCATTTCCAACCTAGAGGTAGAAAAAAAAAAGATAAATTATATTTTATAATGATGTTCAACTAAATGCGCGGGCAGAAATCCAGAAGTTCCAGAAAAAAACAAATATCTAAGCAAAGCACACAAATGGGAAGTGCAAATTTATGTCAAGTATACAACTATACATAATGTTAGAAAATACAACAACAACAAAGTTTTTTTTATCTCAAACAAGTTAAGATAGGCTAGAAATGAAATCTATTCAAGGTTAACGAGACGAGAGCCTTAAAAACCTACAATGTTAAAACCTAAGCCGTACATCTTATCATCTGAGCCGAAAGCCTAAAACACTGCTCCTAAATTTTCTTATGGTTCCAGTATGTGGATCGCTAACTTCCATATGCTCCTATCCAAAGCTAATTCTTTAGATGCATTTCAATTCCTCAAGTCACTTTTAACTGCTTTCTCCCACGTCAATCTTATCGACATCTGCCTCTTCTTGTGTTTTTAGTACGTTTTAAAATTCCACTACGTACCGGTGCCTCAGGATGCCTCCGTTGGAAATGTCCAAACTATCTCAAACGATGTTGGACAAGCTTCTCTTCAATTGGTGCTACCCCTACCCTATCACGTATGTTATAATTGCGGATATGATCCCGCCTTGTGTGACCACAGATCCACTGCAGCATCCTCATCTCCGCTACATTCATCTTCTGTATATGTTATCTTTTAGTCGCCCAACATTTTGCTTCATATAGCATCGTGAGTCTGATTGCCGTCCTATAAAACTTACCCTTCAATTTTTTGAGGGACTTTTTTGTCACACAGGATACCAGATGCTTGACGCCATTTCACCCACTCCGCTCTTATCCTGTGGCTCACGTCTTCATCAATCTCATCGTCCCACTATAGTGTTGATCCCAAATAATGAAACGTGTTCTTCCTAGGTATTATTTGTCCATCCAGCCTAATATCTCCATCATCTGCTCTAGCACCGCTGAAAAACACATCATATACTTAGTTTTAATCTTACTAACTCTAAAACCCTTTAATTCTATGGTTTTCCTCTACAACTCCAGATTCCTATCAACACATATCCTACTCTTATCAACTAGCACCACATCATCAGCGAAAAGTATACACCAAGGGATATCTCCTTGTATGTCCTGCGTGATTTCGTCCATCACTAGGGCAAAATGTATGGGTTCAACGCTAACTCTTGGTGCAGTCATATCTTAATAGGAAAGTCATTAGTAACACTATTACATGTTCTGACATTAATCACATTATCCTCGTATATTTCCTTAATTAGAGTAATATATTTTGTTGGGATTTTTTTTCCTTCGAAACGCCCACCACATGGCCTTCCTGGCACTTTGTCATAGGCTTTCTCCAAATGAATAAACATCATGTGAAGGTCCTTCTTTTGCTCCCTATACCTCTCCATAAATTGTTGTAGTAAGAAAATCGCCTCCGTGGTCAACCTCCCAGACATAAAATCAAATTGGTTTATCGTCATACTGGTCACTTTTCTTAAACGGTGCTCAATCATTCGCTCCAAAAGCTTCATTATGTGGCTTATGAGCTTAATTCTTTTATAATTAGTACAATTTTGAATGTTTCCTTTATTTTTAAAAATTGGTACTAATGTGCTTCTTCGCCACTCATTTAGCATATTGTTCAACTTAAAATGCTATTCAACAAATTACTTAGCCAAACAATCACCACTTCTCTTAGGCATTTCCACACCTCCATACGGATGTCATCAGGCCCCAAAACCTTACTGACTTTCATTCTTTTAAAGGCCTCTCTTACTTTCAACTCTCGGATTATTCAAACAAACCACCTATTGGTGTCTTCAAAAGCATCATTCATTGCAATCATACTATCATCATTGTCATGATTGAACAGCTTATCGAAGTCATCTCTCTACCTATCCTTGGTCTCCTCGTCTTTCACCAAAAGTCTATTAGTGTCATCTTTGATATATTTAACTTGGTTGAAATCTCTCGTCTTCTTTTCTCGAAGTTTAACCATCTTGTAAACAAATTCTCTTCCTTCTTTGTACTTAGCTTCTAGTAAATTTCCTCATATGCCTTGTCTTACGCCTCACCGCTTTCTTTGCATTCTTTTTTGCTGTTTTGTATTTCTATACATTGTCATCGCTCCTATCATGATGTATGTGCTTATAGCATATCTTCTTCTCCTCGATAGTTTTTTACACTTCCTCGTTCCACCATCACGTGTCTTTAGGTTCGCCTCTTGTCCTTCGGGGCATTCCAAGCATCTCCGTAGCCACCTTCCTAATACGAGTTGCCATTTTTGTATTTGCTAACACATAATGTTAGCAAATATAGAGGTAAATTAAGGAAATACAATCTATAGTAATATAAGATTATATAGCCAAATTCCATTTTATCCACTATATATTTAACAGGCACGAAAAAGCAACTGAAGAAAAAAGTGAGCGAAGCATGTCATAATTCACTTTACTGGAAAATGTATGAATGCTGAAATATTCTTATTCGTTAGAATAAAGAATAATAATTCTCATAATCATTTTCTTTAATATATCTAGGTTTACATATAGTACCTGCCTATTAGAAATGCATTTGATGCCATCACAGTTTTTTCTTCTTCTAATTCATGCTTATTGCTTAATTTGCATTTATTTCTAGCATGCGGAATGACTTATTTCCTTACATTCTCCACAGTTAGGGTAAAAACTCTAGCCACATATCACTAGGCTATAGATCCATTATTTAACAATATATAGTATAACCACTTATCCATGTGGACTTACAAGTTACAACGACCTTCCATAGACTTCCACTTATTCATGTGGACTTACATCAGCCTTCCACGGACTTATCCACCTCATTTTAGTTCTGTATGTATGAATTAGCGATGACCTCTCATGTAGATAATTGATCCGTAGTTCAGTATGCGCAATATGGGCATTGATGTTGAGCTTGAAGCACATGGATTGTCATGATTACACAACAGATAATTCGATGCTAACTCTCATGGATGCTGCAATTTCACTCAATTGGGGGAGGATCACTCCTCCAGTTGAAACAAGCTAATTTCTCTACCAGCTCTTTATAAGAGCTTGAAGGGCATTTGCATTTGTTCCTTGAATATAAAAGATTCATTTAGTGGCTACATATTGAAAGACAAGTTATTCTCCCGGTCAGGCCTACTACGAGGGCGAGCGGCGGCATGCACCGGCCCCAAAATTCGGGGCCCTGATCCCCATATACATAGTATATATACTATGTATACTATCCGTCTATGAGTCTATCCGTCTTCCGAATTCCCGGCCGGGCCGACTTCTCGTCTTTGGTCTTCTTTTTGAAATCTAACTTTCCGACTTCTTAGTTCTTCCGTGATTCCGTCTAGCCGTCTAGGGCACGCCGCACGCCGCGCCGAGCAGCGGAGGGTGGCCGTCTCTCTCTCCGCCGCGACAAAGTAGCCGAGCGGAGCGAGCGATCACCGCGAATTCCCAAACCAAAGAGTCCACATCTACATCACTTTGTCATTGCTTCTTGTAGTTTGCATATTAGGAATTTTTTAATCAATAATTAGTGCTTTGTAGTTACTAATTATACTATTGTTCTTTAAATTTTCAGTACCATGTCATCTAGAAAATATGCATCCGGCAGTGAAAAAAGAAAAAAGAGGGAACGAATAGATGAGTTGATAGAATCACAGAGAGGATCCATGGACAAATTTTTAAGGTAATATCTATAAACTCTTTGATATGAATTTTTCTTTAATACATAACGCATTTTAAGTGTTTGTTGGTAAAATTAGATACATATATATGTGTGTGTAGATTTATATTTAGATATTTATACTAAACCCCCTATTTCTAGTTTCGCCCCGGACCTCTAAAATCCCAGGACCGGCCCTGCTCCCGGTACAATACACCGCTGTTAGGCACCAGAACAGGAGCTATACCATAGATCCTGCCTACCTGTGCTCCAACGCCAAATCCCAAGGGTTTTCAGTTGGGAGATTGGATCATATTGTTAGCACACGTCCGTACGTCCAGTGCTGGCGCATATACCATGCCGTGTGTCCGCTGCGGACCCACACACGCCATGCGTCATATGCCCACGCCCCTGACCTGTACGCGCCCGTGCCCCGGTCCCCAGGTCTTAAATGGGCTGCGTACCTCACGCATTTGAGCCCACGGGCTGCCCGCAAGCAAGCCCTTTAAACAACAACCTTATAAGTGGTATTGGGTCTTCTCCCCCCAAAAGACTAGTCCAATGGGTGGAGGCTCCCTCACACTTATAAGTTGTGCTTTTTTCTTTCCCACAATCCATGTGGGACTATTTTCCCAACAATCTCCCCCTCACACATGGATTGTGCACATCGCACTTCTGGGAGATATTGGGTGCCTGGCTCTGATACCACTGTTAGCACATGTCCGTACGTCCAGTGCTGGCGCATATACCATGCCGTGTGTCCGCTGCGGACCCACACAGGCCATGCGTCATATGCCCACGCCGACTTTGACTGCGCGCGTGCCGGTCCCAGTCTTAAATGGGCTGCGTACCTCACGCATTTGAGCCCACGGGCTGCCCGCAAGCAAGCCCTTTAAGCAACAACCTTATAAGTGGTATTGGGCCTTCTCCCCCCAAAAGACTAGTCCAATGGGTGGAGGCTCCCTCACACTTATAAGTTGTGCTTTTTTCTTTCCCACAATCCATGTGGGACTATTTTCCCAACACATATACCCTCCCTTTAGTTGGGAAATTGAGGATTTACCCTCCACATCTCGATGACACGTGGGGTCATCATAAGTCACTGACACATGGGATAGGAGGGTAAATCCTCAATTTCCATCTAAATGGAGGGTATATGATCAATTTTTTCTTTTCAGTTTGACTAACACATTTAACCGTTCAATCGTATCCAAAATAAGGCATCCACTCTACATTTTCCCATTCATTATGGCCGATTCCCACCCAATGAACTCAGGGCGAAAAATCCATCGACTTTAAGCACCAGGAAACACAGTTTTGCTCATAAAGCGACGTAACAAGCTACCTTTGTTCGGCTGACATTTCTAAACCGGACGCCAAGAACCTAGAAAAAGGGGGAAAACAAGACCATATCAAGCCATTCTAAACAAAGAGTTTGGTTTTGTTTAGCAAGTTATGTAATGAGGTAGGAATAGGGCTGGGACTTGAGTTCCATTTCTTTGTTCCGTGTTTTGTACACCGTGTAGTGGTTTGTAGTCTAAGTACTATAGGTGTGTTCGAATTGGCTGTACTCATTCACTTGTGAATGATGGAGGCCGGAATATTATATTCCTTAATCTAAAAAAATCAAGCCATTCTATTAGGCGGATTAGCAAGATCCCCTAGCAATTCCTCGGGCCCCGCGCCAATCGAACCCGTATTCTTACCCCTCGCTATCGCATAAACAGACCCCCTATTAAAATCCAAAGCAAAGAAAAAAGATCTCTCCAAATCAACAAGCATCCACGGAACAGAAAATCGTACCACCAGGAGCAGCGGAAGAAGAATAAGGTGGAATGGAGGCGAGGCCGGGCTGGGGCGCTTCGATTGATCGGAACTGGGGGGCGCGCTGGAGCAGCAGATTGGGAGGAACGCGCGAGGGGCCTAGGCGGGGAGAGGAGAGGGAGGTGGAACTGTGGAAGAAACCGGAAGGAGAAGCGGACAAGCTTCTTTCTTTCCGCTTTGGAGTAGTAACTGCGGTATTGATTGCGTCGGCTGTGCTGGTGTCCCTTCTTTTCCCTTCCGCGGCCGCGGTTTCTTCCGCGTACTGGCTACCCACCACCCACCGGGCAGCTAGCGGAGCGAGCGCCGTTCAGCCTCCCCGGCCTTTTCTCCGGGCCCCCCTGATTTTGACCTGCTGACAGGTGGGTCATGCCTCGAGCAGTTACATCTCTACATGGACTAGCCAGGTCACTTTTCTTGTGGACTGCTTTTATTTATACTTTTTAGAGCAAGACTAATAATACAGCCTAAAAGCTGGTTGTATAGATATTTACAGCCTACTTATTAGTTTATTCATATAGTAGTTTACAGCCAGCTGAAAGCTGTATGACCCACCCTTTTCTCTCATAAAATTTCTTGGTTCTTATGCTTCAACTGGCTGTAAACTTACAGCCCACCTCTCTTCTCTCTCCTCCTCTCTCTCCTCCACCTCAGCATACAGCCTACTAACAGCCTCTTATTATACTTGCTCTTAAGACGACGACAGGTTATAAAAACATTGATGCAAATAACGTACACGGTTTTAAACCCAGGAAATTATTTGGAGAAATGGTTTCGCGAAGCCGTCTCGTTTGTTTCAGCTTTTAAAAAAAGTTAAAACCAAAAGCCACTAAAAACTAAAAATAACAGGGCTTAGCATCCACATGTGGACTAGGCCAGGTCACTTTTCTTTCGGGCTGGCTTTTATTTATATTTTGTGAGACGACGATGGACAATGGAGACACCGACGTGGACGGCGTACACTATTTTAAACTCAAGAAACCATTTAAAGAAGTAGTTTCGAGAAACCGTTTCATTTATTTCAGCTTTCGAAGAAGTTGAAATCAAAAGCCACCAAAAATAAAAAATAACAGGGCCTAGAGCATGCCGGTTGAGAAATAATGGACTTCTTTGTCTAACTTTGCTTAATCGAAACTATTACGGTACACATGTTTTAACCTTTTTATTGCCAATCTATGAGTCGAAAGACATAAAAGAACAAAAGAGATTTACATCGGGTTAAGAAGGTATGCTAAACGTTTACATAAGTGATCAAAGACCATGTCACTTATGTTGGTCCATATCGCCCAAGTGACAACTGCAAAGCCAAATAGAGATAGCGTCAAACGATTATTACTACTACTACTTTGCAGTCAATTGTCCTAAACATCTTGCAAAGAGACGGGAAAATAAAGACATCAAGATTTAACAACAGAAGTAATTGCAGAAAAGAAAATTTTCCTCGGTAGACTGGTGAGCCGGCTTGGCATAGTACCATCATCATTGCACCGACATCCTACAGGTTGCCATGGCCAAATGAAACCAATGAACAAGGTAACCAGTAGGGAATAGAGGACACTGTAAGACTTTAGACAGAAAATGAAGCAATACAGAGCTCTAAAGTATGTAACTTACCAAAGTATCTCCTGAATTCTCATCTCTTGAGCCATGCATACCAGGTTCAAATGATTTCTTCAGCACTCCTATGGAGCAACATAAAATGGTACGGTACATCTCTTGTATACTAGTTAGTATTCATGCATCAATAAATATCAAAAGCTGAAATGTATAAGGCAACATGGCTATCAATTTGAATTGCTCTGTCCCTGCCCTCCAAATATTATGACAGCCATGTATTGTTGCTTAAAATCTCTTGATTTCTTATAACCATATTCATTATTTGCGAAAAGATAGATGTTGCAGGAAGATAAGTGGCCGACGAAGATATAGGAAGCACCGATACTCCGCCGACCTGCTGTACTCGTATCCAATATGACGATATGTACTGATACGTGGAGATATGGTATCGGTGGAGTATCGGTGAATTTCAACCAAAAAGAAAACAAAAAAATACGCGACGATACGTCTTTGATACATTTTGGCCCAATCGGCCCAACACACCTAGCCGACCCACTTGTGCTAGTATTTCTCCGGTTTGCAACCCCTAATCCTCAGTCCCTCACTTCGCATCCTGACTCCTCGTCGTAGCCGCTCCCCGCTCGCCTCCGGCGCGCGCCTGGAGGTCACCCTCGCCGACCTGATCCCTCTCTCTCTCTCATTCTCTCCACTCCCTCTCTCAGCCACCCCTCCCTCTGTTTCTTTCTCTTCATACGAGCCGACAGGCGCCGCCGCTTAGATCTGCCACCCCCAGCGGCCTCCCTCGCTGCCGGTGGTCTCCTCCAACTCCCTTTGTCTCCCGCTACCTACTACCTACCTCAGCTATCCCTGCCACCGCCTACCACCTCAATGCCGTCGAATCCTAAGGTGCGCCGCCACCGAATCTACCAGTTTCGGTGGTCTTCTCCAACACCGACGACTTCCCTGACCTCCTCTCGCCTTCCTCTACCTTTCCCTACAGAAGTCCTGCATCGGCTCCTCCTACGACTCCAGCGCTACAGAACTCCAACTGGCGGGGTCGTCTTCCTCGGCTTTGGTGGCTTTGCCACCGACCTCGACAATGATGACCGGCGCTGCTCTACATCGGCTCCTTCGCTGCTGTAGAGCAATCTAGTATCTTAAATTCCTTGGTATGACTAGATTGCACAACTTTTATCCAACACTTTTTACCACTTGGAATCATATCTACGTGTATTCTTGACTTGATTGATACTCAATGTTCTACTATAAGAATGATTTTGCTATGACAACAACCATGGCATTATGCTTCATTGACCTATGGGCTATGGTTATCATATTAAGATGGCTTGGGAGCTACTGTACAATATCAATTGTGACTGCAAAATTTTATGGAAAAATTTAAAGCAGATTTGCACCGTAGAAAAATAATCTAGAAAATGAAATTTTACGGAATTTAAAGCGATCTAGATTAGACAATTCAATCTACGAGTGATTACCTTGCGATTCACCAAAGCGATTTGTGCCAATAACGTGTTGAGAAACCGTTGCTGGCGAGTCTAGTCCGATCATTAATCCTATGCCAATTTAGATGAATCAAATATAGAATAATCACAGAATAATACAAAAATTAAACACAGAAAGATAAGAGACTCCTTTTTATTGCTTTCCTTTCTTAAAAAATACAAATGATAATAATAGAAACTTACTATTTATAGATTAATTAAAAAATATCTACTAATAGACTGAGCTTATAGACCCGACCCAGATTTCTCAACACCGACTACGGGCCAGGCAGGAAATATCCGTTCTGTCTTCACCCAAGTGCACGCCCAACAGTCTTTTTCCAGCGCACCAAGTGGCGTCCCGGCGGGCCCAGGCGTCAACACGCGTACGTGGCGCCCATTAATTGGCCTCCCGCACGTCCCTCAGCCTCTGATTGGACGGAACGAGCCACGCCACGCCACGCCCGCTCGCTCCCCCGCCCCGTCCCTCACGTCTCGCACAAAAGCCGATCCCCACCTCTCCCCGCCCCCTCATCACGGCCGTCCAGCCATTCCGCTTCGCCCACTTCTTATACCACACCCCGCATTTCCCCTCGCCGCGGACGCTTCGTCCTGGAAGAAGCTTTCTAGTTTTCGCTCTAGAAATTTCTGGATCGAGAGATCGGGGAGGGAAGGATGGGAGGGCGCGCGCTCCTGCTGCTGCTGGTCTCGGCGCTGCTCATCCAGATCCGTGCCTCCGATCCGGTAATCTCAAGCGAGTTTTCGCTGTTTTTAGTGTGTTTTTGGGTCTTTTTTGGGGTGAGATTTGTGATGGTTTGTGTGGGTTTTGGTGGTGCAGTTGCTGTACGAGCCGTTCGACGAGACCTTCGAAGGGAGGTGGGTCGTCTCCGGCAAGGACGACTACAAAGGTATGCGCCACATTTCGTCTGCGAGTTTGCTTGGCTCGATCTGTGTGAGATCTGTGTTTTGGGTTGCCGATCTGTTCATGCGATCCGTCTTCTAGCTTGTGAGCTTCTGATCTCCTAAAGTGATTTTCCTTAATGCGAATCGTAGCGCGTTTAATTTTGTTGGTGTGCTGCATTAGGGGCGAGAAGTAGTTTAGCCGCGTAATTCGTCGTAAGATCCACATGTGTCTATATGTGGCATCTGTTGTTTAAGACCCACCTATGACGCGGATCTGCCGTGCCAATCCGTGGGTTGGCTGAAAGGCACTGAACGTTTCATGGTGATGTGTTAGGAACTAGGAAGAATTCGGCAGTAGTTGATACCTTGTCCTTCCACTGTTCCACGTTCCAGGTTGATGGGCAGATAACTGCTGAAGACAGAACATACAGTGTGCTTCGACGGTTGCTATCACCAAAGTGGCTGGCTGTAGTCGTGTGCCACCTGTTCTGTAGTGATGTATGTTATGCTTAGCTGAACCGCATTTGAAATACGTAGCATATGTGATGAGCTGCAACCAGTCACATTTTGCACTATCATACAGTATCTATATGCCTGTGATGGTGCATTGAGTTAATCATAATGAAAATGTTTCCGTACTTTCATTTTGTGCTAATGCCTGATGGTAGTTTCCCACTGCCATCAGCATTAGAAATTAAAAAGCAAAATGCAATGTGTAGCTATTGCTATTTGTAGTAACATTGATGTTGGCCTTATGAATTGGCACCGGTTAGATTAGTTAGTCCGGTTTCCATGGGAATTTTTTGCTCCTTTATATCACATGTGTCTTGGATCTAATACCAGTATAATCTGGTTTGCAGGTGTATGGAAGCACGCCAAGAGTGATGGCCACGAGGACTATGGTCTCCTTGTTAGTGAGCAGGCCAAGAAATATGCCATAATCAAGGAGCTCGATCAGCCTGTTACTTTGAAGGATGGGACAGTGGTCCTGCAGTTTGAAGTGAGGCTTCAGAATGGCCTTGAGTGTGGAGGTGCCTACCTTAAGTACATCCGCCACAAGGAAGCTGGATGGGATGCCAAGGAGTTTGACAATGAAACTCCTTACACTATTATGTTTGGTCCTGACAAGTGTGGTTCAACCAACAAGGTGCATTTCATCCTTAAGCACAAAAACCCCAAGACTGGCAAGTATGTTGAGCATCACCTCAAGTTCCCTCCTTCTGTCCCGTATGACAAGCTCTCTCATGTCTACACGGCTATCTTGAAGCCGGATAACGAGGTGAGAATTTTGATTGATGGGGAGGAAAAGAAGAAGGCAAACTTCCTGTCCGCTGATGATTTTGAGCCAGCACTTATCCCACCCAAGGCCATTCCTGACCCTGACGACAAGAAGCCAGAGGGCTGGGATGAGAGAGCTAAAATCCCTGATCCAGATGCTGTGAAGCCTGATGACTGGGATGAGGATGCCCCAATGGAAATTGAGGATGAGGAGGCTACCAAGCCGGAAGGATGGTTGGATGACGAGCCTGAGGAAATTAATGATCCAGAAGCTACCAAGCCTGAAGATTGGGATGATGAGGAGGATGGTGAATGGGAGGCACCAAAGATTGACAACCCCAAGTGTGAAGAGGCACCTGGATGTGGTGAATGGAAGAGGCCGATGAAGCAGAACCCTGCTTACAAGGGCAAGTGGCATGCACCCATGATTGACAACCCCAACTACCAAGGAATCTGGAAGCCCCAAGAAATCCCCAACCCTGAGTACTTCGAGCTTGACAAGCCTGACTTTGATCCAATTGCTGCTATTGGAATTGAGATCTGGACGATGCAGGATGCTATCCTCTTTGACAACATTTTGATTGCTGATGATGAAAAGGTTGCCACCTCTATCCTAGAGAAGACGTGGAAACCTAAGTATGAAGTTGAGAAGGAAAAGCAGAAGGCTGAGGAGGCTGCAGCTGGTCTTTCAGATGGCCTCTCTAAATTCCAGGTGATCCATTCTTCTGATCTTTTCAGCTGTTATGTTTGTTAATTTTCTCGGTAGCAGTGGAGCAACTGTGTGTGTTAATGTTGCTAGTGATTCATTCTTTCAATATTTTCCAGCTATTGTGTTTGTTAATTTCTTCAGCAGAGCATTGCTTGCATGTTATCGCTAATTGATTTGGTATGCTTAATGCAGAAGAAGATCTTTGACATTTTGTACAAAATTGCTGACATTTCGTTGTTGGAACCATACAAGACCAAGATTATTGTAAGATTCAAGACCCTTGCTCATCTCTTGTTCTCAAACTGCTGGGTGCTCACTCCAGAAAGTGACATCTTATCCTTCTATTTGTTTCACAGGATGTAGTTGAGAAGGGAGAGAAGCAGCCCAACATCACAATTGGAACGTTGGTCTCCATCGTTGTCGTCCTTGTGACCTTGCTCTTTAGAATCTTGTTTGGTGGCAAGAAGGCAGCGGTATGTTCCTCAACACAGGCCACTGCTCTGTTGCTCAAAACCTGAACCAAGTGATCAATTGTAATGTTTGCTTGCAGCAGGCTCCTGCAAAACCTGCAGCTGAGCCCAAGAAGCCTAGTGCCGCTGAGACTGACGCAGCTGGAGGCAGAGATGACGAGGAGGATAAAGAGGACAAGGAGGGGGAGACAGCGGCCCCACGCCGTAGGTCCCGAAGGGAGACATAAAACTCAGGCGAGGCTTCACTCTTTGGATGTTTCATTTCGGCCGTCTGGACTCGCTTTTTTTAGAACCTAGCTTTTTTTTGATGTTTTGAGTGTATAATAGGAGTTTCATGTCGCCCTCCGCTGCTTTCCCAATGCCGCTGCTCATTTGATACTCCAGATTAGGTGGTTAGAACCTCACGAGCCGGCGAAGGCTACGTTGTTCGGTTGTTTGTGTGCTGCCCTGAATCAGGTAGACAGGAGGTTTTTCCTTTTTCTTTTGTATGAGGTGAAACATGGAAGGATCTTTTGGTATTTAGGCACTGTTCGTTTACTCATTAGAAATGGTACATGCCTGGTTAAATTTTATGCTAGCTTCTGTGCTGGATGATATATTGACAATGTCGACATTGCAATGGTAAATAGCTGTAGTTGAGTGATGTTATCATGGAAGCATTAGCAAATCATTGCCATTTGTAATGCAACGATGTGTTAGCTTCTGAAAGCCAATTGAATCGGACAAATCAGCTGGTTTCCGTATGCGAATGGTCAGTTTTTTTAATGTGTTGGTCAGGTTATTTTCGATATCACGGTATACATAATTATATGTCAATTTCTTACCAATATCTTTCCTGAAATTATGGTTGTTTGTGACTGATTATTCTTTTTGTTATTTTCTCGCGGTCACTTCTTGCGGCTCTAGGATCAATTCAGTTTGTATCCAATCCAATAATGCATTTGCATGTTTTGTGTTGAACAACTTCCTCATGCTTGCCAACTGAACATTGGTTGGGTTCGTTAGTGCTTACGGCTTATGTACGGATAAACAGTAATGCGCTGCTAAACGGTGTATTTTTTCAAGTCGTGATCTACAGATAAATTATAATACAAATTGTACTAAGTTCAGTTGTACTGGTCAAAATTATATGTGAGTATTTTTCTTTGCATACTATCTCACAAATAGACTAGAATTCAAAAACCACAGACATAAATCATAAGTCTTAATCCAAAAGTACCCACACATCTATATTCCTTCAGTGCTTCAACCTGCAAGTCTACCACTTCTCGTGTGTCTTGCCTTTCGAAATCTGCAGTTTACACGCCGGACCAGCTGAAGTTGTATTGCAGCTACTAATATAGGCATGATATGCTTATCGCATTTATCGTTATGTAGATATCTACACTACATAGACCTTTGATTCACAATATAAAGAACATACATAGTGTGCAAACCCGCAGTTCAGTACAATTATGAAAAAAAAACTATTTTGGTTTAAGCACCAAATCAATATGATAAGTTTGTTATGGTAACTTTTTATCTTTTGCACTTATCTGTCTTTTTTATTTATTATTTTAAGAAATTTCTCTTTTTTAGTACTACTTTTGATGAACATTGATTTTATTCGAGAAAACACAAATTCAATTTGAACTTTAATTTTTTATGTAATTACTTTAGAATTTTTCCATGTTAATCTGATTCCTAAATCCAAGTAGTTTGCATGGCTTTACAAATTTATACGTGTTTGATCGAATATTTAGTGGCTAACTGCGTAACTCAATACATAATGTTACCTATATATAAGGAACACTAGTATTTGGGAATTGCTAGCGATCCGGGTGCTAGGGCCCGGACACTTGGCTGCAACACTTTTTTTTTTTATATGTTTGCAATATTTTTGCCCGTATATATAATAAAAACAAACAAAAATGATGTGAGTATTCCTATTGGCAATATTTCTCGCTCATATTTACAACATTTTTCGGCTATATATATAACAAAAATAAAAAAGAACGATGTGGGTATTCACATCGCACGCTTCCATGCAACATTATTAGATACTGTGTGCAATAATTTTAATTATCGTATGTAACAAAAATATGCGATACGAAAGTCGATGTAGCATATACGAAATAAAAAATGTTACATGACGAAAAATATTACAATTATATGTAAAAAATGTTGCAGCTAAGCATCTAATACTAACGCCCAATTAAATATCCAAACGCTAGCAAATCCCTAGTGTCTGAACAGGACGCTAGCAAATCCTTAGTATTTTTTTTGAACGCTACTGGCGCGCCTTCGGTTGCGCATTCGACCACGAGCGCTGCTAGACCGCTTTCTTTTTCTAGCTCACGAGATCACGTCTCCCCCACTTCTCTTCCCTTTTCCACTCAGTGCGCACTACGCGACGCGAGGACCAATCAAGCCGCCACAAAACCACATGGCGCATGCCGTTAAAGAATCGGGATGATGTACCTAAAGCAAACAAAGTTTTGTAATACTTATTCATCTTTTTTCTTTAAATAATTATATCTATTAAACTAGGTATTTTTCTTTAAATAATCATATCTATTAAATCGGGTATTTAATTTGCATTCTATTTGAACCACTATGAACTATATGACAAGCTTAATAAAACAAAATATACATTGAATATGTTTTCAGAACATATTGATAGAATTGTTACTCAGCTAGCAACTCTAGATATCCGTCACTAGCGACTTTATCCATTGATTTAAATCATGATTATCATGGTGACAAGGCAAAAAAAAATGCTATAGCGAATATCAAAAGCTATCATGGTTGCTACAGTATATCTAAGTACTATCAAAAAGATACTAATTTTATTGCTTTTCATGTTATGTAGAATACAATATGAATAGGAAAAAATATAACAAGAATGTCAGGCAAAGTGCAACTAAAAAATTAGAAATTTACAACACTTTTATGACATGTCCAACCTAAATCTAAAAATATAAGTACATTATTTTTTAAAAAAAATCCAAAACATTCTACTTGATTTATTAGCATAAATAAAAATATTTTTGAAGCTTCAAATTTTTAAAAGTTGAATTCAATGTATAAAATGATTTTTTAACACTAGAAATAAACTCTCATTTCTTGAAATAGAATATAAAATATAAAAGTATCTAAAATTTTGAGCTAGAATTCAAGTACAAATAGTTGAACTCAAATTATCCTAAGATCAAGTTATCTTTTATAGATTTTCAAATGGAATTCTTTGGTTAAATGTCATATTGAATTTCCCCCCTATTTTTAAATGTATGAAATACCTTATTTTCAATTCTTTGTGCCAAAAACTAATTTTAGTTAGCTAAAAACTCAAGCTATATAATTAACATACCAAATAATTAATCACAAGCCTAAATAATTACAAAATGAACCATAGCGGCCGCTATTACCGCTATATCAGTTATAATGTAACAGTGTATATCAGTGCTATAGCTTAGCACCTAAGGGCGAAAATAGATTTTGTAGTTTTCAAATGAAATTCTTTTGTTTGCAATTCTCTGCTGATAGTAACTACATGTTTCATTACCTAGGAGATGACCACTGACAACTTTAGATGCTATTAACCAATAAATGCAGGGTACTAGTAGCTAGCAATTCTTCACTACTAGTAATTATAGATTTCACTATTTAGGTGCTAGCAACTAGCTACTCTAGGTGCTAAGCTGGTACCTATCAAAATATACATTAATTGCTAGGTCTACATATTACTTATTAGATTTACCTATTACTTTCTATATTAGTTGCTAATTAGCATATCTACATGTTACTGATATAACTAATGGCTACTAGCAGTTATGAAATTCAGAGTTAGCAATTAAAAGAGCTATGAACTGTAAGAAAATATCAATACGTTTACAAGTTTAATGAAAATTATCATCGTGGTGACTAGCAAAATTAGTTAGTTGAACCAACAAGTTGATTGGCAGCTAGCAAATATACAATTCATTGCAACTAGCAACCCTAGTTCTTGGCAACTAGCAAAATCTATGTTTGGTGGTACCCAATATTGTCAAAATCTCGATTCTGTCATACGATGATAAGATTTTACAATCCAAGATTGACTAGATCGATCCGATTATATGGTAGAATCTTAATGTTCTTACGATTCTACTCAAACTTTTGTAGGATCATGATCAAAATTTTCATACAATCCTACTCAATTCCGTCGATTCTATTGTTTTATTATAAATAATTACTTGTATACTTCCTTTTAATTAAAAATTTTAACTTTTAGCTCTTTATGCTCCCTATAATTATCATAAAATAACACATGATCTTAACTTTACTCTACAATTTATAAAGAAAAGTTCAAAAGATGTAATTTTAAAAATACAATAGTGTAATAATACATTGTAGGTTTATTAAAATATTTATTTAGTAGAATCAGGTACGATATTATATTTTATATCGATCTTACGATTTGTGATCCTACAAAAGAACCTCGATCCAATTCAGGATTATGATTCTCACAACCTTGGTGGTACCTATGACAAAAATGTTAATTTGCACTTCTATGGTGTTGGCACCAAGCAACTCTAGGTGTGGCAACTTCTGTTTAGTAACCAATTCAAGTTACTAGCAACTAGCAAAAAAATAATATTTAACCAGTTCAGAGTTACTAGCAACTAGCAAAAAATTAATATGCTAGTAGTCATAGTTGTGCAGTATCTAAGTGCTGGCAACAAGTAACTCGTGTTAGCAACTATGCATTTGAAAATTTTAATTTATCATTATGCCACTAAAATAAGAGCAATATAGATCTTATTTTATTCTGTTTGTTGTATGAAACATAACGATTTAATTGAAACGCAAAACAAACACTTGGTTGAAGAAATACACTTTTTATAAGATTAACAGCTGAATTAGTACAAAACTATGAAACCGTTTCACCTCACTAACTATGTAAATCGTGCGGCTCCTTTCTGGTGGCCTTCATTCTTCATCCAACGGTGCTGCGCGTGATAGAGAGGTTCATGTAAGGTGCGACCAGGAAGTGTTATTGGTTTTTTAATAGAGGAACATTAGTATTTAATACTTGCAAACAAGTATATGCTCATTTGGATTTCAGCTTTTGGCTTTTAGCTTCTAGTTTCTTAATTTGTTTTTTCTGGTTTTTTGGCTTTTTCTGTGGGCCTTTTTTTTTTTTGTCTTTTTTCCTGTATTCCTTTGCATTATCCGAGATGGGATAATCTGTTTTCTATTTTTATTTTTTAAAATTTAATTACGCTAAAAAAGTATCAATAGCTACAGTAAAAAATCTCAACGCAGGAAAAAAAATCTAAAAACCATGAATTTAATGCACCGCTTATTTGGCATAATTAAATTTTAAAAAATTTTAAAATAGGAAAAATATGTTAGGTCATTACGGATAACACAAATAAATATGGAAAAAAGAACTAGTCAAAAAACTCAAAAAAGTTAAAAATTCAAAAATAAAATAAAATTTATAAATAATAAAAAATTAGTCAAAGTTAGAAATTCAAGCTGAGGGGAGTGACACGTAAATCCAAACGAGCACTTCTAAGCAATGACTGCATGAGAGATGAGGCCAGTGCTCAGGTCTCACCGACACACCTAAGCAATGATTGCATGAGAGATGAGGCCAGTGCTCAGGTCTCACTGACACACCTACCTCACGTCGATCGGATCCTTTTCCTAGCGTCTCGTGTTGGCAAGCGCACGTTCACCCAACGCATCCGACGTGGAGTCCCCGCGGGCCCAGGCGGCATCGCGTGGCGCCCGCCCATTGGCCGCCACCACGTCCCGCACCGTCTCATTGGCCGGAACAAGTCACACCACGCCCTTCTCTTCGTGCCCCCCCGACCCCACGCCCCGATCAACCGATCCCCACCGTTCCCTATCCCCTTTCCCCCATCTCAGCCGTTCGGCCATTCAGCTTCGCCCGCTTCTTATACCGCTTCCCCGAGTCGCGGACGCTTCGTCCTAGAAACTTTGTTTCTCTCCGGAGATTTCTGGATCGAGCGAGAGATCGGGGAGAGAGGGATGGGAGGGCGCGCGCTCCTGCTCCTGCTGGTCTCGGCGCTGCTCGTCCAGATCCGCGCCTCCGATCCGGTAATCTCAGCGAACCTTGGCGAGTTTTGGATGTTCTTGTCGGGTGTTTTTGGGGCCAGATTTGTGATGGTTTTGGTGGGCTTTGGTGGTGCAGCTGTTCTACGAGCCGTTCGACGAGAGCTTCGAGGGGAGATGGGTCGTCTCCGTCAAGGACGACTACAAAGGTATATCTATCCCCGCGAGTTTTCTTGGTTCGATCTGTGTGAGATCCGTGGGTTTAGTGGGTGTTTTGGGTAGCTGATCTGTTCACATAATCCATCTACTAGCTTGTGAGTTGCGAGCTTCTGATCTGCGATGGTCATGCACCTTCGTGCTAATCATAGTCTGTTTTGAGTGTCCTGGATTAGCAGCGGGAAGGTCGATCGCGTAATTTCCGACGAGATCCACAAATGCGTGCATGGTGGTTTGGCTCGCATGTTATACGTGCTTTAGCCAGATGTGCCTCGCTAGCTGCTCCTGCTTTTTAAGTCGGATGTGATGCGGCTTCTGCTGTTAGGATATAGTGACTTACGATGCGGAGCTGCTCTGCAATTCGTGGGCTTTGCTGATAGGCACTGAACTTGTCAGATTGATGATAGCTTGCCCTTTGGCAGTTCCGCCTTCCGGTTTGATAAACCATATAGGTAACTGCAGAAGAGACACTGTGTTTTGGCGGTTGGGATCATTGAAGTGACTATATGTGATGTTGTGCCTGGCTATTGTTTGATGATACGCTTAGTTAAACTGCACTACAAATTGCTAGCGTATGTTGATTGCAAACATGGAATTTGCAGAGTAGCATACAAGCATGAGTTATCTGTGACGTGCTGCATTGAGTGATATTTTGCAAAGTTCTATGTATGTGCCTGTGATGGTGCATTGAGTTAATCCTAATAAAGAGTGTTGCCTTGTATACTATTAACGCTAATAATTGCATTGTCCTGACATCATCACTTGAAATATTCTTCATACGATAAAAGCAAAATGCAAGCCTAGTTATTACTGTATACAGGGACATTGCTATTTGTTTTATGAATTGGCACCAGTTAGATTTGGGTAGTCTGCTGTTTGTCTTTTAGACTCTGTTCTCCGTGAAAACCTCATGTTCTATCCGTTGCTCTTTTGTAGCACACTCATCATAGATCAAATATTGACATACTCTGGTTTGCAGGTGTATGGAAGCATGCCAAGAGTGATGGCCATGAGGACTATGGTCTCCTTGTTAGTGAGCAGGCCAAGAAATATGCCATAATCAAGGAGCTCGATCAGCCTGTTACTTTGAAGGATGGGACAGTGGTCCTGCAGTTTGAAGTGAGGCTTCAGAATGGCCTTGAGTGTGGGGGAGCATATCTTAAGTACATCCGCCCTCAGGATGCCGCATGGGATGCCAAAGAGTTTGATAATGACACTCCTTACACCATTATGTTCGGCCCTGACAAATGTGGGTCAACCAACAAGGTGCATTTTATCCTTAAGCACAAAAATCCCAAGACTGGCAAGTATGTTGAGCATCACCTCAAGTTCCCTCCTTCTGTCCCATATGACAAGCTCTCTCATGTCTACACGGCTATCTTGAAGCCAGATAACGAGGTGAGAATTTTGATTGATGGGGAGGAAAAGAAGAAGGCAAACTTCCTGTCTGCTGATGATTTTGAGCCAGCACTTATCCCATCCAAGACCATTCCTGATCCTGATGACAAGAAGCCAGAGGACTGGGATGAGAGAGCTAAAATCCCTGACCCGGATGCTGTGAAGCCCGATGACTGGGATGAGGATGCCCCAATGGAAATTGAGGATGAGGAAGCCACCAAGCCAGAAGGATGGCTGGATGATGAGCCTGAGGAGATTGATGACCCAGAAGCTACCAAGCCTGAAGACTGGGATGATGAGGAGGATGGAGTATGGGAGGCACCAAAAATCGACAACCCCAAGTGTGAAGAGGCACCTGGATGTGGTGAGTGGAAGAGGCCAATGAAGCAGAACCCTGCGTACAGGGGCAAGTGGCATGCACCTCTGATTGACAACCCCAACTACAAGGGAATCTGGAAGCCCCAAGAAATCCCCAACCCTGAGTACTTTGAGCTTGACAAGCCTGACTTTGATCCTATTGCCGCTATTGGAATCGAGATCTGGACAATGCAGGATGGCATCCTGTTTGACAACATTTTGATTGCTGATGATGAGAAGGTTACCACCTCTATCCTAGAGAAGACCTGGAAGCCCAAGTATGAAGTTGAGAAGGAAAAGGAGAAGGCCGAGGAGGCTGCTGCAGGTGCTGACGGTCTTTCTGAGTTCCAGGTGAAACATTTTTCCAATCTTTTCCAGCTATTGTGTTTGCTAAATTATTCAGTGGAGCAATGCTTGCATGTTATCACTAACCGATTTGCCATGCATATTGCAGAAGAAGATCTTTGACATTCTGTACAAAATTGCTGACATCCCGTTCTTGGAACCCTACAAGACCAAGATCATTGTAAGATTCATGATCCTTGCTAACCTCATGTTCAAACATCGGACTATTTGAGTGTTTCATCTTGAAAGTGACGCACTATTTATTTGCAGGATGTCATCGAGAAGGCAGAGAAGCAGCCCAACGTCACAATTGGAATTTTGGTCTCGATCGTAGTTGTGGTTGTGACCGTGCTCTTCAGGATCCTGTTCAGTGGCAAGAAGCCAGCGGTTAGTCGTTGTTTCAACATATGCTACTGCTCTCCTCACTCGAAACCTGAACCGAATGACCAATTGCAAGCTTTGTTTGTAGCAGGCTCCCACGAAACCTGCAGCTGAGGCCACGAAACCCATGGCCAAGGAGACTGATGCAGCTGGAAGCAGCGGCGACAAGGAGGATAAAGAGGATGAGAAGGGGGAAACTGCAGCCCCACGCCAGAGATCCCCAAGGGAGACATAAACCTCAGTCTGGACGCGTCTTATCCCGGCTATTTTGGCGCATGCTTTTTTGAGAACTTGTTGTCTCTTAATGTTGACTGTATAATAGGAGATTCATGTCACCTCAGCTTCTTCCCTGCTGATGATTTGTTACCAACTGTCTAAATGGTTAGAACTTCACGAGCAGTAGATTAGTCTTGTTGGGTCGTTTGTGTTCTCTGCGTGACATATAATCACTTCCTGAATCAGATAAGAGTGATTTTTCCTGGTAGATCGGTTTTTTCCCGGTAGATCAGGTGAAACGTGAAAGAATCTTTTGAGGTTTGTTAGCTATGCGTGTCTGGCTAAAATATGCCTAGCTTGCTGGATGTTCTTACAGCTTCTTCAGCGTGAGATGTTGGCTGCTGGATGTCCTGTCGGTACTCTGTTTTCTTGCAATGGTGAGTACATGTAGTTGAGTGATGTTGTCATCATACCATTTGTGATCATCAACACAGAAATGCACCGCAGCTTCAGCTGCGGATGAAAAGTGAAAACAAATTGAACTGAAGAAACATGTGCTGCTGGGGGATTTAGCAATGGTAACGTGCCATAAAGGAAGAACTGGTAAATCAAACACGAATGTTTATAGCTGTAAGTAATTCTGAAACGTGTACATGATACACTAAATTTACAAACTGTATTACTCTGGTTAGGCTAGGTGTTTTCAACTTCAACACGGCGTCTTTCTTGACAGCTTCACCACCGGTCGCCCCACTCGGGGACCGCCGGGCACCCACACACCCCGGCGTGCGACGCCGATGGTGGTGGTGGTGGGAAATAACTTGAGGGTGCCAAACCGACAGGTGGGTATCTGCCGCATGGTGCATCCGGCAACAACGGGTAAACAGCGATTGGCTCTTCCGCCGCGACTCCGCACACTTTATCCGGCAACGGTGGTGGGTAAACCCGAACCAGCGGTCGATGACCAATGGATGCCTGCCTCTGCTGGGCTCGGCGATGTTAGGATTGAATCGCTCAATCCTCTCTTTTGTTATTCTGGATAAACACACACAGAACGAGACTAATACAATATTGGGATTAAATTACTCAATCTTTTCTTTTGCTGCAACTCACCTTTTTTTTAACTAAACAGGAATTACACAGTTTAAATAAGCCTCATGCACACACAACCTCCACACAACCACTAACTCTACTAACATGGACCTATTCTCATACCTCTTTGAATCTCTCCACGATCCGCATGACTCAGGGCAGTTTATCGACTCAGACTACGATCGCTTCTCACGGCGCTTCAACTTCCGACTTCCCTCGGTTCACGACTGCTACAGTACTTACGACTACTATAGTGATTTCGTCTACTACGGTGTCATTCCGAGTACTAACTACTACATTACTCAAAGTTACAGTATTTGTAGCTACAATGCTTGGTGTACAGTACTCGAAGCCTCTGACTTTGACTTCAACTTCTGTAGCTTTCACGACCACTTACAAATCATCAAGATTAAATCTAATATTCTCCCACTTAATCTTGATATGTTGACTCACCGATACGGATCACCAACATCTTCTTGCCACACGCAGCGGCAACCGAGTCTCCCACTCGGCCTTGGTGAGAAGCAAATGCTCCTTGCCCCCTTCTCGCGCTTGCGTATCCGCTCCTCGTACACTTTGAGGCGACCAATCGTCTCCTCAAATGGCATGGTATCCACATCAGAGAATTGCTCAATTTGCAGCAATAGCTTGCAAAAACTTGTCAGGAACTGAATCTTGCAACTTCTTGATGAGTGGTGTCCTCTAGGGTGGCGCCAAGACCACTAAACTTGCTCGCTAGCCCACTAATCTTGCTAGCAAACTCATCGATGGAGTTGCCTTCCTTCATGCGTAGGGCCTCGAATTCACTTTTCAAGGTCTGCAGCCGTGCCTTCTTCACTCGATCGGCTTTTGCTTTCAAAAATATACATTTCGCTTTTGCTTTTACTGAAGTAACAAAGGATTTCATGTCATCCACTTCAGCCTCCTCCAACTTTCCACGCCTGCAATTTTTAAGCAAACCAAATTTAAATCCATTTTCTTCAAAGTGAAAATCAATAATCAAGGAGACAATGGACGAAAATGTATGGGTATAAAGAAAAGAAATCCGTGCAAGAACTTTGGCACAACATGTTGTGGACTCGTATTAGCGGAAGTGCTATACTAGAAGACGGCAACTGACTCGGTTGTGCCAGGCAATAGCACCGGCGATAACAAGTGACGCTCTACGGACTGTGGGCTGTGACAATTCGGCAACAGTGGCCGTTTTGGTAGGATAGCTATCAATTAGGAAACTCTTATTGGTTGTAAGTAGGGGTGAAAACGGATCGGATAGTTTTTGATCGATCCGGACAATTTTTGAATATGGAATGGTTCAGCTCGGATTTTTTTGTCGGAGTCTCAGATCGAAAACAAATACAATTTTTTCCGGAAACAAATACGAATACGATAGCGCGCTATCCGTCGAATACGAATACAGACTTGGACTATCCAAAGATGATGAAATCCGGATATCTAACCCACTGGCCATAAGTACTAAGCCCAAGGCCCAAGCTGCCCTAGGTGTAGACGTGTACTGCCGGCCAGTGGCCACTGCCCACTGGGCCAGTCAGCCTGAAGGCCTTAAGGTCAAGGGCACTACTTGAAATATGCCATTTTGAAACAAATAAACAGAGAAATTCTTCTCTACCAGCAAATTGATTATCTAAGCCAATATAAATACTGCATTCTAGAATCTAGATCATAAAACCAGCACTTATACACAAGCCGGAATCTGTATGTCATTATGCAACCATTCGCTAAAGTATTTTTGTTTTGCATTAAAAATCCCTTGCTTTTCAACTGCTGTTAAGTGCTAATAGTTTGCACTCCTGGAGGTTGGAGGCCTTTTGCTGTTCATGTCAAATATGCACATGCTTCTGATTTATAGCTTTCCACTGAGAGTTTTGGAATAGCAACTTAAGTTCTTTGCTTGTGCTTCTTTATTCCTGCAGGTAATAACATGTTCAGTTCGATGAGGATTTCAGTATCATGATTCTGAGTCAGCTATCAATGACCTCAGTTAGTATGCCATCAGTATCTGGGCTAAGCGATGCTGGTGGCGTAGTCTAGGAGTGGATAGATTGCTTGAATAGTATGCGTGTTAGTACTTATGCTATGTTCTTATGTTTGTTCAAATTGCTATCGTGTGTACTCTATGAATTGCACGTTATTGATACTTATGCTATGTATTGATTAACTATTGAGTATATTTCTATTGTGGATGAAAATACTTATACTTATTTAAATTTCATAAATGTTTTGACAAGATAAATTATTTTTGTGTTTTCATTGATTTTGGTTGTACAATTTAAGGGGTTTTATGTTCTGATAAATATTCGTGACCGTATTTGTTTGGATTTTTATTCACTCCGTATCTGTATTCGATATTATTCATATTTGTATTCGTATCCGAGGCATCCGTATTTGTATCCTCATCCGAAAACAAATATGGTCAAAAACATTATTCATCCCTATTTGATCCGTTTGCAAACCTACTTGTAAGTTAAGATGTTTTGAGTCAGATATTACTTAGCATATTAGAGTCAATTCCGAGTTTGCTTCTCAGACTCGGTTAGATATGATATTTGGAACCGTATTGTGCAGCCTGATATATAAAGGCTTCAGCTGTAATTTGAAGGATAAGCTTGCAAAAACTTGTCAGGAACCGAATCTTGCAACTTCTTGATGAGTGGTATCCACCAGGGTGGCGCCAAGACCACTGAACTTGCTCGCTAGCCCACTAATCTTGCTAGCAAACTCATCGATGGAGTTGCCTTCCTTCATGCGTAGGGCCTCGAATTCACTTTTCAAGGTCTGCAGCCGCGCCTTCTTCACTCGATTGGCGTCGAGATGTCTCATCTTTAAGCTCTCCCGCACCTCCTTAGCTATCTTCTTCTTGGCAACCTAGTTGAGCACATCCTCAGGAATGGCCTGAAAGATGCATGCAAGTGCTATCTTGTCTTTCCTTCTTTCCACGACCACTCCTGACGCGGGTTTGATTGCCTCCCAGATATCCTGTGCCTCCATACAAGCCTCCATCTTGATCGCCCAAGTGGAGTAGTTCGAGGAGGTGAGGATCGGGTACTAGAGAGAGACGTCTTCTTCCCTCATTAACCGCACCACCGTTGCCGCTGTTTGCTCAGTGGTAGACATCCTATTGAAGCGAAGGTACTTGGGCATGCACCGGATCAAGAACTCAGGCTCTGATACCAATTGTTAGAATTGAATCGCTCAATCCTTTCTCTTCTCACTCTGGATAAACACAGAGAGAGAGAGAGAGACTAATACAATGTTGGGATTGAATCATTCAATATTTTCTTTTGCTGCAACTCACCTTTTTTTAACTTAATAGGAATTACACAGCTTACATAAGCCTCATGTACACACACAACTTCCACGCACCTACTAACTTGGGCCTATTCTCATGCCTCCTGGAATCTCTTCATGATCCATATGACTCGGGCAGTTTATTGACTCAGACTACGACCGCTTCTCACGGCGCTTCAAATTTCCATCTTCCCTTGGTTCACGACTACTATAGTAATCATGTTTGCTATAGCACTTACGACTGCTATAGTACTTTCGACTTCTACAATGTCCTTCCGAGTACCGACTGGTATAGTACTTGGTACTACAGTACTCATTATACAGTACTCAGTGTATAATACTCGAAGCCTTCGACTGTGACTTCCACAGCTTTGACAACTGTTTTTACGACCACTTATAAATTATCAAGATTAATTCTAACAATGACATCACAACATCATCGTGGAAGACATAAGAGAAGGAGATGACCCCGTTGGGATGCTTCCCGTCAGGAGCAGCCAACTGGTACGTTGCTTGCTCGTAGCCTGCTGTGATGATGTCAGTGACCGGTACGGCCGCGGAGGCGGCAAACACGTCGCCGAGGATGGGTAGCTCCTCCCTAAGCTCAAATGTCTCAAGGAGCGCGTCCTCGCTTTCCTACTTGGCTGCGTCATCTGGGAGGTAGAGCCACAGGGGGGCATCCCACTCGGGGTTCTCCCCACCATCGCTATCGGCGGGGGTCGTGACGTGGTGCGCGCGCCAGACAGTCTGGTTCTTGTCGGCGGTGGATGACGTGACGGAGACAGAGGCGTAGAGGGACGGTGCGTGGAACGGGACTAGCGACCTGACTCTATGGCACGATATCCAGGTGATGTCGACAACTGCTAGCTGCTGCCACCGCTGTCGGTGAAGATGACCGTCCATTACAACTCTTCGAGCAACCAAGGAGGAGACGACGAGAGGATATCGTATCAGCTTGGCCAATGGTGGCGGTGAGTAGGGTTCACTATTTCAAATTTCGTTGCTTTCGCTACCCAATAAAACAAAGTCATTATGGTCAAATATTTTCTTTTTTGTTTGAATTATGAAGGGTGAAAAGGCCTTCAAATCCTACATTGATCCAAAGTCTCCTCCTAGGTCAATGGCAAGCCTCTCTCCCGCATGCCCTGTCAACCTGGGATCGAATCCCACCCCATACACTCGTTTTTTCCCTAATTTTACTGTGTTTTCTTATATGACATATGAGTTCCACTGACCTACCGCTCATGAAGGGCGCCCCTTGCCACCAGACCATAACACACTTTGAGATCAAGATCCCATTTTACTTCCTTTTATCCTTAATTGTAAAGTTTAAAATTTAAATTTGATTTGAACCGTTTGACCGAAATTCTGGTCAATTCGTCTCTTTCGTCATCATCCAAAATAAATTGTAAAACGAAATAATTTTTCTTGCAACTGAGCAGCCTCTGCCCTGCATTGCAACTGAGCTCTGCTGCATCAAGTTTTGCACGCGACAAGTTTTGCCTACGGTGGATGTTACAAATATGCTGTGTGTGCACAATCAAGTTCTCGTGCACGCTTGGACGGTGAATATTACCATCCTTGAGGGGGAAGAGGTATCAAATTTGAGCCGTTGATCATACTGATCGGACGACTGAGATTTGACAGTACCTAGTGGTACCGGACGCGAGATACCAAGAGGTACAAGGTACCAAGAGGTACCAAATTTTGAGCCGTTGATCACACTGATTGAACGGCTGGATCTAATTTGATACCTCTTGGTACCTTGTACCTCTTGGTACCTCCTCAAGGATAGAAAAACTGCTCATATCACAAATATATGTTGCATGTGCACTTGGACAACAAAATTGTGATTACCAAAATCAATCAAACGTGGCTCCATGCATGCTCCCGTTTCTTCTTTGAACATGATTCCTTTCGTTCCTTTCAACATTTCTCATCACCTTTTAGGCTTTAGCTCTGAGCAAAATATATTCTTTGCTTGTTCGTGTACCTAGCAGGCATCATTCTCCAATGTTTCGGTTTGTATATAAGACAGTACTACAAAGGGACATATGCCCTGCCTTCCAAGCTATTCGTTTTGCTGCAACCAAACCGATCTTATTCTTTCAACTCCACTTCAAATCCCTTCTTTTCTGTTCCAAAAAAAAAATCCTTCATTTCAACTTTCAAGAAATTTAACACTGCTGTTCTTTCACATCTAGGATTAATCCCTTTTCTAGTCATCATTACCAAAAAAAAGCCCCAAAAAATTGTTTGTGTTTTCGCTATGCTTGTTGTTCTTCCACATCTACAAATAGTCCATTTTTCTAGTGACCAATACAAAAAAACCCAAAAAATTGGCTTTCCCCCTCCACTATTGTTCTTTCTCATCTACAAATATAATCCCTTTTTGTAGTATCAATACAAAAAAAACATTGGCGTTTTCCCCTCTGTTGCTGTTGTTTCATATCTAATATTAATCCCTTTTTCTAGTGATCAATACAAAAAAACGTTGTTGTTCTTTCACATCTACAACTAATCCTTTTTTCTTGAGATCAATTTTAAAACTGAAAAGAAACGTTTTGAGCGCAAATCACACCAAGTTTTGCCTACACCAAATTACAAATATGCTGTGTTCTCGTGCAATCAAGTTCTCGTGCACTTGGACGACAAAATTGTGATTACCAAAATCAATCTAGGTCATTTGTAACGTTTGAACTACGAACCTGCGGCTGTGGGCCATCAATTTCAGAGGTCAATTCCTTGAGGCACACATTAACATGTCCTTTGGTAGGCATGCACATGGCAAGCTATCCCGTTTCTTCTTTGAACATGATTCGTTTCGTTCCTTTCAACATTTCTCATCTCCTTTAGGCTTTAGCTCTGAGCAAAATGTATTCTTTGCTTGTTCGTGTACCTAACAGGCATCTTTCTCCAATGTTTCGGTTTGTATATAAGACAGTACTACAAAGGGACATATGCCCTGCCTTCCTAGCTATTCATTTTGCTGCAACCAAACCAATCTTGTTCTTTCAACTCCACTCCAATCCCTTCTTTTCTGTTCCAAAAAAAAAAAACCCTTCATTTCAACTTTCAAGCGATTTAACACTCTGTTGTTCTTTCACATCTAGGATTAATCCCTTTTCTAGTCATCATTACAAAAAACCCCAAAAACTCGTTTTTGTTTTCCCTATAATTGTTGTTCTTCCCACATCTACAATTACTCCATTTTTGCAGTGATCAATACAAAAAAACACCCAAAAATTTTTGTGTTTTCCCGTTCACTATTGTTCTTTCACGTCTACAAAACATTGGTGTTTTCCCCTCTATTGCTGTTGCTTCATATCTACTATTAATCCCTTTTTCTAGTGACCAATACAAAAACAATCGTTGTTGTTCTTTCACATCTACAACTAATCCTTTTTTCTTGCGATCAATTAGAAAACTGAAAAAAAAACATTGCCTTTTTTCCCTGTTGTCATTGTTCTTTTCATGTCTAGATTTAACCCCCTTTTCTACTGATCAATACAGAAAACCCCCCAAAAAAAACCATTCACTTATCCCATTACTGTTGTTCCTTTACATTTACCAATACTAAAAAAAACCCCAAAATTTCATTGGCTTCCCTCCGCCCTTTTGAGATTTTTAAGTATATATATCAAGTTGATGGTATAAACTCTTGACAATGAGAAATTCAACAATCAGGTACTATATATCTTCCTTCCTTACTTTTTTATTCCTTATTTCTTTTTATTTTTATTTCCTATTTGTTAAATATATAACAAGGATCAATTGCTTCTATTTTCTCAGGAACATATAAGGAAGTGTGAGCTTGTGGAGCATAGTCAGAGAGACAATATATATCGGAAATCTTCAGTTTAAGTATTGCACAGTGTTGCCTTAATTCTTGGTGAATAACCACCCATAAGTTTCACTACAAAGAACCACCCAAAGGCCGTTGAAAGGTAAATAAACATTCATTCATAGAAGTGATTAATGCTAATTTCAACTAAGCTCATATGGTATCCATCCCATAATTTAAATCCAAAGCTCACCATATGCACAAAATAGAGAGACATTAAATTTAATATTATTGAACTATGCATACCCCTATTAAAATGACACACGGCAACTATCCACTTATTTTTCAACATTAAAGTAGAGGTATATGGTTAAAATATTATAATAACATATTTGGACACCACAATGGACATATTGTTGGACAATACTTTTTAAGAATAAGTCTTATAGTGTAGAAAAAGTTCACTATAGTAGAATTTCTGACATGGATGATTGTGCCAGTGAAGCATAATTTTTCATGCGTGGGATAAGAGTTGTCATGGAGTTCTATCAAGTCCGCTTTAGCTGGCCAGGCACATTGACGTCATCTATGTCTAGGATATGTAAGTCAAGCAATGCGGTCGAGGTAGTAAGTCGATTTGTGACCATATCAGGAAAGGCAAGCTTGTGATTTGTGACCATCCCTCATATCAGGATGTTGTGCAACAGTGATAATATACATAACAAAGTAGTCATAACAAAGCGTGTGACTCATATATTGTTGCATTTTACATTTTCATTTTGAAATATTTGTATTGTATGGACAAGTTATTTTGAAAAACTGATTTATGTAGAAGTACCAGCTTATGATAGAATCTATCATTATATAACAAAAACAAAATTACATGTGTTTTATAGCTGCTAAGAAAATAAGAGAAATATGCTAGAAATTCTTACTAAAAAGAAAAAAAGAAACAAATGTCCTTTAATTTTTTGGACCCTAATCACAACTGAATATAGCAGCCATTAGATGTTGCTAAGAAGAAAAAAAAAAGAAAAATGTGCTTGAAATTCTCCAAAAGGGAAAAGATCTGGTTTTCAATTTATTGGACCCTAATTTTGATCAAACTATAATATCCATTGGATATTACTTAGAGATATATTACCGTGTAATTTAGAAACTAAAGGAGAAGATAATCCTTCTCAATATCTTGCATGAAAGTACGTACATTGTACTTTATTTTCATGTGCCTTTAGACAAGCTAAGCATATAACTATGTGACGGATGCGACACTGCATATATGCATGGTTTGCGATGTTTAGGCATTTTTGGGCCTGTGTAACACAGTGATAATAAAAGTAGCTTCTGTTTGAATACAATGTCATTTCTGGCCCCCTCCTCAAGCGTGGGACTCCGTCCGGTCGACGCATGCGTAGTCTCGCACCCTGGCACCGCAGCACCTGAGTCATGCGGTCTAGAAGCACATGATACCCCCGCATCATGCTCCTCTCTTCTCGAGCTTTGGCTCTACATCGGTGAGCAATCACCACTGCTCGGGGTCACATTCGGCTTCGCCGATGACCGTGCGAGCTTCACCACACTTGGAGGATCACCGTCGACTACTTCGCCAAGCTCGGGCACCGCTGAACTCCTCGACCACCGGAGCCAAAGCGCCGCCACCACCCTCTCCTCGTGGCTCACAACCACGGTCACACACAACCATAACTGCTCCAACCATGCCTTTTCAACTATAGTCGCCTTCGACTATTGCCTCCCTTGACCACCTCGGCTTTCGAGTTTCGACTGCTACCGCTTTTGACCACCTCCGCTTTTGATCGCAACTGCTTTCGTCCACCGCCACTTTCGACCACACCCATGTTCGACCACTACCTATTCGACCACTGCCTTGCTCGACCACTGCCGTATTCGACCATGACAGCCTTTTTGACCACATATAGCCTTAGACCACTGCTAGTTTTGTCAGAATCATGTGCTCCCGGACAGTATGACTTGGGTGCTACGGTGCTAGGGCACGAGACTACACATGCGTCGGCCGATCGGAGTCCCGCGCTCAGGGAGGGGGGCCAGAAATAGCATTGCATACACCCAGGGGCTACTTCTTGATGCAGGTGCCTGATCTTCATGACGTTGGATCAAGGATAACTTTGGATCCATGCAACCTAACGGACTGATGGCGCCAACCACTGTTTCAATATAGCAACTTACAACAAAAGAATTCACCCAACCACACGCTCGTGATCATGTCTATCCGACCACAAACTAGACGTACCGCTGCTCCTGCGAACCACAAGGAAGCACAAGAACAATGGAGGTACTCTCAAGAAAATCACCCAATTCCCCAAAGGTAGCGTGTAGCATAAATTCAAGAATAAGCAATAGCTATCTTGAAAATATCGTGGTCTACCAAAAGATTATGTATTACAAGGCTTATATAGCCCTGGACACAGTCTGTAGGACCCCCTAGTCGTATTAGACTCGAACTCTTTCAAAAAGGAAACTAAAATTTTCTATCTCGGATGAATATGAAGATAAGCCCACATCCGTTTCGTAGTCCTTGAAATAAGCTTTCCAACAAGTCCAAGATCATCTCAATCGGACTCCGTATACGAAAGTTATTGCCCTTTAATCACAAGGGATCCCTCTGGGTTTGCGCTCGTAAGTCGTTATATCCACGTTGAGGTTGATTTCAACTACAACCACACTTCTTTTGTTGATATTGGCTTTGACCACTCGTACAACCACAAGTAGCAGTCGTTACCTTCAAAGTCATCTGAGCTTCAAAAGAATCGGACAATCGTAAGTTGTAGTCGTAGCGATGCAGTGGTCATAAGTCGTAGTCATAGCGGCACTGTGGTTGTAAGTTATAGTCATAGCGATGCAGTGGTTGTAAGTCGTAGGCGATACGATCGGTCGATATTCAAGTCCAGCAATTCGATCGGTTGACGCGCAAGCTTGTGATTTGTGACCATCCCTCATGTCAGGAAGTTGTGCATCAGCTCGCTTGTGTTGTAAAACGAAAGAAATTTGCACACTTGTTTGCCAAAAAAATATTTGCACACTTAGGTTGCCACAGTCATAATATACATAACAAAGTAGTCATAATTAGAGAGTTCAAAACAAAAAAAACGTAGTCATAATTGGGACTCTACATATAATTGATTTCTTTTGTTGATAGGTAGGATCCAAGCGTGACTCATATATTGTTGCATTTTACATTTTCATTTTGAATTTTTTGTATTGTATGGACAAGTTGTTTTGAAAAACTGATTTATGTAGAAGCACAAGCTTATGATAGAATCTATCATGATATAACAAAAACCAATTACATGTGTTTTATAGCTGCTAAGAAAATAAGAGAAATATGCTAAAAAATCTTACTAAAAAGAAAAAAACAAATGTCCTTTAATTTTGTGGACCCTAATCACAACTGAATATAGCAGTCATTAGATGGTGCTAAGAAAAAAAAAAGAAAAATGTGCTTGAAATTCTCCAAAAGGGAAAAGATCTGGTTTTCAATTTACTCAACCCTAATTTTGATCAAACTATAATATCCATTGGATATTACTTAGAGATATATTACCGTGTAATTTAGAAACTAAAGGAGAAGATAATCCTTCTCAATATCTTGCATGACAGTACGTACATTGTACTTTATTTTCATGTGCCTTTAGAGAAGCTAAGCATATAAGTATGTGACGGATGGGACAGTGCATATATGCATGGTATGCGATGTTTAGGTATTTTTGGGCCTGTGCAGCACAGCAATAACAGAAGTAGCTCTCGACTGCTTCTCCTCCATGCCCCCAATTTCAAAAACTTCACATCATTCAAACCTGAGAACACACAACACATTGGAATGAGGTAGTATCCAATTCTCATGTAAATTATAACCAAATTCAATTAGGAGTGAATTCACCTGTTAGTTAATTTGATTAGCCCGTGCTCATGTAATCGGTCCAATTGGTGCCTTCAGAATGTCCTCATTATTTTCTGGTATTGCTGTGTTGCACAGGGCCAAAAATGCCCAAAATTCATGGTTTGCATGGCTGCATGAACGTTTGGTATTAATTAGTTGTACAAAATTGACACTTCAAGGAGTGCATATAGGCTTCCAGACCTGCATGGCTGCATGCCTAAACAAACTTCTTGATGGCAAGGAGTACATGGAGCAGTTGAAATGGATCTCGTTCGTGGATCATGACCAGGGACGGCATGTAAGCAGAGAATGGTTGAGTTATGAAATTACCAATGGCCCAACTGCGCTTATTCTAAGAGGTTGCTCACATCAACTGTTCTTAGGCCAGTCTCAGTGGAGATTTCATATCTCAGTTTCCAACACACCCATATTTTGGAAATAGTGCAGAAGAGTTTCATCCCCATGAAACTCTCTCTACTCCCATAAAACTTTTATCATCTCTCTCTTCATCAATACAGTGCCATATCAGCGTATTTAATGCTCATGAAACTCCATGAAACTCCCACTGAGACTGGCCTTATGTTCCCAACTCAGTAGCTTCTTGCCCAAACTCTGTTTCCTTCGTGTTCTTGATATCTCCTATACTCCACTAAAATCACTCCCTCCTTCAATTGGTTGTCTAGTAAACCTTCGGTTGCTTTTCACTCAGAGGCTGCCATGATCTCAAAACTCTACTGATCAGTTCCTCCACAACTGGTACTGTAGACCCAGCAACCTATAGTAGTTCCTATTCACCACTATCCACTCTATGCAAGCTTGAAATTCTTGATATGAATGGAGTTCCTTTTTCTCATCTCACGCAAGACATGGGCAATCAAAAGAGCAATTTGATGTTCCTGGACATGTCCTATTCAAAAATAACTACTTTCCCACTAAGCTATTTCCAGGACATGTCAGACCTTGAAGTGCTCATCCTGGTCAAATGCCCCAACCTTATGGAATTACCCCCTTCTATGGCTGCACTGCTCAGCCTAACAACACTTGAGGTCACAGGGACTCAAATAGTATCTTTCCCTGAGAAGATATTTGAAGAAATGAAGAAGCTTCAATCGCTCAAGCTCATTGACAACAAGAAGCTAATTTCACTCCCAGGGTCACTCTCAAGGGCTAATGGCTTGATCGAGCTACACATTGAAGGATGGGAGTCGAGCATGGTGGAAGAAATCAAATTGGATGGGCATCCTACCCTGAGATCCTTCTTGCTGATCACTGCACCTCACATAAGGCGCTTGTTCTTGCACGGGTGTAGAAAGCTTGAGTCCGTGGAATTGAAGGACCTTGGTGCTTTGGAGGTGCTAGACCTGTCTGATACAGCTATTAAGGAGCTCCCTACCGACATCCCTAATCTACCCCAGCTTAGGCAATTGCTTCTCATGGGTGTTCCTTTTCTGAAGCGATTTCCTTGGCATAAGTTGCAGCGACTCCTAGATGTGTTTTGCCTGGATCACTGTGCAGAAGGAATTGGTAATCATTCCGATAAAGTTGCACAGGTGTGCATCAATGATGCCAAGTTATTCCGTAGCTTCAATAAAACTGCTAGGGATTTAGCAAGGGATGGACGGCTTTTCTGATCTTTCTATGTTCGAGTTGCACCATGCAATGCAAATATCAGGCAGTTGCTAGAAGAAGAAGGCATGCTAGATAGCAAGCTGCGGGAATTAGTAAAGAAGCAATCAACTTATGTAGATGTACATAGCAGCTATAAGGCAGAGGAAGTTGCTATTTTCTCGCCGGTGACAGCTCCCCTTTGCCGAACAGGGCGTCATGTGGAGATCTCAGCAATGGATGGGTATCCTGATGATTTATACCGTCTTCTACAAGTCACCAGATCAATATTTGTGACATGTGATACTTCTATTTCCAACCTTTATGATCTAAGTAGCTTCGATGAGCTGGAAGAATGTGAGCTTCGGTGGTGCCATCAAATGGAGGGAGTTATCCACGGAAATATGAAGAATCTACAATGTGTACAAGCTAGTAATCTCAAAAGTCTAGCTAACTTCTGCGTACAATCCTCTGGACAACCCAACTTTAGTACACTAAAGCATCTACACCTGGAGTACTACCCAAGATTAAAGGCCATGATGCCAGATGGAACATCACTACCATGTCTTAAGACGCTTGACATCTTGTTCTGCTACAACCTCAAGACAATTTTCTACCACGGTAAAGAAGCACTACCTCATTCTTATCAGCTCCCACGTCTCCAGGAGCTGCCACGGCTGCAGCATCTCCGCGACAACAATGCTGTCATCACCGCACCAACGTGGAAAGAGTTCCATGTCCGGGGGTGTTGGAGCCTCCGCCGACTCCCGCACCTTCAAGATAAGCCGAGGATGGTGGAGGTGAATGGGGAGAGGAGCTGGTGGGGCAAGCTCCACTGGGACTCACCGTTGCACCGCAACAACTACGACCCCAAGCTTCCCCCGATGTTCGCCTCCTTCGACGAGCGTGCCGAGATCAAGAGCTACCTCAGATGAACTGTACCCAAGCTGATCAAGACATCGATCCATGCACCCAGGAGTTGGTATGTGACTTCAAACGCTCTGTTCGTCAATCATTCACCACAGGCTACCTAAACACCTACCATATTAACTACATTCCGCCATACATACGTACCGTATATGTCACCTACTATACCCTTGTTCCGCCCATGCATCCATGCAGATTTCAGAAATGCCCATCCCCTACCTCAAAACATGCTTGCCATCGAAAAACAAATCAATTAGTTATGTGAGTTCTACTACAAACACGAGTTCTTTGCCAGTTGTGGTGTGCTTATACATTTAGTGTTTCCAAATAAAAAGGTTAGTTTCCCTGGTTGATTTTCGACTAGTCTCTTAGCCAGCCATCCAGTGACAACAAAACCAGTTTGCCTTGCGTGAAGTTAACCTTATTTCCAAATATTATTGGAGTGACAGATTTTCTATGTTCAGTGTGATTGTTTATGTATGTCGTGTTTAATTGATTACTATGTAATGTTCGTGTGAGGCGTGATATAAGTACCCACTATTTAGTAATAAAGTGCGATTTGTAATGTTGATTGGCATGTGTATCTGATTTTTGTGCTAAAATATACATATGTTGTGTTTCATAGGCTCATCACTTACCTCTGAGTTACTGGAACTATTGTACCAGCATTACTGAAACACGGACAAAACTAGGACACTGGTTTTTCCTTGAGTAACGTTTTCTAGAGCTACCATTTTAGAACTAGTGAAGTTTAATTGAAGTTACCTCAAGATAAAAACTTGGCATGCAAGTATGCAACACTGCAAACTGGGCTTTGCATTAGTGAAGGTTCTGCTGTCAGATTGATCGAGAATGGGTTCTGCTGTCAGCAAATTTCATGAAATCATCACAAACCGGGAAAACAAACATGAGTAAAAGTTAATCGTAGGTAGTGAGCGTTTACTGTTTTGTCATCTTTCTAAGTAAGTCAAGATAAAAAGTAGCTGGTTTTATGTGTGACGCCCAAAAGCCAACAGAAGCACAGGCATGGCTACATGTGAAGTGTTAAGAGAGCAAAACAGGATATTAGAAGGCCTAGTGTAGAGAACAAGGAAGTTAGTAATGCATAACTGATCGCTGCTTGCTACAACAACTAAGAAGCTTTTCTATGATTTTAGAAGAAAAAGTCCTATGGGCATCTCCTAGTAGTGCTTGATTTTCTGGGGTAAAGAACAGGTGCATACATGACAGTTCCCTAAGAATAAAGTGAAAGGAAGGGGGCAAAAAACAGTTGAAAATTTTTCTTCGAAATTGTCTTGGCGTGTTAGTGAAATACAACAGCATAAATCTCATGCCAATTTCAAATATAAAGACATCCTACATACCGTGCACACCAAAGAAGGGAGGACAGTGTTAGAGTTAGTAATCTTATTTAAGTTTTATTCGAGTCGGTTTGTCAAGGTTGTAGCAGTGTACGAGTTGGTTTTGGTGTTCTAGTCGTATTTCAAGTTCATGTTGTAGTCGTAGTCAAATCCATCTCAGAGTCGTAGCAAGTCTCCGAGACGTAGTCATAGAATTTGGGTATAAAAGGGTAGATCAATGTAACAAGAGAGGGCAAGAAGCGATTGGTGTGATCGAACGAGAGAAGAGAAATAAAGAAGAGAAGGAAGGATTTTGGCTCTGGGAAAATCAGAGGTGTTTGTGAAGCTGGAGTCGTGATCATAAATGAGTTACGACCACGGCGAGTGAAGGTGTGCAAGAACAGAAGACGTGGTCGTAAGCGGGTTACGACTATGGTCACGGAGCAGAAGACATGGTCGTAAGCATACAACCACGGCGGTCGATAGAGCTTTCAACGTAGTCGTAAGTCACAATGTAGTCGTAATCGAGTTACAACTACGGTGATTGATGCGCGTCCAAGGAGTTTGTTGTGCAGTCGATCCAAACAGGAAGGACAAGGAGGTGGACAATAAGGCGGATCAGGCGACTTTGGCCATCATCTACCAAGCGGTGCCAGATGCGATGATGCATCAGCTCATTGGCAAGGAGACGGCACGGGGGGCGTGGGAGACGTTTTAGACGATGCACGAGGGCATTGATCATGTGAAGGAGGTGCAGCTTCAGAATTTGTGGAACAAGTTCGAGAATATGAAGATGGGAGAAACCTAGTCGGTGGACGAGTTCACCGGCAAGCTGACTTTGTTGTACAATCAGATTAACTCTCTTGGCGACAAGATGGATGAATCTGTGACGGTGAAGAAGTACCTATGCATGCTTCTAGAGAAGTACATACCTATTGTCACCATAATTATGTACTCGTCCGATCTGGACAAGAAGAAGATATAGGAGATCACCGGCTCCCTCAAGGCGCATGAGGAGTTATTGAAGGGGTTTCAGTTACGTAACGAGTAGGGATCTCAAACTCACAACAATCATGCATTGCTAGTAAAGGGAGATCCGAGATCTGAGACCACAGCGAGCGGAGGTGTCCACAGGAGCAGAAGACGTGGTTGTAAGTAAGTTACAACCACGGTCACGGAGCAGAACATATGGTCATAAGCGATACGACCACAGCAGTCGATAGAGCCTTCAACATAGTCATAAGTCACAGTGTGGTCGTAATCGAGTTATGATTACGGTGATCGAGCGATACTACGTGGTCGAATGAGCGGTTACGAGTATGCGGTCAAAGCAAGAAGGTGTAGTCAAAGCAGCCACAACGTGGTCATAACCAGACTTAGATCGAACATAGTTGTAACGACTGCAAGGTGGTCGTAAAGGCTGCTGTGAGGTTGTAGACTGCAATAGACAGTATGCTCATCTGTCCATTGCTGCTTGTGCATCCTCTTAAGGATTTCTGTGAGCACTAGTTCTCACTTTCACGATGTTCCTCGCAGCTAGCAGCCGGGCAAACGGAAACAACAAAGAGAATTTAAAAACATTGATACCATATTACCATAGATGCTTAGGAGGCAGAGAAGAACAACCATAAGCAAAGCGGAAGCGAGGAAGAGATTCAAAATGGGGGCAAGCTGGCAGCGCTGGCATTTCATCGAGCATGTGATAGGAGTATGTATGCGTACCATCATCTGCTCTTGGCTGCTACCGCTCTCGATGATTGTCATCATGGCTCCCCTCAACTTCCTACATACCTTAGCCATATGCACAATGTATTTATAGAAATAGCATTTTTGTTATCTGGTGGGTAGGTGGCAGTGTGGAAAGACGATGTGTGGGCACCTGCCGTCTCGTGAGTAGACGACAAGCGTCTACCGCAAGCCCACAGAAATAGTGTTTTTGTCGTCTGGTGGGCGGGCGGCAGCGCGGGGAGACGACACGTGGGCACCTACAGCCCACCCACGTGATGGCTCACTACCTAAATTCATTACTTTATATCATATTTGTTTGAATTTTTAAATATAGCAAATGAGGTTGAAAATTTACAAAATTTTATGCATAGACTCCTGACACAACGTACTTCATTGTGTAATTTTTTTTACAATTTTATCCCCTCTGAATATTGCTAAAAAATTCATACGATTTTGATATTTGTAGGAATTGTTACATATAGCAAACGAGCTCCAAAATTTATAAAATTTTATGTGGAGCCTCCCAACATAGTCGACCTAATTGTGTATTTTTTGGAAATTTTATGTGTTTTGAATTTGTCATGTTAATTCGTGATAATTTAATTGTAATTAGCGATATGCAAGGATGGATGTCCCCCCTTGGTGCTGCCCCCTTGCCCGCAGAAATGCCAGTTTGTCCATATTGTACCCCCTTGCACACTCCCTCCTTCGGACATGTGTTGGCTTGACATACCACCCCCCTCACCCGTACAAATGTTAGCATGGCCATGTCGCCTCACCTCACCCGCTCTCTCGTGCGCACATATGTCACTGTTACCATACTGTCCCCTGTCACCCGTAATGGTGCATGTCGACAACACGTCCGTAATTTCTGGTGGTAACTCACCGGATTCTCCTTTCGCTTGCTTCAAATACAAAGCTCTCACAATCGCTCATCTAAACTACATTTCACTTCTTGTACGAAGAAGAACCTTCTGTGTCATATAGTAACATAGCATGTCAGACACCGAGAGGTCAGTCGGAGCGGAGTCGCCAAAAGAAGACCTTCCCCTAGAAAGGAGGGAGGACTTCGGCTCTAACTACCGCTTGATCCCAAATAGGTGGGCTCAACCGGTATGGCCGAAATGCAGACACAGGGAGGACGCGGTCGTGCAGGTCACCGAAGGCCATTTCGATGGTGGATGATGTTTCTTCCGATGCCCACATTCTGGGGGTACAATTAACCAATAGTTTATTTTCTCTTACTGCTAATAGAGTTTTCATGTTAACCCTCCTTCCTAGCAGATGGCGAAATATGACTTCGTTCGCTTGATCGATCCTCCCCATAAACACTATGTTATGAGGTACGTGGATACACTGTGGGAGCGAATCTGATAGATGGAGGCATGGATTAATAGTCTCAATGAGGAAAACCCACCGACGATGGCCACCGACATAACTGGGGACGCCGAAACCAGCCCACCCCTACCCTTGCTGGACGACCTTGAAGACGACGGCTTCCCCGTTCTCTCCCCTGCCTTCGCCACCAGCAGCTTTCTCCCCTCTCCTTGTGGTGCTTGGTCAGGTAGGAAGCGGCGGTGGGGAGGCTCGGAGGAGGGGGCGGTCAGGATGCCCCTAGCTTGTCCCTTATACAAGAAGATTCCCGGTAATGGCCGCTCCTTTTCGAAGCTGTTGCGATCCGGATCGATTTAGTGGTAGTGATGGAATTAGCATATTAGGAGTGTACGCATCTTTTGCATTGAGAATATGATTTGTTTTTGGAGCAAGAGGGGTTAGTAGATGTTGAATATTTGATATAATCTGCGAATTGAACAAACCTAGGTACACCATTCACAGTTGACGCATTTCGGTATGGAGCGGCTGAAGGGTGCTCTGCCTATTTTCTTAGCCATTTTCATCATGATCATTACGGTGGGTTAACCAAGAAGTGGTGCCATGGTCCTATCTATTGCACTGCGCTCACTGCTCACTTGATTAAGATGTGCCTATCAGTAGATTCTGAGTAAGGCTTATTTTTGAGTGTTTGATGATGATACCTCTAATTTTCTAGCAGTAATAGTGCTATTAATACCAACTACTAATTGTGCAAATTGATGTTTGCAGGTATATTTATCCCTTGGATCTTGATACCGAGTATGTCATAGAGGGAGTGACAGTTACCTTGTTGGAGGCCAATCATTGCCCTGGTGCAGCTCTAATTCATTTCCGTCTTAGTGATGAAAAGACCTATCTCCACACTGGGGATTTTAGAGCAGCAAAATCCATGCAATTGCACCCACTCGTCCAAAGAGAGCACATAAATTTGCTTCACCTGGACACAACATATTGCAATCCTAAATACAAGTGAGTCTGCAACCTTGAACTTTAAGCATTTCCTCTTTTAATGATTTCTTTGCTAAACTGATACTTTGTTAGGTTCCCGTCCCAGGAGTATGTTATTGATTTTGTTGTGAGGACAGCTCAAAGATATCTACAGAAGCAACCAAAAACACTCATTGTTGTTGGGGCATATAGATTGGTAAAGAGGATGTATCTTGCAATTTCTCAAGCTTTAGAGGTACTATTGCCAGAGGTCTTTCTGGTCGATTTTTTTCCTAATGTTGTGCTGTCTGAAGTGGGCCAAGTGGCCATACAGGTCTTCTAGTTCTCAGATAATTTATTTTTATACATTTCTGAAAGGTTCCTATATACACTGATGCATCAAGAAGGCGAATTCTTCACTCCTTTGGCTGGCCGGACTTATCCAAAAGGATATCTTCGTGCAATCAAAGTTCACCGCTTCATGTTCTGCCCCTTGCACCTGTGCAACATGAGGTTTGTAAATGAATCTCAGGTAGAATTTTTCCAGTAACCTCTCTTACCAGGAAGCAGCTTTTCTTAGAACTTGAAGATGTGATGAACTTTAGTTTATTAGGGTAAACATCGCCGGGAGGAAGGCCGGACGGCGTTGGCCTAGTGGGATGAGAGACGAGTATAGACTGGGATGATAGAACTTAAGGAAGAGACTAGATTAATTTATCTTTATTTTTTCATTGCTTGATTCATAATAGATACATGCTAGTCCTTTTATAGGGATAGCTCGACTTGACTTTCAAGAAATAATCTCTATCTAAATGAAACATATCTCTAATACATGAAATATATCTCTAATAAATGAAATATATCTATAAGGTATTAAACCTATCTAATAAGGAAGTAAACTCATCTAATAAAGAAACTAACTATTCTTATCTCTATTCTAATTCATCTAATTATACCATATACGGGTGCTACAGTACCACGATGCTGTTTACACATGTGAATAGTACTGTGAACAGTAATTCATGCGCGTGATAACTTCTCCCCCTTCGGTGACAGCTCGTCCCCGAGCTATGGTGGTGGCCATGGCTGTAGCCATAGGAGACCCTAAGTTGATAAGATAATATGACGTTTACTAGTGACCTTGAAGATTGTGGCTTCCACGTATAGGTGCTGCCCAATAGACGCGGTGGCAACCACGACAGCATTGTAGTAGGCTTCCATGACATGGTTGTCGCGACAAACTTCGGCATGGTCATGGTGGCCTTCGGCAACACCGGGATAGGACATAGCACGGTCGCGGCGGGCATTGGTAGTACCACGGCAGGTCGCGGCAGCGACATGGTTGCTGCGACAGCTTTGGTAGCAACACGACTGCCACGACAGGGCGTGGCACGGTTGCGGCAGGCGTTGGTAGAATCATGGCTGCCACAACATATTCTGGCGGCGTCGTGGCAGCTGCTGGGAACAGCACTGCTGCTGCCTTTTGTTGTGCCTTCTTCTGATTCACGATCTTCTCGAAGGTAGTATGCATGTTGAGGAAGATCTCCGCCATTCTCTTGTTGATGTTGGCTATCTTGTTAGCGTTAGCCTTTATTGTGGCTAACGACTCGGCAACAGGAACCATGGTAGCACAAGTTGTGCGAAGGGATTGATTGTTCTGATACCAAATGTAATGAATTTAGTTCATCGGAGTAAACATCGCCTGAAGGAAGGGTGGACGGTGTCGACTTGGTGGGATAAGAGATGAGTATAGATTGGGATGATAGAACTTGAGGAAGGGATTCGATTAATTCATTTTCATTGCTTCATTGCTTGATTTATAATAGATACATGCTAGCCCTTTTGTAGCTAAATAATCTCTATCTCTAAGAAAACCTATTTCTAATAAATGAAATATATCTATAAGGTATTAAACTGTAGGACCGGATATGCAACAGAGGAGGGTGAATAGTGTCTTGAAAATTTTTCCTTAAATATTCACCAGTCCTTTACTCTGATAGTTACAAAGCTATGAAGATTAGGATATGAAATCTTCTTGAAAAATAGAGAAGCACAGAGCTGTGCACCACCAGTTAAGAATACTATTCGAAGATGCGATACGGATTGTTGCCGTCCGCATGTTCAGTTCTTCATATCCATGACTACATTATAGGCGCGTTTTTCGAGAATGTCGTCTGGAGTCTTGGAGTTTCCTTTTTGTAGGCTACCACTTGAGCCTTCGTCATGGAATTCCTTGCTGTGATCTAGCTTGCTAATCCATGCATGCGTGGTCAGCATTCTGATAGAACCAACCGTCTGATTCTGAAAACCTGTTAGCAGTCGGTCTCCTCCTGTGTAGCTGTTATGGTGCTGATGTGCTCCTTCTGCAGTGCAGGATGACACCTTCTTCTCCTGACGCATGGCATAATCCTAGAAGGCTTGTGCTTGTCGGTAGACTCTTCACCAGCATCTTCTCGTCTCCTGGAATTTTGAATTTTACTCGGCCTTCTCATGAAATTGTTTCACGCACACTCATGGTTTACCTTCTGAGTTAACCAAGCTACAACTTAATTCAGAAGTTAGGGGAATATCACTTTGATCCTTTTTATCTAAAATGAAAAGTGACTTTCATCTTACGGAAATAATACTCGTTTAGGACTGAACTACATGAAATTCACATTCCATGACAGTCAATGTACTATCCCTTGCCTGTAACACAATTACCACAGGAATATATACGAACATGATGGGTTTGGCCGCTGAGTGTGAGTGCATGCATTACCTTCCCCAGCTTATTCTCACTGGAAAATCAAAGGAAAGCAGCAAGTTACCATTGCCTCTCCTAGTTGTCTTGCATCCATAGCATTAGCATGGAACACACTGTCTACATCATGCCTTTGATCAGTTCTCTCATGTCGTCTTTTCTGAACTGTTGCAGCTGCAATTTTCTGTAGATACACATGACAGAACTGTTGCGTGGCAATAGGCAGGTAACAGCCTTCTTTAAGTCTGTATAGAACTATAGAAAGATGCATGGGTTCTGATGAACCAAACGCCAAGCGGAATTGCACAACCAATCAAGGGAGTATTATTCTCCTATGTTAAGACTAGTTCCAATTTGAGAGTTACTTTCACAAAGATTTTTGGAACTTTTCATGCTAATTTGATCTATATATGCTCAAAATTAATTGATTTGCATGATTGCACCTGGCATTGTCCATAAAGCAGGACAATGCTCTTTTGTTCCTCTAGATTAATATGAAGTCATGGCCTTTGCATGCTCCTAGGACAACTTGAACAACATGAAGAATTGAACACACTAGCCATTCGAATCAATACATGCCACACATTCTGGATTTCTGACAACACCATGTACTTTGTGTACAAAACTAAAAGGAAACCCCCCTGCCAAAGCTCTAAAGCACCTAGATGCCCTTTAGTCAAATCAGCAATGGCACTGAACCCATAAGTACCATGCAACAAGAAATGCTAGGTTAGCTCACCTTATAACCAAGTTTTGACAGCATCTCCTATATCTCATACGTGATCCCGACTTTGAGCAGCTGGTCTTTCGGGATGGACAGGATATAGTTCTTCCTCAAGAATGTATAGATATAGTTCACTACTATCTTCTTCACGACGGACGATTTGGGCTCTGTTATCACGTTGGCTTGCCCCATCAGGTACACCGTACACAACCCCTCGTTCCATCTCCGCGTCGATCAGTTGCTTCTCCTCCTCGACCGTCTGCATCGACTGGGAGCTAATGATGCTCGCCACATGGCTGGCCACCCGCGGCGGCTCGATCACCTCCTCACTGTGCACGACGGCGGCGCGCGATGACCACTGCGCCTCCGAAACTCCGGAGGTCTCTTCGTCGTCCTCCGGCTTCTTATTCCGCACGAACGCGCTCTCATCCAGGACGAACGCCTTCAGCCTCTCCACGAGGAACCTTGTGAACTCCCCAGGCTCCCCAGCATGTCGCTGTACTCGCAGGGCGCCACGCAACGGAACATGCGGTGCTCCCTCGGCCCGACCTGCCGGAAGAGGAACCGCTCCGCGGGCTCCACGCGCGGGATCTGCAGGTGTTTGATGGACATGAAGAGGAAGACAGAGTGCATGGAGGGTATCCGCTGCACCAGCCGCAGGAACACCGGGGGGATCCGTTGCGGCAGCTCCAAGTACAGCAGGCGCCCACCCGGGGATCACCATCAGCGCCATCTGGACGAGCGAGAAGCAGAAGGGCAGGTACCCGCCCTGGACGAACTTGGACAGTATGGAGGAGAGGTAGATCAGCTCCATGGAGCCGAACACGACGTAGAACAGCAGGATGAAGACGATGTTCTTCTTCAACGTGAGCAGCATCACGTGAGCAGCATCGAGAACACGGTCACGACGCAGATCCCTGCACATCACCGCCACCTCATAAGATACATGCTCTTATTATTAGCGTTGTATTCAAAGCCTCTTCAAAAAAAATTTCGGCGCCCACCGAAAAAACCGAAATTCGGAAATTCCGAAAATTTTGGTTTTTTTGGAAAAATTCGGTCAAAAATCAAAAACCAATTTGAATAAATTCGGAGCAACACAGCAGTGGCAGCCGGAGATTAATTGCAACTACAATTGCGCAAACGAATACAACAATTGAAGGATTGTGCTCAAGTTTGTGTCCAAATGCAGACCTGAATCGTTGAGGACCATCCATCCATGGACCACAGGGGATGGAAGCAGCCCGAACCAATACGAAGACCTCGACGCCGAGACCAAACAAGTAAGAGCAGAAAAAGTAACTGACCCATAGCAAGTAGCATATTCACTCGCAGCCGCTGCTTACTTCCTCTCCCCATCTCCCCTCGCCGCCCCGCACCATTTCCTCACACACATTGCGTTTGGTCTAGAAAGGATGCCTTCGCCGTTCCCCTACCGGTGGCCACGTCGGCGCCGCCAATCCGATCCTTGCCGGCGCCGCCTCCCCCGCCTCCCTTGCTGACTCCGCCTCCCCCACCTCCCTTGCCGTCGCCTTCCATGCACCGCCCTTAAGAGCTCGGCCGGCAGAGATCGATGGCAGAGACGGCTAGGCATGGAGACCGGATAGATGGGGAAATGTGTGCTGCAAACATGCACTCGGGCTGGGTTGGAAGTGAACAGCGGGCTCGGCTTGGCACTTGCCATGGAGACCAGAGAGTGGGTTGGCTTGGCACTTGGCAGATTGGGTTTGTTCGGGCGAAAAGTTTCGAAAAGGGCTGAATATTTTACCCGAGTTAGGCTTTTCTCAAGGTGGATCGAGAAATCTGATTTTTGGTGAATTTCGCTGAATTTTGAACGAAATTGTTTTTCCTCTTTATGTGCTTGGATTAGAGTTTGTGAGATATGGCACAAGCGTGCACTGTATCAAACATGGTTATCAGAACTGAACCGCCCCGGTGGTTGGACTGGAAAACCCGAACCCAGAAGCTACGTTGGGCTAGTCACGCTCATAGGACCGCCCATGCAATTGACCCGAGAAAACACAGTCAACCCGGCCGAGTTCTAAGTGACCCGGCTGGTTTGCATCGACCCAACCGGGTTTTGTGGCTGGCGGCTACTCGATGGCGTAGATGTGGTGAGGGATAAATAACCCATCCTTACTTATAAATAGATGCCTAGATGAATCAATTAATCTCTTCTTTTGGTAAGAAGATACGGATTGTGTCTATGCACGAATTACACTCAACGAGTGGTTCTTTTTAGGTATGGCAACCGGGTATAGATGCACTAGAAGAAGGGGAGGAGCTCCAGTTTGATCTTGAGGCTTACAATTATCTACGAGGATTTAGCATTGGCTGGCCTTGCTTGAGGTTATGAAATTTTAATTTTAAAACATACTGTCTGACCGGTGACCCAATGGTCTAACCACTAGGTTAGTGACCTGAGACCTCGGTCGGGTCGATGGCCAGTCCGGGTATGATAACATTGGTATTAAGAACGAAGAAGATAAATCTCATAGAGAGAGAGCGCCAAACTAACAACGTTAAAGCAATCACGACGAGAAATAAAAGATTTGATAAATCCAATAGCAAATTCCTTAAGCACAACATCAAAAGAGTATAAGAAATTATCACTCTCCTACAACTCTCTATAATCTTTTAGAACCCTCGGATCATTGTTCTATATAAAAATCTAATGCTAAAGAATAACCTAGTATCTAATCTTCTCATACACCTCTATCTTTGGATGATGGTTTGATTGTTTTGTTGCTTGGGTTCTTTATGATCACCCCATAGCTTTATATAGTCTCCCTAGCCTTCGTCCAGAGTGAAATAGAAATCATACTCCAAAAGAAAGTAGGAATTCTAATCCTATTAGGATTCAACTACAACTCTTATACAACGCTTTTCTAAATCCTAAAAAGACTATGATACAAGACCCGCCATTAATTTGCTAGTTAATTAATTACCATAAACGTTGCTAATTTCGGTGGTTGTCCGGAAGGTGATCAAGACCAAGGAAAACATTTTTGGCTGTAATTTCGGTTTTCTCGACGAGCTCCAAAAGTTGGCCAGGTTGATGTATTTTCGTTTGAAATTTCAGGTTTAAACAGATTTCATAACTAACACTTGGAAAGAAACACTTAGCCAGCCTATTGGTAAGGGATGGTGGTAGTTGATCAAAACGGGTACTTTTTTTGTTTGTCCATTTCCCCTGAAAAATTCAGATTTGAAATTAAAAAAATTACAACATGTTTGCAATCATAGATGGAAGAATGGCAGTGATGAAGTGTTGTGGTCTAAGATCCGGTGAGGCATGTACTGTAGCACATGAATAGTACCACGTGCACTGTAGCATATGAACAGTATCATGTGCGCACTGTAGTGATCAGATTAGGAATTGTTAGATATATATCTTTATATTAGGAATAGTTAGATGCATATCTTCATATTAGGAATATATGGATGCATATCTTTATATTTAGATAATATGAATATACTATTATCTTTAGTTGATTAGTTGCATTAGATTGTGTTAGTTTCTATATTGTTAGAGGCTAACCTCATCTATATAAAGAAAGCATCACACGATTCATAATCAAACAATGAATAAATAAATATTTTCCAAATAAGCCTTAGAGTCTCTCTACCTCATCAGGGAAGAACCCTTCTGGTGGTTAGAAGAGGGCGAGTGCCCTATCCCCAGTCTTCAGACCCGTACCCAACCATCGACCACAACATTAATGTTATGACCTAGGATCCGACGAGACGTACACTATAGCACATGAATAGTACCGCATATTGTAGCATGTGAATATTACCACATGCACTGTAACAATCGGATTAGGAATTGTTAGATGCATATCTTTATATTAGGAGTAGTTAGATGCATATCTTTGTATTAGAAATGATTAGATGCATATCTTAGGAATAGATAGATGTATCTTTACATTTAGATAGTATGGGTATGATATTATTTTTAGTTGATTGGTTGCATTAGATTGTGTTAATTTTCATATTGTTAGGGGCTAACCTCATCTATCTAAAGTTTAGCATGTTCTTTGCCTTTGATGATACATATAGCAAGCCTTTTTTGGACTTTACTGCAGTGGGTCGTCTCAAGTATATCGACGTGAGGCCAATAACAAAAGACATGAATTGGTTGAATGTGATGACTACGGATTTTAGCATTTTTACCTTGCCACTGAATTTGCGGTGTCCACGGTGAGCGGTTGGGCGGGCGTCTTGGCCAGCTAGCAGGGGCGTCTAGGTGAGATAAGTGGCGCTACCCTAGGGGGCGGTCCGGGAGGGGAAGTGGCATCTCGCTCGGCTGAAAATGAGTGAGGAAGTGGCGTCTCGCTCGGCTAAAAATGAGTGAGTGAGAGATGCGAGCTTCCCTCCCTCATTGCGCCAGCTACCGGCGAGCTTCCCTCCCTCCACTCCCATAGAAAGCTTCCTTCCATCCTCCACTCCCTCTGACGCTAGGTATTCTTCTTCTTCCTCTACCTCTACTTCTCTTTTCTTTTCCTCTGCTTCCGATGTGCTCATCCTTTGTTCTTCTTTCTTCCTCTACTGCGGCAGGCTACCGATAAGGTCTCTCCAGTCTCCACCGCCTCCAAGTTCCCTCTCTCCAGGCCTCAACGAATCTCTTTGGTCTCCACTCTCCATATCTGCAGGTGTGCTTCTATGCTCTACAGTCCTAATCTGTTGCATTGCGTGCCTCTGCCCTTTGATCTTATCCTGATATGTGCTTTCTACCCTCGCCATATCTTGCCTTGAGGACACCATGGCACCTGCCTAAACACCATGACGAGAGGTGCCATGGTCATCAAGTGTGCCATGACAACATGTCAGTAGTTGTACGAACTTATTCACCCCTTGAACCAGACAGAAAAGCTACCAATGATACATAGAAGGTAATGGTTGCTAACTCCTGAAAAGAAGATAAAAATTTCAAGTGCAACTTGGCGCCTCCTTTTTTGTACATCCTGCATGGCTTAATATTGTTAAATAATACTTTCTTCTACATTTGCTGGCAGCATGACTACAATCTCTCGTATGAGGATGAAAGCTACAAGGGTACTATCTTGGACTGCTGTAGTGCTGGTAAGGTAGCTTTTTTCAATCACTGCTCATTCCTATGTTAGCATCGAGAATAGTATGATAGGCACTAAATAGGGTAACCATGTCTCTGTTGTTCCCTTAAATAGTGGAAGAAGTCATGAACTTTCCCTCTGCCTGGGGGCATTTTGGAGAACATGATTAACACACAATCAGCCAAACTTTTACTTCCACAATATCACCCTTACATTTGACACATTCAGATAAAGCCACACTGTACAGAGAACCAAAAAGAAAACCTTCCAGCCAAAAAGAAAAGCCCACCCACACATGCCTCTTTATTAAAATCTACGATGGCACTTCGCCGTTTGAAATCAACATCATGAGCCAAGAAACGCTTGGTTAGGCTCACCCCATACCTTGGTAAAACACCTATATTTCATATGTGATCCCAACTTTGAACAACTGATCTTTCAGAATGGAGAGCGCGCTGTGCCCCTCCGTCAAGTTCTTCCTCAGGAATGTGTAGATATAGTTGTACAAATTCCTAATATATAAAATTGTAAAAAAACGTGAAATATTCGTAAATTCATGATTAAGTTAGGGCGGGTGAACTCCTCCTACTCCCAGCGCCGGCTCTCCCCTACCTCCTCTCTCCGCCTTGCCGCCGCTGGAGCACGCCGCCGGAGGTGTGTGCGGGTGCTAGGAAGGCGGCGGCGGGGCTCTCGGGTCTGGATCTGGATGGCGTCTTCCAGATCTGGGCGTTGGGTTCGAGGTGGCAGGGCTCCTGTGGTGGTCGCCGGCGGAGGATGGGTGGAGTGAGTGGCGGTGACCGGCGGAGGCTGCGAGGGCGTGGTGGTGGTGTTGGCGCTCGCGTCGAGATGTGTCGGGGTTGTGCGGCGGCGCCCTGCAGCCCGGCCGTGTCTCGTCTGCGACGAGGTTGAAGGCCTTCGGCGCGCGCCTCCGGCCCGGATCTGGTTGAGCTCAGGTCCGGCGACGGTGATGAGGCCTGGCACGGTGAGGGTCACCGGAACCCGGCTTGGTGGCGATGGAGGAGGAAGGCGAGAGAGAGGTGGGGTAGGAAGAGTCTGCGGCGGCCAGCAGCGTCGAAGGGGCGGAGGCCGGTGGCGGCTCGGCGGATCTACTGCTCGCCGTGCAGCGGCAAGATCCGGTGGGAGTGAAGGAGAGGTCGGCGTTGGAGAGCGGAGCCGTCGTTGGTTTGGGCGCGAGGATGGTGTGGCGGTGGCGCTGGGTGGGCAGAGCAATGGATGGAGTGGGTGGGCGCGCTGGAGCGCGTGGAGGAGGCTGGTCGGCGTTGATCACCGACGACTTCCGCTTTCCGCGCCTCCGTGCCCACCATCAAGTTCCTCCTCGAGAAGGGCGCCAGGGTCATCCTGGCCAGCCATCTGGGCCGCCCAAAAGTGGTGAGGAAGTAGAGATATTGGCTGCTGCTTTGCAAGATGGCGATGTTCTACTCCTAGAGAATGTCAGATTCTACAAGGAGGAAGAAAAGAATGATCCTGAGTTTGCTTAGAAGCTTGCATCTGTTGCTGACCTTTGTGTAAATGATGCTTTTGGCACAACACACAGAGCTCATGCTTCAACAGGGGGGGGGTCTCCAAGTTTTTGAAGCCTGCTGTTGCTGGCTTCCTCATGCAGAAGGAACTTGACTACCTTAGTCGGAGCTGTTGCCAATCCAAAGAAGCCATTTGCTGCCATTGTTGGTGGATCAAAGGTCTCAACTAAGATTGGGGTGTTTGAGTCTCTGCTGGCGAAGGTTGATATCCTCATCCTTGGTGGTGGTATGATCTTCACATTTTGCAAAGCCCAGGGATATGCTGTTGGAAAATCTCTTGTGGAGGAAGAAAAACTTGAACTTGCAACTTCACTTTTGGAAAAGGCGAAGGCAAAGGGTGTTTCTCTCTTGCTTCCCACTGATGTTGTCACAGCTGACAAGTTTGCGGCAGATGCTGATAGCAAGATTGTTCCTGCCACTTCTATCTCCGATGATTGGATGGGTCTCGATGGCTTTGTTTTGGCCTTGAGGCGGGTAGAACCCCGGTGTGATGGTGGCGGTCTTTTTTGTGTGTGTAGTGCATGTGTTGCTGTGGAGGTGCTGGTGAAAGCCGTGCCGGTGTTCCTACCGGTCTCGACAACTATGACGCCTTTGGACGCCATTTTCCTTCCTGAAGGGTTGTGATGTCACTCCATAGCCCTCATGTACTCTTTTCTCCAGGTGAAAGCCTTGTCTCAATGAGGCGGGCGGCGTCGGCGATCCTCGTCGCTTCTTTGGAGACGTCGCCTCGGAGGTTTCTTCACGCAAAGTAGACCGGAGTTTGGGTGGTTCAGTTGGAGGAGGTTAGGGGATTGGTGGAAAGTAAGGACGAAGAAGTGCTGAAGCTTAGTCTTTCTAGCTTTTTCATAGTCCTTAAGCGCTCTTTCTTGCTGTTATGTACTCCTCAATGTTGAGACTTTGAGCCTAAGAGCTCGTGTATCTTTTGGCTGTGTATATCCCAAGTGGATATAGAGGCCGGATATTATATCCTTTATCTAAAAAAGTTAACCTAAATAAATGTGATAAATTCGGATTATATAAAATTCTCAAAAAATTACACAATAACTATTATTGTATCAAGAGGCTTCAAATAAAATTTTGTAATTTTTGAAGCTCGTTTGCTATATATAAAAACTTGTAAAATTATCAAAATTGTTTGAATTTTTTAGCAACATTCACAATGGATAAAATTAACCAAAAATTACACTGCAAGATACGTTATGTCAGAAGGCTGTACATAAATGTTCATAATTTTTTGGAGCTCATTTGTATATTTAAAAATTCAAACAAATATTAAATGAAAAAATTAGGGCAGTTAATTAAGTCGGCTAATTAACCATATTAATTACCTGCCACCCCTCACTGGATGGCAGGCAAGCGTGTCATCCCCCCCACCCCCACCGAGCGGCAGGCTGCCTGCCGTCTGGTGGTGGTGGGGGGTGGCAGGCACCTACCGCCAGCGGTAGCGCCACGTGTCGTCTCGCGGGCACTGCCGTTCACTCACCGGATAGCATAAACGACATTTTTATCAATACGGTACATATGCAGTTATTTTTGTCAATACAATGTTAAATAGTGCCGAAATGACTTTAACTTGCAATTGGCCATCAATAACTCGCCTGTTAGGGAGTACCAAACCTTTTTGCCATTATTTAGGTCAAATCTGATAAGACCCAAACCAATGGCGAGGAAGAGTCGTACAAGGTCTATGCTGAGTCGTCAGGAATGTGTCTGTTGGGAACTGAGCAGGAAGGTCCCTCCCTGCCAGCTCATAGCATGATACATGTTCAGGATCTTGTCCGTATTTTTCGGATAAACAGAAAAAGAGTAGTATTAGCTTAATAAAGAGTAGTGTTAGCTTAATACTTTTCTACTCCTAATTTGTTAGTATTTACTGTTGACATTTCCTGACAGTGCATGCGCTAGCTCTGAACTTTAAGATCAGGTAGCATTGTTGTTTGAACTTTAAGATCCTCCAATATGGTGATAGGAATTCTTACGTGCTACTGTTACTGTTCACGCATTTTCTCCTGACCTAACTAATGGTAATGGTTAACTATAGTATATGACTTCTACAGTAGCTGAAAACACCTGCTGCCAATTTGTAAGGTAATACACCTGAACCTCCATTCCCCTGAAGCTAGTAATGCTGTCATGTTGGTACAATTCAAACAGTGCTAGTCTTTTGTTAATTATGATTGTTCTGTCTTTACTCATTAATGATTTGTTATTAGTTGCTTTTGTATAATTGAGTTGTTCTCTGTAACAACAATATGAGCTCTGTATAATTGAGTTGTTCTCTGTAACAACATGACTTTATTTCATGGCTTAGTTTCTGTTATGAGTAGTGTAGATTGATGCTGCCTACGAGACCTAAAGCCCTCAAAAGGAAATCTCACTACAAGCATAGATTATGTTAGCCCTCAAAAGGAAATTTCACTATAAGCATATATTATGTTATCAAATTTTTACATGATTTTCTAGACTAGTGAATGAAATGGTTTCCGCCTGATCAAGTATTAATCTTGTGGTTTCCGCCTGAAATCTCCATTCCAGTATTTACAGCCTATTCTGTGCAGAATCTGAAATGTTATGCTGTAGGTTGTAGCTGTCTACCTGTCTATATGAGATGGATTTAATATCCTGTCTAACGGTCTAGCCGAAAGCTGAATTGGTAAATCAAACACGAATGTTTATAGCTGTAAGTAATTCTGAAACATGTACGTCATACACTAAACCTACAAACTGTACTACTCGGTTAGGCTAGGTGTTTTCAACTTCAACACAACACCGTTTCTTGTGGGTTCCTCCTCTAATTAATACTTACCCATGTAGAGAATATAATAACTTTGAAAGAGTTACTAGTCTGTCCGTCATCGAACGGGATGTTGATTGATACGTTTTGGTACGGTCTGTTTACACAGATAAAGTTTGTGATTTCTTATATTCTATTCTTATGTAGAGATCTCAATCTACCTCTTTGTTACCAGCCAAGGCAACCTTTGCCCATCTTCTTAATTAAGCAACCTTTGCCCATCTTCTTAATTAATCTAAGTGGCCAACTGCTCCATCAGTTGCCATCTATCTCTTTCCTTTGTTTTCTTTCTTATAACCTTTTCTTGAGTTAAATACTTTTCACAGTTTTGATGCAAGGTGATACTAAATTAATATAGAAATACTTGTTTTTATGGAATATACGCAGAATAGTTACTCAAAGGAATGCTTGCTTGAGTCTATAAGAAAGTTCTGAATCTCCACGCTATCCTGATATAGTTCCCTTTGAAGACTTGGTACATCTCCTGCAAATAACATGAGTACTAGGGTTTAATCTAAGACATCAAAGACATAATATGGCCTAATTAACTGAGCAAATTCTACTAACGTGTGCTTGTGTGGTTTTCTAGCTTCTCGGTTTGCTTATAACCGGCTCCTAGGGTTTCTTATTTATTTTGATTTGTCAATTAACAATTGACCTTATTCGACTGACGCTATTTGCATGCGTAGAAATTTAAGAATATTACGTTGACACAGAGGATTTATACTAAGCTTCAGATAGTTCTTAAAGGAATTCTATTATCTTTATGTGGCTAACATTCAATTACATTTCTTAGAACATCCAATTAATTTATTTACTTGCGACAGCTCTTATACGACGAGATTTCTATAATGCACATCGTTTAGCGAGGATTCCTAAGTTTAGCAAATCTAGCCTGCAGCATTTTATTTGGTCTAATTTATTTTATTTATCTTTTCTTTTTTTCTTTCTGTTCTTTTTTCTCCCTTTTCCTTTTCTTTTTTCTTTCTCTCCTTACCCAATTGGCGCCCTCATTTCTTACCTCTCTCTCTCTCTCTCTCGGCTGCTTCTTTCCCCATTATGTTGATCTGGATCTTCCCATGGCGTCGCGCCTTCAGCCCCTCGCGCCGCGTCGCCTCGGCGTCTCCCCAGCCCTGGCGCCTCCACCTCCGGCTTCTCCGTGCACCTCATTCCCTCAGCTCGGCTGCGCCGTGGCTACGCCACTCCATGTCGTCTCATGGCGCCCCCACCACCGGCACCTCGCCTTGGCCGTCCTCTCGAATAGTGTTACGGGTTCCCCTCTACTCCTCCTCCTCCAGCCTCTCTCCAACTTTGGCTCCTCACCGCCCAAGCTCCTCATGCCATTACTGGTAACCCTAGGTCAATCCTTGGTTTGGAGCTAATGCCCATTGGCTCTGATCCGCTCTTCTTCTTCCCCCCTGACTCACCTCTTCTACTCCCTTCCTTTCTCTAGTTATTCGATTTGATGCTAGATTTTGATTTCCCCTTTTGATTTCTTGATCAACCTGAGGGTGGTCGTTCGGTGGCTTCGGTGGGGCTCGAAGTCATGCCATGCACCGGGGGAGCATGCCATGGCCGTCGGGCACGTGGTGTGCTTCTTACACCACGGTGGCTCATCTCTTCGATACTCTTGCTTCCTCTGCTCTATTCCCCACTTTCGGTTGTGCTCTATGTGATGGTTCCATGGTGCCCTAGTGGTGCTAGGTGACAAACGAATGGTGGCTTATTATCTATGGCCATGCATGGTTTAATACTGAGAAATTCACACTAGGACTACGGGTAATTGGTGCTCTCCTGTTGTCGGGTAGATGTATGAGGGCTATTTTGGTAATTAGGAGTAGTTGGCTAGTGGCTCTGGTATTTTAAATACACTTTATGTTTGTTTACTCCGAGTGATGACTCTATGGTTGTGAAAGGTGCCGACTGGCTCTCAGACGGTCAAGTATCTTCGTGAATGGACTGCCCTGCCCGAACTTAACCTCTAGGGCTCTGACAGCAATCTGTATCTCCTTTCCTTGCTTCGCTTATTTTTATTTGGTATTTTGTTTGGTCTTTTTCGGTGTCTTAATTATTGATTCTCTCACAAATAGAATAGCGGTGTGGTGTTGGTTCAGCAGCGGATCCTAATGTATGCAATAACCCAATGTAACTTTGCCTCTCTTTTAGTATGGATGTATGGATGAGAATGCATGTGAACCCGAATGTAATTTCTATTCTATATTTATTCGAATGCAAATGAATATGTATGAGATGACTTCACATTTGTAATTTAGTTTACTCTATTGTAATTGTATCTTGTGGATGATAAATAATTGAGTTTTTGCTGACAATACCATATATTCGTTTATTTAATTGCATTCTTTGATTTGAATTCCCTCGGCAATAATCAAACTATAGAATTTAATGCCTAATATCACTTTGGCCACTTAATCATTATTAACACTAATAACATCATTTAGATTAGTTAGAAAACACGGGGCATTACAGAGGTAGAGTCGCATGGGGGGGGGGGGGCGTCCCACTCGGGGTTCTCCCCGCCGTCGCTGTCGGCGGGGATCGGGATGCGGTGCGCGCCCCGGGCAGTCTGGTTCTTGTCGGCGGTGGATGACGCAACGGGGACAGAGGCGTAGAGGGACGGCGTGTGGAATGGGACTGGCGACTTGACACCGCAGCACGATATCCAGGTGATGTCGACAGCCGCCAGCTGCCGCCACCGCCGCCGGTGAAGATGACCGTCCATTACAACTCTTCAAGCAACCAAGGAGGAGACGACGACAGGATATCGTGTCAGCTTAGCCAATGGTGGTGGTGAGACGAGGCGAAGTGGGCTTCAAGGGTTGAGATATGGTGGCGGGAATGGGTCAAGCACTCAAAACCATTCAACCGAACTGGTCGTCTCCTTTTGTCGCGGGAGAGGAGAAACCGTGCGGTTCCTTCTCTCCGGTCGGGAGGACGCCGCGTCTTGCCGCGTGAGCTGGGCGCACGGCAGCCACGGTTTTCGCCAGGTGGATCTCTGCCAGGAGTTGGTAAGGAACTTGGCAACTCTCCACCGTTTCTTGCAAGGAACATGGGCAAAGATACTGGAATAGCTAAAAAACCTGATGAGAGTGAATTGAATTAATTAGTTTTTTTCTCTAACATGGAGTGTTTATACATTTTTGGTAGTCTGCTGTTTGTCTTTTAGACTCTGTTCTCCGTGAAAACCTCATGTTCTATCCGTTGCTCTTTTGTAGCACACTCATCATAGATCAAATATTGACATACTCTGGCTTGCAGGTGTATGGAAGCACGCCAAGAGTGATGGCCACGAGGACTATGGTCTCCTTGTTAGTGAGCAGGCCAAGAAATATGCCATAATCAAGGAGCTCGATCAGCCTGTTACTTTGAAGGATGGGACAGTGGTCCTGCAGTTTGAAGTGAGGCTTCAGAATGGCCTTGAGTGTGGAGGAGCATATCTTAAGTACGTCCGCCCTCAGGATGCCGCATGGGATGCCAAGGAGTTTGATAATGAGACTCCTTACACCATTATGTTCGGCCCTGACAAATGTGGGTCAACCAACAAGGTGCATTTTATCCTTGAGCACAAAAATCCCAAGACTGCAAGTATGTTGAGCATCACCTCAAGTTCCGTCCTTCGTCCCATATGACAAGCTCTCTCATGTCTACACGGCTATCTTGAAGCCGGATAACGAGGTGAGAATTTTGATTGATGGGGAGGAAAAGAAGAAGGCAAACTTCTGTCTGCGATGATTTTGAGCCAGCACTTATCCCATCCAAGACCATTCCTGATCCTGATGACAAGAAGCCAGAGGACTGGGACGAGAGAGCTAAAATCCCTGGGGAAAATTGAGTATATAGGACTGAGTTGAGTGTGCTTTTGTGAAATAGGATCAAGTTATTTGGACTTGTAAATATAGGACTGAGTTCACCCCCTTCTTGCAAATATAGGACTGTAGGACCGAAATGGCAACAAAGGGGGTGAATGGTGCCTTCAAAAACTCCCCAAGTACCCACACAACAAATCGGTCGAGAGAACTGACTTCTCTGGTCGAACACACGTGGTCGTAGGCCAACTGATGGTCGAACACCACGTGGTCGAACACTTGCCCGAGCCGACAAAAGAAATCAAACAGAAAATACTGCGCGGTTGAAATAAGAACGGTGCTCTCGGGAAGAACTGGCCAAGATGGCCTTAAGGATGATTCCCAGTTCAAAGCAAGCCAACACAGCCCAAAGCAAAAGCAGCTCAAAACCAAATCAAGATTGAAATAGAAAGATCAGGAGACTGCACAGAAAAAGGAACTGAAATAAGATACACAAGGCTCAAAGAACTTCGGAGAATTTATTTCTCGAGAGTACTACAGAGGAGTCCCGATACGCATGGACGTTAGGACATGAGGAATGATTACAAGTAGACTCAGCTCATCCCCTCCTTCTCATCCTCAAGAACACCAAGAACTACATGATTCTTGGGAGGAACACAACACAGAGCTACGAAGGAGACAACAGCACACCTCTGTCTCTCCTGCTCTCACCTACTCTCAACTGTAAAAGAGAAAAGCAAAAGACCCCCCCAATCCTTGGAGCTACATGCAGGAGACACCCCTCCTTTTATAGCCTCCCCTACCGGGTTTGCTTTCCTCTTTACCCATTAGCGAGAGTCACTCTAGTGCTTTCACAGAGATACAACTTCCTTCTGACTTTCCGCATTTCTCCAAAATGCCATCCGGCTGCCTTCCCGAAGCTTCCTCTGCCTTGCCTCTCAAGTCTTGCAACCACCTCGCGGACCTCGTCGTCTTGACACCTCTGGCCGCTCTTGACCTCAGACGGCCGTGCCTAGTCTCGGCCCTCCATGCCTCGCCACGACTAGTCTCAAGGTCCCGCAAAACATCATCAGACAAGCAAACCATTACATAGCACCGCTCACAATAGTTTCCAACCACTTGAGCCAAAAATCAAAACTTAAATCATACTCTTACAAAGTCGTACCTACGACCAGTCGAGAAAAGAGAACAATGAATGCACACGACATACGACTGTTTCCATAGTCCATACGACCACCCTAGTGGTCCATACGACCAACTTAAAGCTTGCTATGACTTACAAGCCAAGCAATGCTCAAGGCCCTACGACCTCATCCCAAGTCGTTACGACCGATTCAAAAAGGCTACGACCAAAACCAGAGGTTCCATCGTGGTGAACCCGTTCGACTCACGTACACTAGATATCAACGTGGTGAAGCCCTTCCGACCACTTACGAGTGCTTTCGACCGCGCACGAGCCCGTCCGACCGCACACTAGACTGCTACGACCAACAAGATACAAGCTACGACCATTGCTAGCTTGCTACGACCACATACACAAGCTGCGACTCTATCGCTCCAGGTCTATACCCCATACGACCACATCCGACCTACGACCACGTTTGCCCATAGCGAGGTCGAAATCCGCTTTCATTCTCGGGAAGCGAAGTCTGCGACCACGTGGTCGTAGAGAGCCGAATGCACAACGTGGTCGTACACCCGAGCGCCGACTTCCAACCTCAGTGATCGCGACTCGTGACCACAGACCACAGCCAATGTGGTCGTACCAGGCTTTCGACCACAACCAACGTGGTGGATATCGCCCCGATGGACTCCGAAGATGCCCAAAGTAGTCGTAAACTTCTCGGAGGCTTGAGATCACGGCCAAGCGTGGTCGTAAACTTTGCTGCTGCCTTTCGACCACAGTCCAAGTGGTCGTAGACCACCCGATGACCTCGACTACGCCCAATGGTCGTAAAGAAGTCGGAGACTTCGACCTTCGATCGTGGTCGAAAGTGACTTGCCTCGCTCCCGATTAGCGACAACGTGGTCGTATCCTCGTCCGCAAGCTTCCGACCACGACCAAAGTGGTCGAACGAGCCTCGACCATGACCGAAGCTACGACTTAGCAGAAACGCTCAAATCAAACTCAAACTTTCCAAACCAAGTGTCAATAACTCATCACAAACATGGGGGCACCTCCACATGGTCTCTCAATCTCCCCCTTGATGAGTATATTGACAAACTCAGAAAAAGCTTTTTAAGAAGAGTTTGAGTTTGAAGAAACCAACATGGTACTAAGAAAGAAATGAAGCTAATGACCATGTCGACAGAAGGAACACTAGAGCAACAACTGAAAGAGCAAAATGAACTCCAAGGCTCTAAAACTGTTGCCAACAGACTTTTTCTTCTCTATTCTCCCCCTTTTGACAATAAACACATCAAGATGCAATAGAGAGAATATGACATGTCAGAGAATGAATATGGCTGAAGCTTGTTTATTTAACCATTTAGAGCCATGAGAATTATCCATATTGACCATAATGTAATACACCAAGCCATAACTCAATAAAACACTATCTAGATCATGACAGCATATATATAAGCCAGCTAGAGCACATAGATGACAATCTGAAATGTAATGCATTTTGTGAGCAAGTCACGTCATCAATGAGTAAAGTCTAGCTAGAGACATCCAAGGATGATGCAGGCCATGTCAATAAGCTAAACGGAACAAAGAAGCTAACATTGAGTCCAAATAGAGTGCTATAAGCTCAAGATTGAAACATTGGTTAAAGTACGTGGTTCTGATTGTAGATTAAGCAAATTGAGCACATTAAACATTGTCTTTTGAAAGAATATGGTTGTTTTCAACCCAATTTTTTGTTTATGTGCTATATCTCAAGCCTTATGCGACTACTCCAAGCAAGAAGCTTAAGAAGATAGTCTAGGTCATCCAAAACTTCCCCTAAGTTCATGCCAAGTGCAATGGCAAGCCGTCTCATAGGAAAGAATTGGTGAGATCAGTTTTTTCGCACAAAAGAGATCTTTTTGCTTTTCAACACATTGTACTAACTCATGTATCATCAGGAGACTAAAACATCTCAAACTAAGGCTCAATATAGATTCAACGCTCTACTCAGCCTATTTGACATGGCATGAATCATAAAAGGATAGCTCAAGAAAGACTAAACTCAAATGCGAGCATGATAAGTTTAATTTAAGTTGATCAATTTTACTTAACTTATCATGGCAAATGCTAGTCTACACATATGAAGTCATGATAAATTTAGCAAGCTAAGCACAAGTCATGGCAAGGTGTAAAGCACTGAAGCATGTCATAATAGGATAATAATCAAGGCTCAATGCAGATTGATTATAATACTAGAATGCTGAGAATGCGCGAAAGACCAGTTCCCCCTCAACATTAGATGCAACTTTTAGTTCAAGTTGAGTTAAGTCAAAATTAAGCTCCAGAAGCTCCCAAATGAACTCCCCTTGAACTAAAGCATTAAGTCGAGAAGCTGGCAAATAAAACCAAAACAGGCAGTCCTTAAAGCATAGATAAGATATAGAGACAATTGTGGTTCAGACTAACTCTCATCTACCCCATATGACTCCAGGACTAACAGCTGACCGGAAAAACACACACTAGAGAGCAATCACGTACCCTGTCTACCCGAGGGTGGCCCAACCCTCGCTAGAACCTATAAGAAGTGAGTGAGCTCAATCTAGTGAGATAAGAAGCAGCGAGTAAGAAGCATCCTGGAAGCACAAGATAAGAGTAGGAGGTCTAAGCAACTAGGCAAGAGAAGCACTCTAACCTATGCTAGAAGGACTAAACCCAATGCACCCAAATGCAAGGAGACAGAAGCATAATCAAAATAATAAAGCAGTAACGTCCAAAGCTCCCCCTCACTACAGTCCATAAGGACAAACCACCCCAAGCTCTCCCCGCAGAGCAGAAAACCTTGAACTATCCAATGGCTTGGTGAAGATATCAGCCAACTGGTGGTCACTCTCCACAAACTGGAGCACTATATCACCCTTCTCTACATGGTCTCTAAGGAAGTGATAACGGATATCAATGTGCTTGGTCCGGAGTGCTTGCTGGGTTCTTAGCAATGTTAATCGCCAAGTGTTATCACAAAAGAGTGGAACACCGTCGATAGCTAACCCAAAGTCCCGCAGGTCGAAACCATCCAAAGTACTGATCGCAGCAATGGCTGCAGCCACGCACTCGGCCTCTGCGGTGGATCGTGCAACACCGGATCGCTTCCTCGAAGACCAGAAACGAGAAGTGCCAATGAACGGCAGGTGCGGAAGTGCTCTTCCTATCTATCCTACACCAGCAAAGTCGCATCCAAAAGGCTCTCAGGAAAGACAGATGAGGAAGAGTACCGATACCATAGTCAATGGTAGCTCGAAGGTACCGAAGATGCGCTTCACCGCTGGCGGTGAGATACGCGAGGAGAAGCTCGAAACGAGCACACGGACACACGAGAGAAGTATGTCGGTCTCGAGGCGATGAGGTAAAGAAGGAGCCGATCATACTTCGAACTCTTTCGATCAACTGGCTCGCCGTCCTTATCTGGGTCAAGATAGGCTGTAGAAGCCATGGGAGTTGACACAGGCTTACCATCACTCATGTCGAAGCGTCTCAGGAGGTCACGAGTGTACTTTCCCTGATGAAGAAATGTGCCCTCCCGAGTCTGCTTGATTTGGAAGCCAAGGAAGAAGGTCAACTCGCCCATCATACTCATCTCAAACTCGGTGCTCATGACATCCGAGAACTGTGAAACCAGAGCATGGGAAGAGCCGCCAAAGATGATGTCATCAACATAGATTTGGACGAGCAGAAGGTCACTACCAAGCCTACGGATAAACAAAGTCTTGTCTACTTTACCCATCTCAAACCCATGACTCAACAAGTAGAACTTAAGCCTCTCATACCAAGCTCTGGGGGCCTGCTTAAGTCCATACAACGCTTTGGAAAGCTTGAAGACATGGTGTGGGTATTTGGGGTTCTCGAAACCTGGAGGCTGTCTGACGTAAACTTCTTCCTCAATAACGCCATTAAGGAAGGCACTCTTGACGTCCATCTGGTAGAGCTTGAAACCCTTAGAAGCTGCAAAGGCAAGCGGATTCTAATGGCCTCAAGTCGAGCTACGAGGCAAAGGTCTCCTCAAGTCTAGACCCTCAACACAGGAAAACCCCGAGCTACCGTCTAGCCTTGTTTCGAATAACCACTCCATCCTCGCTCTGCTTGTTCTTGAACACCCACTTAGTCCCAATAATATTGTGACCTCGCGGGGGCTCGACAAGCGACCAGACCTTGTTTCTCTCAAAATTTTCTAGCTCCTCATGCATGGCATTGACCCAAGACTCATCGGAAAGAGCATGAGAAATATCCTTGGGCTCAAAGGAGGCAATGAAAGCAGAATGGAGACAGAATTGAGATAAGCCAGATTTTGAGCGGGTAACACGCTCGAACAGGTCTCCAATCATCTGCTCAGAAGGATGCCTTTTCTGGATATGTCGGGGAGGTCCTGGATGAGACGAAGAAGTGGCCTCTACCTCGTGTGCAGACGAGGTAGGAACAGAGCCACTAGCTCCGGAGGAAGCGATGAGCAGGGCGATCACCTTGAGGTACCGTGGAAGAAGGCATCTCAAGGGGAGGATGAGGAGCTGGATCAGGTAAACAACCATCGTCTCCATCGTCCTCATCATCCACAAAGATGGTCTCGGACTGCTCTAAAGAACCTGAGATATCTGGCCTAGTCCCGGACCGCCTCGTCAAAGGTCACCTCACGAGTCTCTACCATTTTGCTAGACTCGCAGTTCCAGACCCTATAAGCCCGCGAAGAAGGCGAGTAACCTAGAAAGATCCCATCACAGGAACGTGACTCGAACTTATCTAGGTTCCCGGACTTCAGAATAAAACACTTGCAACCAAAAACACGAAAATGAGAGACGCTGGGCTTTCGCCCGTATCTCAACTCATAAGAAGTACGGTGCAAGTGTGCCCTAAGAAAGACTCGATTTGAGACATGGCACGCGGTGGCTATAGCCTCACCCAAAACTTCCGCGGTGTAGAGTACTCATCAAGCATCGTCCCGCCATCTCGACCAAGGTACGGTTCTTCCTCTCCACGACGCCATTCTCATTGGGGACGTGCGGAGAAGAGAACGGTGCTCTACACTGTCTCACCACAGAAACTCTCAAAGTAGGAATTCTTGAACTCCGTGCCATTGTCACTGCGGATCGCTCGTAAGGCACCTGGAAGCTCAACAGAAAGCCTACTAAAAAGACCTCGGAAATGTGAAAATGTCTCATCCTTCGAGGCTAAGAAAAACACCCAAGAAAACCTCGAGAAGTCATCGACCACGACAAGAACATACCACTTCCCTCCTGCTGACTGCACTCGAGCTGGTCCAACAGTGTCCATATGGAGCAGCTGTCCCGGTGCATCGGTCATAGTAACTGTGACGGGAGGGTGAGAAGCGGCAACCATCTTGCCGTGCCGGCATGGAGCGCAAACAAGATCTTTGACCATCTTGAGTTTCGGCAGACCACGAATGAGATCATGGCCGCTAACTCGGGTCAAATGGTCAAAGCCTATATGACCAAGTCTCCTATGCCAGAAGGAAAGGTCGCGGGACTCAGAAGCAACTAAACACCTGAGAGGATCGCCAGAAGACTCAGAAAAATCAGCACGAAAGATCCTGCCATAACGAGAAATCCCGCAAACCAGACTACCCGAAGAATCAAGAATTTTACAAGCATTTTTCTTAAAGCTTACCTCGAAACCGTCATCGGTAAGCTGAGAAACTGAAAGAAAATTGTACTGCAGCTTACTAACCAAGGCTACATCTTTCAAAATGAAAGAATCATTAATGCGAACAGTACCTTTGGCGATGACGCGCCCAGATGAAGCATCTCCGAAGGTGATCGTCTCATCACCTGGAGCACGGGCAAGGGAAGAAAACCAACGGGAGTCTCCGGTCATGTGTCGTGAACACCCGGAGTCTACAAGCCAAACCTTTCCCTTCCCTGCCCGGCGAACCTGAGTCAAACAGAGAGTAAGGTATCAGTACTGGGGTAAATCAAAAGAGATTTTGGCACCAATACTGAACAACACGTCGAGCAGATGAAGTCGTCAAGCACGACTGACCTCTATCTACCTTACGCTCTCTGTGACTCAAAGAAGCGAAGGTGCGTGAGCGGACACGAAGGCGTGCGGGTCCGATCGCTACGGGGAGCGAGTCGGAACACCGGCAACACGCTGATCACGCCGCGGGTAGCTATCTCGATGGGAAAAACGAGATCTACCCTCAGGACAGCGGAAGTCACGACCAGAGGCAGCATGAGGACGAAAAGCAGAAAATTCGGAAAAACCAAGTCCTCTATGCTGCTTAAACTCCGTAACAGGAGCAAACCTAGACCTCGTGTTGGTCTTAGGTGTACTCAGAATCTGGGGCTGACCCTGAATATGCCTAAGAGACACAACACGGTCTCTACGCGCGATCTTGGCGCGCCTGAAGCATCGATCAACCGTGTGTCCATCCTTCTGACAGAAGGTGCAATGATACTTCGCCTTCTGAGAGGCTGAAGTAGCATGAGATGGCTTCGCCTTCTGAGAGGCCGAAGCTGCAGGTGGACTCACCTTGCTATCAGAGATCCCTTGGACAAAGCCCGCTGATTTGAATTTGACCTCATCAGATCTGGGCTTGACCTCGATCACACCTCCTACTATGGGTCGGAGAATAGCAGGTGGATGCTTCCTCATGTCCTCATAGAAATCATATCCTAGACCCTGATTAAATCTGCAGATCTTAGATTGGTCTAGAATAAGATTGAGCTTCTTCTTGCCACCTACAAATCTCTCGAGAGTGTTCATAAGATCTTGACACTCCCGAAAGAGAGAGGCACAAGAAGAGCGAGGAGAAGAGGAACAGCGGGGGTAAGGGAGCGGATGAAGAACCAACGGCGAGGAACGAATGGCTTGTGCACGCCGGCACCGCTCGAATGGACAGTCCTCTCGCTAGCGAGTTGGTTTGCGTTGCTAGGCGTCTCTACCTTACCACAGGGCTTCTCCCCCTCCTCAACAATCACATCACAACAAGATTGTGGCTTCTCTAGTAAGTCCTTAGTTAGCTTCACACATTTTTCATCCAAAGCAATCAAGTCAATTTTTAGTTGTTCACAATTTTTGCATGGTGAGCTAACAGGTCCTTAGAAGCATAATTAGCCGATTTCTTATTGTGATCAATCATTTCTTGAAACCGCTTGGAAACAGATTCAAGTTCGTGATTAATCTAGGACAATTTGAGCATGAAGGAACCGGCTCACACAACCAAGCATACAACTCGAGATATTTTGTCATCTGCCCGTTTTAGGTTCATCTTCAAGTTATTGCAATTTTCACAAGACTCAGGCAGATCAAGCAACATGGTATAAAGACCTCTAAAAGCATTGTCCTTATCCTCACATGAGGTGCAAGCACTAGTCTCAACAGGAGCAGATGAAATAGAAGTAATCCTACTCATCTCTAGTTCAGCCAACAGACTAATGTTCTCTACCTTAACAGTTTCAAGCTCAGAGGACAAACTATCATGCGAGGTCCTTAATTTCTCCATATCAACCAGCAAAGCAGAGCATGTATCACAGTCGTCACGGGAGGGAGCAGATATAAGTAAAGTAAGCTCCCGTGACAGTCTCTCTACTTCCTTCTCCAACTCGCTACATCTAGCTCTAGATCTAGCATGAAATCCTCCTAGCTTAAGGAAAGCTTCATTAAGTTGGTCATAGGAGGGACATACCTCGTCCGAGTCGAGATCTGCTCATTGTCGCCGAGTTCGCCCTCGAGGGCCATGAAGCACATGCCGGAGAAGTCGTCGCCGCCATCCTTGGGCTCTTGGTCACCTGTCCCGTCGTCGTCGCTCCATCCCTCCACCTCGCTGAGGTCGAGGTCATCGAAGGCGGTGAGGACGCGGTGGAAGAGCTTCTTGGCCTTCCCAAAGTTGCGGAACTTCTTCTTTCCGTGCCCGAGCCGAGTCTTCTTGTTGCAGTTCTTGTCAGTGTAGTCATTCTTGCCCGAACCGCTGTAGTCGTTCTTGCCCTTCTCCAGCTTGGGACAGTTCGCTCGAATGTGGTTGGGGCCACCACACTCGAAGCAGATGACTGGTCCGCCTCTCTTTCTGTCCCTCCTCCTCTTGTAAGCATGGGAGAACTTCCGAGCTAGGAGGGCCAGCTGTTCATCCTCTAGCTGCTCTAACTGATCATCAGTTACGTCACATAGAGCAGCTAGGGAGAACCCACAAAGCGAATCGGCGGAAAAACCAGAAGCCGAACTGGGATCGGTGACCAAAGCCATCGACTGTGACTTCGACCGACGAGAGACAACGACAATCTCGTGAGTCTTGAGGTGCGAGTACAGCGCGTCAAGAGTCGTGTCGAGAGGTCTGCCGTGTCTTTGATGGTGGTCACCTTCATCTCCCACACGCGCAGTCGAGTGCCGCGAGCATCGGCGGCGTTGTCCGAGTCGGGTATGTGAGACCGACCGCTCGGAGGTTGCTCAAGATTTTGTGAAATCGTGAAAAGCACTCGTCCGAGGACTCACCGGCAAGCATCTCGAATTTGTTGTATTCGCGCTTGAACCGGGTCTGTCGAACCGTCTTAATCGGGTGGTGCCCTCATGGTATGCGTCGAGGTCACCCGGATGTCGTAAGCGGACGACGAGATGAGATATGCGGTCAAACTCACTCGACTCAAACCACGGATGATGATGTTCCTTGCCTTTGCATTTGCCTCAACATCGCCCATGTTCCGGCATTGATGTTCTCATCGGCGGGAACAACAAAGCGGACCTTAACCTTGCGCGGATGGCATACCCCGAGCACGGATGTATGTTTCCATTCGGCTCTTCCGAAAAAGTGTCGATGCCATCAGCACGCGCGCTTGGTCGAGTACTTGTCCGTCGCCATGACTCTTGAGACCGGTTAAGATCTATGAATTAGAGCTAACGGCTCGATACCAATTGTAGGACCGAAATGGCAACAAAGGGGGTGAATGGTGCCTTCAAAACTCCCAAGTACCCACACAACAAATCGGTCGAGAGAACTGACTTCTCTGGTCGAACACACGTGGTCGTAGGCCAACCGATGGTCGAACACCACGTGGTCGAACACTTGCCCGAGCCGACAAAAGAAATCAAACAGAAAATACTGCGCGGTTGAAATAAAACGAAGGCTCTCGGGAAGAAGCGGCCAAGATGGCCTTAAGGATGATTCGGTTCAAAGCAAGCCAACACACCCAAAGCAAAAGCGGCTCAAAACCAAATCAAGATTGAAACAGAAAGATCAGGAGACTGCATAGAAAAAGGAACTGGAATAAGATACACAAGGCTCAAAGAACTTCGGAGAATTTATTTCTCGAGAGTACTACAGAGGAGTCCCGATACGCATGGACGTTAGGACATGAGGAATGATTACAAGTAGACTCAGCTCATCCCTCCTTCTCATCCTCAAGAACACCAAGAACTACATGATTCTTGGGAGGAACACAACAGAGCTACGAAGGAGACAACAAGACACCTCTGTCTCTCCTGCTCTCACCTACTCTCAAGCTGTAAAGAGAAAAGCAAAAGACCCCCAATCCTTGGAGCTACATGCAGAGACACCCTCCTTTTATAGCCTCCCCTACGGGTTTGCTTTCCTCTTTACCCATTAGCGAGTCACTCCGGTGCTTTCACAGAGATACAACTTCCTTCTGACTTTCCGCATTTCTCCAAAATGCCATCCGCTGCCTTCTGGAAGCTTCCTCTGCCTTGCCTCTCAAGTCTTGCAACCACCTCGCGGACCTCGTCGTCTTGACACCTCTGGCGCTCTTGACCTCAGCCGCGGCCGTGCCTAGTCTCGGCCCTCCATGCCTCGCCACGACTAGTCTCAAGGTCCTGCAAAACATCATCGGACAAGCAAACCATTACATAGCACCGCTCACAATAGTATCCAACCACTTGAGCCAAAAATCAAAACTTAAATCATACTCTTACAAAGTCGTACCTCGACCGATCGAGAAAAGAGAACAATGAATGCACACGACATACGATTGTTTCCATAGTCCATCGACCACCCTAGTGGTCCATACGACCAACTTAAAGCTTGCTCGACTTACAAGCCAAGCAATGCTCAAGGCCCTACGACCTCATCCCAAGTCGTTCGACCGATTCAAAAGGCTACGACCAAAACCAGAGGTTCCATCGTGGTCGAACCCGTTCGGACTCACGTGCACTAGATATCAACGTGGTGAAGCCCTTCCGACCACTTACGAGTGCTTTCGACCGCGCCGAGCCCGTCCGACCGCACACTAGACCGCTCGACCAACAAGATACAAGCTCGACCATTGCTAGCTTGCTACGACCACATACACAAGCTGCAACTCTATCGCTCCAGTCTATACCCCATACGACCACATCCGACCTCGACCACGTTTGCCCATAGCGAGGTCGAAATCCGCTTTCATTCTCGAGAAGCGAAGTCTGCGACCACGTGGTCGTGAGAGCGAATGCACAACGTGATCGTACACCCGGCGCCGACTTCCAACCACGGTGATCGCGACTCGTGACCACGGACCACGCCAATGTGGTCGTGCGAACTTTCGACCACGACCAGCGTGGTGGTATCTGTCTGATGGACTCGAAGATGCCCAAAGTAGTCGTAAACTTCTGGAGGCTTGAGATCACGGCCAAGCGTGGTCGTAAACTTTCTTGCTGCCTTTCGACCACGGTCAAGTGGTCGTAGACCACCCGATGACCTCGACTACGCCCAATGGTCGTAAAGAAGTCGGAGACTTCGACCTTCGACCGTGTGGTCGAAAGTGACTTGCCTCGCTCGATTAGCGACAACGTGGTCGTATCCTGTCCGCAAGCTTCCGACCACGACCAAAGTGGTCGAGCGAGCCTCGACCATGACCGAAGCTACGACTTAGCAGAAACGCTCAAATCAAACTCAAACTTTCCAAACCAAGTGTCAATAACTCATCACAAACATGGGGCACCTCCACATGGTCTCTCAGGACTTTTCCCATTTAATTTCATTTCCATTTTCAGGCATTTTCTCCGCGAAATGACTCTTTGCCCTTCTTCTTCCTCCTCACTGCGCGCCGCCCTCGCCGCCAGCGCTCCGCGCCGCTCCTCACCTTCCCCACGCCGCCGCCTCCGCTCCTCGCCGCGCCGCGCGCCGCCGCCGCCCTCCCTCGCCGTCGGCAATGGATCTCGGCGGCGGCGAGCGCGCGGCGGCGCGGCGAGGAGCGGCGGCGGCGCTGGCGCGCAGCGGCGCGGCGAGCGGCGTGGCGCGCGCGCGCGGCGCGGCGAGGCGGCGGCGCGCGGCGCGCGCCAGTGAGGAGGAAGAAGAAGGGCAAAAGTCATTCATTCGGAGAAAATGCTGAAAATGGAAATGAAATTAAATGGGAAAAGTCCTATATTTGCAAGAAGGGGGTGAACTCAGTCCTATATTTACAAGTCCAAATAATTTGATCCTATTTCACAAAAGCACACTCAACTCAGTCCTATATACTCAATTTTCCCCAGGGATTTTAGCTCTCTCGTCCCAGTCCTCTGGCTTCTTGTCATCAGGATCAGGAATGGTCTTGGATGGGATAAGTGCTGGCTCAAAATCATCAGCAGACAGGAAGTTTGCCTTCTTCTTTTCCTCCCCATCAATCAAAATTCTCACCTCGTTATCTGGCTTCAAGATAGCCGTGTAGACATGAGAGAGCTTGTCATATGGGACAGAAGGACGGAACTTGAGGTGATGCTCAACATACTTGCCAGTCTTGGGATTTTTGTGCTCAAGGATAAAATGCACCTTGTTGGTTGACCCACATTTGTCAGGGCCGAACATAATGGTGTAAGGAGTCTCATTATCAAACTCCTTGGCATCCCATGCGGCATCCTGAGCGCGGCCAGTGAGGAGGAAGAAGAAGGGTAAAAGAGTCATTTCGCGTGGAGAAAAATGCCTGAAAAATGGAAATGAAATTAAAATGGGAAAAGTCCTATATTTGCAAGGAGGTGGTGAACCCAGTCCTATATTTACAAGTCCAAATAACTTGGTCCTATTTCACAAAAGCACACTCAACTCAGTCCTATATACTCAATTTTCCCAAATCCCTGACCCGGATGCTGTGAAGCCCGATGACTGGGATGAGGATGCCCAATGGAAATTGAGGATGAGGAAGCCACCAAGCCGGAAGGATGGTTGGATGATAAGCCTGAGGAGATTGATGACCCAGAAGCTACCAAGCCTGAAGACTGGGATGATGAGGAGGATGGAGTATGGGAGGCACCAAAAATCGACAACCCCAAGTGTGAAGAGGCACCTGGATGTGGTGAGTGGAAGAGGCCAGTGAAGCAGAACCCTGCCTACAAGGGCAAGTGGCATGCACCTCTGATTGACAACCCCCAACTACAAGGGAATCTGGAAGCCCCAAGAAATCCCCAACCCTGAGTACTTTGAGCTTGACAAGCCTGACTTTGATCCTATTGCCGCTATTGGAATCGAGATCTGGACAATGCAGGATGGCATCCTGTTTGACAACATTTTGATTGCTGATGATGAGGTGGTTACCACCTCTATCCTAGAGAAGACCTGGAAGCCCAAGTATGAAGTTGAGAAGGAAAAGGAGAAGGCTGAGGAGGCTGCTGCAGGTGTTGATGGTCTTTCTGAGTTCCAGGTGAAACATTTTCCCAATCTTTTCCAGCTATTGTGTTTGCTAAATTATTCAGTGGAGCAATGCTTGCATGTTATCACTAACCGATTTGCCATGCATATTGCAGAAAAAGATCTTTGACATTCTGTACAAAATTGCTGGCATCCCGTTCTTGGAACCCTACAAGACCAAGATCATTGTAAGATTCATGATCCTTGCTAACCTCATGTTCAAACATCGGACTATTTGAGTGTTTCATCTTGAAAGTGACGCACTATTTGTTTGCAGGATGTCATCGAGAAGGGAGAGAAGCAGCCCAACGTCACAATTGGGATTTTGGTCTCGATCGTAGTTGTGGTTGTGACCGTGCTCTTCAGGATCCTGTTCAGTGGCAAGAAGCCAGCGGTTAGTCGTTGTTTCAACATATGCTACTGCTCTCCTCGCTCGAAACCTGAACCGAATGACCAATTGTAAGCTTTGTTTGTAGCAGGCTCCCACGAAACCTGCAGCTGAGGCCACGAAACCCATGGCCACGGAGACTGATGCAGCTGGATGCAGCTGGGAAGGAGGAAACTGCAGCCCCACGCCAGAGATCCCGAAGGGAGACATAAACCTCAGTCTGGACGCGTCTTATCCCGACCATTGTGGCGCCTGCTTTTTTGAGAACTTGTTGGCACTTAGTGTTTTGACTGTATAATAGGAGATTCATGTCACTCTGCTTCTTCCCTGCTGATGATTTAAATGGTTAGAACTTCACGGGCAGTAGATTAGTCTTGTTGGTCGTTTGTGTGCTCTGCGTGACATATAATCACTTCCTGCATCAGATAAGTGATTTTTCCCCGTAGATCAGGTGAAACGTGAAAGAATCTTTTGAGGTTTGTTAGCTAGGCATGTCTGGCTAAAATATGCCTAGTTTGCTGGATGTTCTTACAGCTTCTTCAGCGTGAGATGTTGGCTGCTGGATGTCCTGTCGGTACTCTGTTTTCTTGCAATGGTGAATACATGTAGTTGAGTGATGTTGTCATCATACCATTTGCGATCATCAGCACAGTAATGCACCGCAGCTTCAGCTGCCGATCAAAAGTGAAACTAACTGAACTGAACAAACATGTGCTACTGGGGGATTTAGCAATGGTAACGTGCCATAAAGGAAGAACTGGTAAATCAAACACGAATGTTTATAGCTGTAAGTAATTCTGAAACGTGTACATCATACACTAAATTTACGAACTGTACTACTCAGTTAGGTTAGGTGTTTTCAACTTCAACACGGCGTCGTTTCTTAACGGCTTCACCACCGGTCGCCCCACATGGGCACCGTCGGGCACCCACACACCCCGGTGTGCAACGCCGATGGTGGTGGCGGTGGGAAATAACTTGAGGGTGCCAAACCGACAGGTGGGTATGTACCACATTGTGCATCCAGCAACGGCGGCGGGTAAACAGCGACCGGCTCTTCCGCCGCGACTCCGCACGCACGCTTTATCCGACAACAGTGGTGGGTAAACCCGAACCAACGGTCGATGACCAATGGATGCCCGCCTCTACCGGACCCAGCGATGTTGGGATTGAATCTCTCAATCCTCTCTCTTGTTATTCTGGATAAACACACATAGAGCGAGACTAATACAATATTGGGATTAAATTACTCAGTTTTTTCTTTTGCTACAACTCACCTTTTTTTTTAACTTAACAGGAATTACACGGCTTAAATAAGCCTCATGCACACACAACCTCCACACACCCACTAACTCCACTAACATGGACCTATTCTTGTGCCTCTTTGAATCTCTCCACGATCCGCATGACTTAGGGCAGTTTATCGACTCAGACTACGATCGCTTCTCACGGCGCTTCAACTTCCGATTTCCCTTGGTTCACAACTGCTACAATACTTACGACTACTATAGTGCTTTCGACTACTATAGTGTCATTCTGAGTACTAACTACTACAGTACTCGAAGCTACAATATTCGTAGCTACAGTGTACAGTACTCTGAGCTACAGTACTCACTCTACAGTACTGTGGCTATAGTACTCAAAGCCTCTTACTTTGACTTTGACTTCCGCAGCTTTGACTGTAGCTTTCACGACCACTTACAAATCATCAAGATTAATTCTAATATTCTCCCCCTTAATCTTGATGTGTTGACTCACCGATACGGATCACCCACTTCTCCTTGCCACACGTAGCGGCCTTAATTTCTTCTTGTAGCGGCATCACACCGCTACCACTAGGCTTCACTTGTCAGTTTCACACTGATTCCTCTAGCGGCAATGGCTTCACACAACCGTCTTCAGCTTCCATCTTCATAGAGGCATCGCACCACCATCATTGTCGACCTCACACTGACATCTCCTTGCGATGATCACTGTCAACTTCACATCGAGGCGTCATCAATGATCACCATCAGCTTCATGCTAATTCTTCCTATTTGAGATGGCCTTCGCCACTACCAGCTTCTTTTGGTGCCAAACACTACTAACATACAAAGACCTATACGACACGATCACTACATGCAAAAGACTAAATTAAACATGCAGATATAAACTTTGTCAAGATTAGTATCTAACAAATTTATTTTCCCTAATCTTGACTAACCATACTTCATGAATCTTCACAGAAGAGCTGGCTCATCATCACTTTGAACCACACAAAGTAGTGCTTTCTCCTCCTTTCTTTTTCTTTCATCTCCTTTCCTTACTCAGGGCACTTGTATGCGAAGTATCCAAACTCTTGGCAGTTATAGCACATCGCCTCGGTTTTGTCAAACTTTCTTCAACCACCACCACTGCTAGAGCCATCGAAGGAGTCCTTGCCGTCTCGCTTTAACAATCGAGTCTCCCACTCGGCCTTGGTGAGAAGCAAATGCTCCTCGCCTCCTTCTCACACTTGCATATCTGCTCCTCGTACGCTTTGAGGCGACCAATCGTCTCCTCGAATGGCATGGTATCCACATCAGAGAATTGCTCAATTGCAGCAACAACTTGCAAAAACTTGTCAGGAACCGAATCTTGAACTTCTTGATGAGTGTGGTGTCCTCCAGGGTGGTGCCAAACCACTGAACTTGCTCGTTAGTCCACTGATCTTGCCAGCAAACTCATCGATGGAGTTGCTTTCCTTCATGCGCAGGGCCTCGAATTCACTTTTCAAGGTCTGCAGCCGCGCCTTCTTCACTTGATCGGCGCTGAGATGCCTCATCTTTAAGCTCTCTCACACCTCCTTGATTGTCTTCTTCTTGGCAACCTAGTGGAGCACATCCTTGGGAATGGCCTGAAAGATGCACGCAAGTGCCACTTGTCTTTCCTTCTTTCCACGACCACTCCTGACGCAGGTTTGATCACCTTCTAGATATCCTGTGCCTCCATACAAGCCTCTATCTTGATCGTCCAGGTGGAGTAGTTGGAGGAGGTGAGCATCGGGTACTAGAGAGAGACGTCTTCCTCCCTCGTCGACCGCACCACCATTGCCACCGTTTGCTTAGTGGTAGACATCTTCTGAATCAAGAACTCAAGCTCTGATACCAATTGCTAGAATTGAATCGCTCAATCCTCTCTCTTGTCACTCTGGATAAACACACACAGAGACTAATACAATGTTGGGATTGAATCATTCAATATTTTCTTTTGCTGCAACTCACCTTTTTTTAACTTAATAGGAATTACACGGCTTAAATAAGCCTCATGCACACACACAACTTCCACACACCCAATAACTTGGGCCTATTTTCATGCTTCCTGGAATCTCTCCATGATCCATATGACTCGGGCAGTTTATTGACTCAGACTACGACCGCTTCTCACGGCGCTTCAATTTCCAACTTCCCTTGGTTCATGACTACTATAGTAATCACGTCCGCTATAGTACTTACGACTGCTAGAGTGCTTTCGACTTCTACAATGTTCTTCCGAGTACTAACTGCAACAATACTTGATACTACAATACTCGGTGTACAGTACTCATTGCACAATTCTGGGTGTACAGTACTCGAAGCCTCCGACTGTGACTTCCATAGTTTCGACAGCTGCTTTTATGACCACTTATAAATTATCAAGATTAATTCTAACAGCGACATCACAACATCACCGTGGAAGACGTAAGAGAAGGAGATGACCCCGTTGGGATGGTTCCCGTCGGGAGCGGCCAGCTGGTACGTCGCTTGCCTGCAGCCTGCTGTGGCGATGTTAGCGACCGGCACGGCCGCGGAGGCGGCAAGCACGTCGCTGAGGATGGGTAGCTCCTCCCTGAACTCGAACATCACAAGGAGCGCGTCCTCGCTTTCCTGGCTGGCTGCATCGTCCGGGAGGTAGAGCCGTAGGGAGCATCCCACTCGGGGTTCTCCCCACCGTCGCTGTCGACGGGGGTCGTGATGCGGTGCGCATGCTGGGCAGTCTGGTTCTTGTCAATGGTGGATGACGTGATGGAGACAGAGGCGTAGAGGGACGACGCGTGCAACAGGATTGGCGACTTGATGCTGCGGCATGATATCCAGGTGATGTTGATAGCCGCTAGCTGCCACCACCGCCGTCGGTGAAGATGACCGTCCATTACAACTCTTCGAGCAACCAAGGAGGAGACGACAAGAGGATATATATCGTATTAGCTTGGCCAATGGTGGTGATGAGATGAGGTGAAGTGGACTTCAAGGGTTGAGAGATGGTGGTGGCAACGGGTCAATCACTCAACCTTTCATCCAAGCTCGTCGTCTCCTTTTGTCGCGGGAGAGGAGAAACCGAGCGGTTCCTTCTCTCCGGTCGGGAGGACGCCGCGTCTTGCCGCGTGACCTGGATCTCTGCCAGGAGTTGGTGAGGAACTTGGCAACTCTCCACCGTTTCTTGCAAGGAACATGCCAACATGGGCAAAGATACTGGAATAGCTGAAAAACCTGATGAGAGTGAATTGAATTAATTAGTTTTTTTCTCTAACATGAGGTGTGTCTACTGTCTACACATCATCGTCGTCCCAATCTGTGGTTCTCAAAAGGGATGAACTTTTGACCGGTTGTCCTTGAAGAAATCATAGGCATTGCGAGCATTGAAGAAGCATTGATCGATGAACCCGCAAGGCCAACGGAGAGAGCACATGTAGCCTGTAAACAGTATCTTATGAGAAAAGCATGCGCAAAGCAAATAAAGAAAAAGAGACTGTTGTGGCTACAGACCAAACAGAGAGAGATGGTAGTGGAGAGTGATGAAGATGAGTGTAATGGCCTGGGTCCTCCCATGGCTTACTCACACATATATATATATATATATATATATATATATATATATATATATATATATATATATATATATATATATATATATATATATATATATATATATATATATACACACACACATATATACATATATATACACATGAGGAGTGCTTTTACAGTTATACCCTTACATCTGGTTATCCCCTCTGGGGGCAGTTATGTCATTACACATGGCCTATTCTGGGCCTCATAATCTCCTACCAGGCCTGCTGGGTTTAGGTGGGGGCCACCCCTACGACAGAGACCATAACCATATGTCGTGGAAAAAGGAAATATTACCCTTGCCTTCAAAAATATACATTTCGCTTTTGCTTTTGCTTTTGCTTTTACTGAAGTAACAAAGGATTTCATGTCATCCACTTAGCCTCCTTGGCATGCAACTTTCCAAGCCTGCAATTTTTAAGAAACCCAAATTTAAATCCATTTTCTTCAAAGTGAAAAGCAATAATCAAGGAGACAATGGACGAAAATGTATGGGTAGAAAGAAAAGAAATCCATGCAAGAATTTTGGCACAACATGTTGTGGACTCCTATTAGAGGAAGTGCTATACTAGAAGACAACAACCGACTTGGTTGTGCCAGGCAATAGGGCCAGCGACAACAGGTGATGCGCTACAGACTGCGGGCTGTGGCAATTCAGCAACAGTGGTTGTTTTGGTAGGATAGCTATCAATTAGGAAATTCTTATTGCTTGTAAGTAGGGGTGAAAACAGATTGGATAGTTTTCGATCGATCCGGATAACTTTTGAATACGGAATGGTTTAGCTCGGATTTTTGTTGGAGTCTCAGATCGCAAACAAATGATTTTTTTCGGAAACGAATATGAATACAATAGTGCACTATCTGTCGAATACGAATACGGACTTGGACTATCTGAAGATGACGAAATCTGGATATCCGACCCATGGGCCATAAGTACTAAGCCCAAGGCCCAAGCCGCTCTAGCTGTAGATGTGTAGTGCCGGCCAGTGGCCACTACCCACTAGGCTAGTCGACCTGAAGGCCTTAAGGCCAAGGGCACTACTTGAAATATGCCATTTTGAAATAAATAAACAAAGAAACTCTTCTCTCTAGCAAATTTATTATATAAGGCAATAGAAATACTGCATTCTAGAATCTAGATCACAAACCAGCAGTTATACACAGGCTAGTATCTGTATGCCATTATGCAACCATCCACTAAAGTATTTTTGTTTTGCATTAAAAATGCCTTGCTTTTCAACTGCTGTTAAGTGCTGATAGTTTGCACTCCTGGAGTTTGGAGGCCTATTGTTGTTCATGTCAAATATGCACACGATTTTGATTTATAGCTTTCCACTGAGAGTTTTGGAATAGCAACTTAAGTTCTTTGCTTATGCATCTTTGTTCCTGCAAGTAATAACATGTTCAGTTCGATGAGGATTTCAATATCATGATTCTAAGTCAGCTATCAATTACCTCAGTTAGTATGCCACCAGTATCTAGGCTGAGAGATGCTGGTGGTAGTAGTCTAGCAGTGGATAGATTGCTTGAATAGTATGTGTGTTAGTACTTATGTTATATTCTTATGTTTGTTCAAATTGCTATTGTGTGTACTCCATGAATTGCACGTTGTTGATACTTATGCTATGTATTGATTAACTATCGAGTATATTTCTATTGTGGATGAAAATATTCATGCTTGTTTAAATTTTATGAATCTTTTGACAAGATAAATTATTTATGTGTTTTCATTGATTTTGGTTGTACAGTTTAAGAGGTTTTATGTTCCGATAAATATTCGTGACCGTATTTGTTTGGATTCGTATTTGCTCTGTATCTGCATTCGATATTATTCGTATTTGTATTCATATCCACATCCAAAAACAAATATGGTAAAAATATAATCCGTCCATATTCCATCCGTTTGCATTCCTACTTGTGAGTTAAGATGTTTTGAGTCAGATATTACTTAACATATTAGAGTCAATTTCCGAGTTTGCTTCTCAGACTCGGTTAGATACGATATTTGGAACCGTATTGTGCAGCCTGATATATAAAGGCTTCGGCTGTAATTTGACGGATAAGCAATATATATAATCAATCTTCTTCCTAGCGTCTCAGAGCTTCAGGCCTGTCCGGAATAATCCTTCCACCCCTCAGAGACGGGCGAGCACGTCAACTAATCCTTCCATCCCTCACAGCTCACCGCAAACCTCCTCTGAAATTAAGCCATAACACAGCACCTGTTCATATCAGTTGGAGAAGAATCCTTGGTATCAGTTGGTATAATCAATCTTCTGTTAGATTAATTGGGCTGGCTTGGTCCATTATTAATTTAGCAATTAATCAAATGAAATTCCTAGGCCCACTATTAATGCTAGGTGTAAAACTGTTTAGTCCCATATGGAGAATTGAGTGGGAGTTACACCACTTTAAAAGGTGGAACGTGGTAACCCCCTTGTGAAATTGGAGAGAGCCATTACACGCGCGCGCGCTCGCTCGCTCGCTCGCCTCGCCACGCCACGCCACGCCGCGCCGCGCCGCGCGTGCCGTGCCGTGCCGCGCGCGTGTCGGGTGCGCGCGCGGCACGTTTTCTTCGTCCGTTTGTGTACCTGCACGGGTAGGCGGGCGATCAAGTTTTGGGGAGCGCATCGCGCGACTACTCAATCTGCGACGTCTCCTTCCGGTAGTGAATCATTCGCGGATCGCATCGCGAACATCTTCCCGCATCAAGCTTCGCCCCGCATCACGCCTTGATCGACTACATCGAATAGGCCATCATGTCGATCGATGGTAACGGCGCCTCCGTGTCTCCGACACCGCCCCGCCGAGGTATAAATCTAAAACTTTTCTGGTGTATTTGTTTCTGTGCGCTACGAATATGTTAATAGATGTTTCTGTTAGCTTGTTCGTTAGCAAATATGAATACATCGTTAATAGATCACTCGTGCATGTTTATGTCATGTTTTATATGCTGAATTTCTGGATTAAAATATGCCGAAAATTGACTAGATATCCAACAATCCAAAAACTTGATTGGTCTTTTTCGGTAGTTGGCTTTGCTGCGTCGCTTAAACCACACCCTCCGTTTGATGGTTCCAATTATAAGAGATGGCGTGCACGTGCGATCCTGTGGTTTACTGCCATGGAATGTTTTCATGTTGCACAAGGCAAGCCCGCTGAGCCTCTGTCTGCAGAGGACGAACGCAAGTTCAATTTAGCGGATAACTTGTTTCGAGGTGCACTTGTCAACATACTGGCAGATAACATTGTGGATGTGTACATGCATTTGCCTACGGGCAAAGAGATGTGGAATGCACTTGAGGCCAAGTTCGGAGTTTCCGATGCTTGGCGATGGTAGTATGTCATGGAGCGCTTCTATGACTACAAGATGGTCGATGACCGCTCTGTAGTAGAACAAGCTCATGAGATTCAGCGCCGCAAAGGAGCTTGAGAACAATAAGTGCGAGTTACCGGACAAGTTTGTGGCTGGCGGTATTATCGCCAAGTTACCACCTTCTTGGTCGGATTTTGCTACTTCTCTAAAACACAAGAGGCAGGAGTTCAGTGTTACTGATCTCATTGGCACTCTTGGTGTTGAAGAGAAGGCGAGGGCAAAAGATACTCGTGGCAAGAAAGTTGCTGCTGAGGGAGGTTCTAGTGCCAATTTGGTGCAGAAGAAGAACCCACAAAGCTTCCCACAATAAAAGAAAAATAAGCCTTTGTCAAGCCCAAGGCTACTACGAGTTTAAGAAGAAAGGCAAAGGAAAGGGCGGCTACTTTGTGTGCGGTGATTCTGGCCATTGGGCTAAGGATTGTCCAGACCGCAAGGATAAGCAGAAGAAGTCTGCCAACATGGTTATTAGTGATGCTGGAGGAACATCGGGGTATGGTAATTATTTACCTACAGTTCTTTCTGTTTGTCAATCACCTGAGTGGTGGGTTGACACTGGTGCTAATATTCATGTGTGTGCTGATATTTCCTTGTTTTCATCTTATCAGGTCTGTCGAGGTTCCTCCTTGTTGATGGGAAACGGATCGCATGCAGCTGTTCATGGTGTTGGTACGGTCGATCTAAAGTTTACTTCGGGAAAGACCGTGCAGCTGAAGAACGTGCAGCATGTCCCCTCCATAAAGAAAAATCTCGTCAGCGGATCTCTACTGTGTAGAGATGGTTTTAGGCTTGCATTTGAGTCCAATAAATGTGTCGTGTCTAAGTATGGAATATTTGTTGGTAAAGGCTATAAGAGCGGAGGCTTGTTCCGCTTTTCTTTGATGGATTCTTATAATAAATTTGTGAACCATGTGTGTAACGATGATGATGAATCTAATGTTTGGCATTCACGACTTTGTCATGTTAATTTTGGGTGTATGACGCGCTTAGCTAATATGAGTTTAATCCCGAAATTCACTTTGGTCAAAGGTTCTAAGTGCCATGCGTGTGTTCAATCGAAACAACCTCGCAAGCCTCACAAGGTAGCAAAAGAGGCGAGGAATTTGGCACCGTTAGAACTCATTCATTCCGATTTGTGCGAGATGAATGGCGTGTTGACTAAAGGTGGAAAGAAATATTTCATGACGCTTATAGATGATTGCACTAGATTTTGCTACGTGTACTTATTAAAAACAAAAGATGAAGCGTTGGATTACTTTAAGATCTATAAAGCTGAGGTAGAAAACCAACTTGAGAGGAAAATCAAGCGGGTAAGGTCTGATCGTGGGGGAGAGTATTTTTCAAATGAGTTTACTTTATTCTGCGAGGAACATGGAATTATTCATGAGAGGACGCCTCCCTATTCTCCCGAGTCAAACGGGGTTGCCGAAAGAAAGAATCGCACTCTAATCGATTTGGTTAACGCCATGTTAGACATCTGCGGGACTTTCTAAGGAATGGTGGGGTGAGGCTATATTGACCGCGTGTCATGTCCTGAATAGAGTTCCTACAAAGAATAAAGAAGTAACACCATTCGAGGAATGGGAAAAGAAGAAGTTGACTCTCTCATACTTGCGCACCTGGGGATGTTTGGCCAAAGTTAACGTGCCAATTGTCAAGAAGCGCAAACTTGGACCAAAAACCGTAGATTGTGTATTTCTTGGTTATGCTATGCACAGTGTGGGTTATAGGTTCTTAATTATAAAACCGAGTACCGACATGCGTGTTGGTACAATCATAGAGTCCAGAGACGCTACATTTTTGAGAATGAATTTCCTATGAAATGTGATGTACCTAGCTTATCTAGTCAAGAACCTATAATTTCCTTGATTCTTTTGTGCCGATAGAACATGTTGAGGAAATACATGGAAAATCCTGAGGAGGATAACAATGAAGTTACTCGAAAGAGTAAGAGACAGAGGATTGCAAAGTCTTTTGGTGATGATTTCATTGTATACCTCGTGGATGACACTCCTAGAACCATTGAAGGGCATATTCTTCTCCGACGACTATTGGAAGGAAGCAATGACGGAGTGAGATGGACTCTATTATGTCTAATGGAACTTGGGAGGTCGTTGACCGTCCTTATGGGTGTAAACTTTGTAGGATGTAAATGGGTTTTCAAGAAAAGCTTAGGCCTGATGGTACAATTGAAAAGTACAAGGCAAGGCTTGTGGCCAAGGGTTATACCTGAAAGAAGGCGAGAACTTCTTTGATACTTATTCACTGTTGCCCGATTGACCACAATTCGAGTACTACTTGCCCCGGCTGCCTCTCATGGTCCGCTTCGCTCATCAAATGGACGTTAAGACAGCTTTCCTAAATGGAGAGTTGGAGGAGGAGATTTATATGGATCAGCCAGACGGGTTTGTGGTAGAAGGTCAAGAAGGAAAGGTGTGCAAGTTGTTAAAGTCTTTGTATGGCCTAAAGCAAGCACCTAAGCAATGGCATGAGAAGTTCGACAGAACATTGACATCTGCTGGCTTTGTTGTAAATGAAGCCGACAAATGTGTGTACTATCGCTATGGTGGGGGAGAAGGAGTGATCTTGTGCTTGTATGTTGATGACATACTGATTTTTGGGACCAACCTTAATGTGATTGAGGAGGTCAAGGACTTTCTGTCCAAGAGTTTTGAGATGAAAGATTTGGGAGTGGCTGATGTGATTCTTAACATTAAGCTACTGAGAGGAGGTGATGGTGGGGTTACACTCGTGCAATCCCACTATGTGGAGAAGGTCTTGAGTCGCTTTGGTTATAGTGACTGCAAGCCTGCTTCTACTCCTTATGATCCTAGTGTGTTGTTGAGGAAAATCAAGAATAACAAAGGATCAATTGAGATACTCCCGCATCATTGGCTCATTGATGTATTTAGCTAGTGCTACGAGGCTCGACATCTCGCTTGTTTGTGAGCAAACTAAGCCGGTTTGTTTCAAATCCGGGAGATGATCATTGGCGTGCTCTTGAGAGAGTAATGCGCTATCTAAAGGCAACCGTGAGCTATGGAATTCACTATGCTGGGTACCCAAAGGTACTGGAGGGCTATAGTGATTCAAACCGGATCTCGATCTTTGATGAGATAAAAGCCACGAGTGGATATGTGTTCACACTTGGAGGTGGTGCTGTTTCCTGGAAGTCTTGCAAGCAGACCATCTTAACGAGGTCAACAATGGAAGCAGAACTCACAGCATTAGATACCGCTACTGTTGAGGCTGAGTGGCTTCGTGAACTCCTTATGGATTTGCCGGTGGTTGAAAAACCGATACCAGCTATCCTGATGAACTGTGATAATCAGACTGTAATTATCAAAGTGAACAGTTCTAAGGACAACATGAAGTCATCTAGGCATGTTAAGAGGCGGTTGAAGTCTGTCAGAAAGCTGAAAAACTCCGGAGTGATAGCGCTGGACTATGTCCAGACAGCTAATAATCTGGCCGACCAATTTACAAAGGGTTTATCACGTAATGTGATAGATAGTGCATCGAGTGAGATGGGCCTGAGACCCACATGAGTCATACCACAGTGGTAACCTGTTCTACGTGATCGGAGATCCCGTGAAGTAGGATGGTGAAACAAGCTGTTGGTTGACTGGGAGGAGAGACCCTTACAGGGCTCATTTCTTGAATGATGCGCTTCTCTCCTATTCTGTATGGCAGGTTGGTTTTTACCTTAATGTGATCCGAGTGGCTTATTTAGAGCAGAGATGTCGCCCTACAGGACATCTTAGAAGGAACACACCTATATGAGTTCGACTGCTGGTCACAGTCTATGAGATTTGGGTGATCTCTAGATACTCATGGAAAAGGCATGGAGTATGACTTATACGCTCCAACTAGAGGGGATGCTTTAGGCAGCCTAGTACTAGTAAAGGAATTGGGTAAAGCTTGTTCGCACAAAACTGTCAATTCAAGGCATAGTCCATTGTTCAGTTGTGGATGAGTGTAACTCCTTTCCTAGATGGATGTTCAACTTAACAGTCTCCATCGAAACACTGGTATATCAAACAACAGCAGAACTGAGAGCATTTCTCGTGTGCCTTGAAATTTGGTGGGGATTGTTAGATTAATTGGGCTGGCTTGGTCCATTATTAATTTAGCAATTAATCAAATGAAATTCCTAGGCCCACTATTAATGCTAGGTGTAAAACTGTTTAGTCCCATATGGAGAATTGAGTGGGAGTTACACCACTTTAAAAGGTGGAACGTGGTAACCCCCTTGTGAAATTGGAGAGAGCCATTACACGCGCGCGCGCGTGCTCGCTCGCTCGCCTCGCCACGCCACGCCACGCCGTGCCGTGCGGTGCGTGTGCGTGTGCGTGCGTACGTACGTACGCGCGCAGGCGTGTCGGGTGCGGGCGCGTTTTTCTTTATCTATTCGAAAAACGAAATGCACTGATGGCTGGCAGTAACGGTGAGGGATTATGGCTGCAGTTACTTTCGAGTAATGGTTGCTGTTACTAGTAACTAATGTCTGCAGTTACCAGTCTCTTCATTTTTTCTGTTACAATAGAACAACATAAGAAGGCTCTCCTCTCCATACGAAATAGCAGTTTTCCCTCCCTCTGTTTTTGTTGCTGCTCTCTGCAATCTCCGGTCCAGAACCTTGCGCGCACAAGTTTCTGGGCGAGTAGGCCTCCGGAACTTCGTCCGTTTGTGTACCTGCACGGGTAGGCGGGCGATCAAGTTTTTGGGGAGCGCATCGGCGCGACTACTCAATCTGCGACGTCTCCTTCCTGGTAGTGAATCATTCGCGGGACTGCACTGCGAACATCTTCCTGCATCAAGCTTCGTCCTGCATCACGTCTTGATCGACTACATCGAATAGGCCATCATGTCGACTGATGGTAACGGCGCCTCCGGTGTCTCCGACACTGGCCCCGCCCGAGGGTATAAATCTAAAACTTTTCTGGTGTATTTGTTTCTGTGCGCTACGAATATGTTAATAGATGTTTCTGTTAGCTTGTTCGTTAGCAAATATGAATACATCGTTAATAGATCACTCGTGCATGTTTATGTCATGTTTTATATGCTGAATTTCTGGATTAAAATATGCCGAAAATTGACTAGATATCCAACAACTTCTTCCTAGCGTCTCAGAGCTTCAGCCCTGTCCGGAATAATCAACCCCACTCGCATCATCAACTCCTTCCGCCCCTCACAGCTCACCACAAACCTCCTCTGAAATTAAGCCATATCAGTTGGAAGGCCTTGACTAGTGGTAGAAGAATCCTTGGTATCAGTTGCTGATAAAAATTTACAGTACCCTTTCCAAATCCAAAATTCACAACAAGAACAAGGATTAGGTGTTTTACTGGGGCTCCACTAAGTGAATTAAGCATTTCACCTCGCAGCACAAGACATAAGAAACATGCGGATTAGCCTTGAACATGCTTGTTTTACTATTTCATATTGCCCTTTCCTTTTTCTTTTTATTTTCTTTGCACCATGCAGTAATAATTGCACGTAGTATGTAAAAGATTTGGGACATAATCAACTTGTCTCACCAAACCATTCTTTTGCTCTATTTTTCCTTTTCTCTTTCTCTTTTCTCTTTCTTCTTTTTGCCTTTGTACTAAAAAATGTGATTATGGTGCAAATCACACCAAGCTGTGTGCGCACAATCAAGTTCTCGTGCACGCTTGGATGACAAAATTGTGATTACCAAAATCAGTCAAACGTGGCTCCATGCATGCATGCATACACATCACCTAGGTCATTTGTAACGTTTGACTACGAACCTGCGGCATCAATTTCAGTGTTGAATTCCTTAAGGCACACATTAAGGGCCTGTTTGGGAGAGCTCCACCAGCTCCAGATCCACGAAAAATAGATTCGGATTCAATTTTGCTAGCCAAACAGTTCTAGCTCCAGCAGCTCCACCGTGGATCTGCTCCACCAAAACCATGGATCTGGCTCCAGATCCACCAAATTGGTGGAGCACCTCAAAGGGTGCTCCACCAAACTCAAGTTGGTGGAGTTGGGGAAAATTACCGCGCCCGCGAGCTCCGGCGAGGCAGCGAGGCTGCCCGCGCCCGCCCCAGCCGCCATGGCCGGCCACGGGAGCCGCCGCACCGCCGGCCCCGCGTGTCCCTGCGTGTGCTCCGTGCTCTGCTCAAATGAAGAGCTGACGTGTGGGCCTAGGTGTCAGTGAGATAGAGGAGAGCAAACTCAGAGCTGGAGCTGTACCAAACACTTGGATGAAACTCAGATCCACGGTGGAGCTGCTGCATGGTGAATTTAGGTGGATCTAGTGAATCTGGGTGGATCTGAAGCTGATAAAGCTCTACCAAAGAGGCCCTAACACTTTACGAATTCAACATTACGTACATGGCCTTTGGTACGAATTCCATCCGGTTTCTTCTTTGAACATGATTCCTTTCGTTCCTTTCAACATTTCCCATCACCTTTTATGCTTTAGCTCTGAGCAAAATATATTCTTTGCTTGTTCGTGTACCTAGCAGGCATTTTTCTCCAATGTTTCGGTTTGTATATAATACAATACTACAAAGGGACATATGCCCTGCCTTCCTAGCTATTCATTTTGCTGCAACCAAACCAATCTTGTTCATCCAACTCCACTCCACTCCAATCCCTTCTTTTCTGTTCCAAAAAAAAACCCTTCATTTCAACTTTCAAACGATTTAACACGCTGTTGTTCTTTCACATCTAGGATTAATCCCTTTTCTAGTCATCATTACAAAAAAAACCCAAAAACTCGTTTTTGTTTTCCCTATAATTGTTGTTCTTCCCACATCTACAATTACTCCATTTTTGTAGTGATCAATACAAAAAACACCCAAAATTTTTTTGGCTTTTCCCGTTCACTATTGTTCTTTCACGTCTACAAATATAATCCCTTTTTCTAGTGATCAATACAAAAAAAAAACATTGGTGTTTTCCCCTCTATTGCTGTTGTTTCATATCTACTATTAATCCCTTTTTCTAGTGATTAATAAAAAAATCGTTGTTGTTCTTTCACATCTACAACTAATCCTTTTTTCTTGCGATCAATTAGAAAACTGAAAAAAATTGCCTTTTTTTCCCTGTTGTCATTGCTCTTTTCATATCTAGATTTAAACCCCTTTTCTACTGATCAATACAGAAAAAAAACCCAAAAAAACCATTCGCTTATCCCATTACTGTTGTTCGTTTTCTAGTTACCAATATTGAAAAACCCCAAAATTTCATTGGCTTCCCTCCGCCCTTTTAAGATTTTTAAGTATATATATCAAGTTGATCGTATAAACTCTTGACAATGCCAAATTCAACAATCAGGTACTATATATCTTCCTTCCTTACTTTTTTCTTCCTTATTTATTTTTATTTTTATTTCTTATTTCTTAAATATATAACAAGGATCAATTGCTTCTATTTTCTCAGGACCATATAAGGAAGTGTGAGCTTGTGGAGCATAGTCAGAGAGACAATATATATCGGCAATCTTCAGTTTAAGTATTTCACAATATTGCTTTAATTCTTGGTGAATAACCACCCATAAGTTTCACTACAAAGAACCAACCAAAGACCGTTGAAAGGTAAATAAACATTCATTCATAGAAGTGATTAATGCTAATTTCAACTATGCTCATATGGTATCCATCCCACAATTTAAATCCAAAGCTCACAATGTGCACAAACTAAGGGGACATTAAATTTAATATTATTGAACTATGCATACCTCTATTAAATGACATACGACAACTATTCACTTTTTTTCAACATTAAATTAGAGGTATACTATGAAAATATTATAATAACATATTTGGACACCGCAATTGACATATTGTTGGACAATGCTTATTACAAATGAGTACTTATATTGTAGGAAAAGTTTACTATAGTAGAAATTTCTGACATGGATGATTGCATGTGCCTGTGAAGCATAGTTTTTCATGCGTGGGATAAGAGTTGCCATGGAGTTCTATCAAGTCTACTTTAGCTAGCCAGGCACATTGACGTCATCTCTGTCTAGGATATTTAAGTCAAGCAATTCGGTCGACGTGCAACTATAGTAAGCCGATCTAGGAAGGAGTCAATTGCGGATTTAGCGTTGTTTGTGACGTTGTTTACAGAACTAGCTATATATCCAGGGTATTTATAGAAATAGCGCTTTTGCCATTCAGTGGGCGGGTGGCAGCGCGGGGGAGACAACGTTTGGCATCTGTCGCCTTGTGAGCAGATGGCAGACGCCTGCCACCCGCCCTGGGGACAGCAGGGGACGGGTTAATTTAATCATTAATTTAACATAAAATTACGATTAAATTATCACAAATTAATATGGCAAATTTAGAGCACGTAAAATTCCAAAAAAAAACTGATTTTATGGACAAGTTTTGAAAAACTGATTTATGTAGAAGTACTAGCTTATGATAGAATCTATCATTATATAACAAAAACCAATTACATGTGTTTTATAGCTGCTAAGAAAATAAGAGAAATATGCTAGAAATTCTTACTAAAAAAATAACAACAGCAACAATAACAAAGCCTTTTGTCCCAAACAAGTTAGGGTAGACTAGGAATGAAATCTTCTCAAGATCAAAGAGATGAGAGCCATAAAATATAACCTACAATACTAAAACCTTAAGCCGTAGTACAACCTGCTATCTGAGCTGAAGGCTAAAACACTGCCCCTAACTTTCTTATGGTTCCGGTATGTAGATCGCTAACTTCCATACGCTCCTATCCAAAGCTAATTCTTTATATACATTCCAATCCCTCAAGTCTCTTTTAACTGCTTCCTCCCACGTCAGTCTTGGTCAACCTCTACCTCTCCTTACGTTTTCAGTGCGTCTTAAAATTCTACTACGTACCAGTGCCTCAGAAGGCCTTTGTTGGAGATGTCCAAACTATCTCTGAACAAGCTTCTCTTCAATTGGTAGAAAAAAAACAAATGTTGAACAAGCTTCTCTTCAAGGAGGCCTACATACGCTAGAAATTCTTACTAAAAAGAAAAAAACAAATGTCCTTTAATTTTGTGGACCCTAATCACAACTGAATATAGCAGCCATTAGATGGTACTAAGAAAAAAAAGAAAAATGTGCTTGAAATTCTCTGAAAGGGAAAAGATCTGGTTTTCAATTTACTGGACCCTAATTTTGATCAAACTATAATATCCATTGGATATTACTTAGAGATATATTACCGTGTAATTTAGAAACTAAAGAAGAAGATAATCCTTCTCAAAATCTTGCATGAAAGTACATACATTGTACTTTATTTTCATGTGCCTTTAGAGAAGCTAAGCATATAAGTATGTGACGGATGGGACAGTGCATATATGCATGGTTTGCGATGTTTAGGAATTTTGGACATGTGCAGCATAACAATAACAGAAGTAGCCCTGGTTGTATACAATGCTATTTCTAGCCATCTCCCCAAGCACGGGACTCCGCCCAGTCGACTCATGCGCAGTCCCACGATCCGGCACCGCAGCACGTGAGTCATGCAGTCCAGGAGCGCATGATACCCCCGCATCATGCTCCTCTCTTCCTAAGCCCTAGCACCACTTCGGTGAGCAATCACCGCTGCGCGGGGTCGCCTCTAGCTTCGCCGATGACCGTGCGAGCTTCACCACACCTAGGGATCACCGTTGAGTACTTTGCCAAGCTTGGGCATCGTTGAACTCCTCGACTACCAGAGCCAAAGCGCCGCCGCCACCCTCTCCTTGTGGCTCACGACTACGGTCGCGCACGACCGTAGCCGCTCTGACCATGACTGTTTGACCACAGTCGCCTTTGACCACTACCTCCCTTGACTACCTTGGCTTTCGATCACTAGCGTTTTTTATCACCTCTGCTTTCGACCGCAACTGCTTTCGACCACACCCATGTTCGACTATTGCCTTGCTCGACCACGGCAGCCTTTTTAACCACATACAGCCTTAGACCACTGCTAGTTATGCTGGAATCATGCGCTCTCAAACCGCATGACTCGGGTGCTGCGGTGTCGGGGCACGGGACTGCACACGTGTCGGCCGACTAGAGTCCTGCGCTCGTGGAGAGGGCCAGAAATAGCATTGCATATATCCAGAGCTACTTTTGGTATTGCTGTGCTGCACAGGGCAAAAAATGCCCAAAATTCATGGTTTGCATGGCTGCATGAACGTTGGGTATTAATTAGTTGTACACAATTGACACTTCAAGGAGTGCATATAGGCTAGACCTGCATGGCTGCATGCCTACACAAAACACTACATTGAAATTCCAAGACATAAAAAAGAAAAACAAAATCTAGTCAATTGGTGGACCTATTACGAATTATCCACACCACTAGGCATTTACTTGGAACATATTTAAACTGAAGCGATTAAAAAGATGCCTAAACCATAAAGATATACTCCATGCCAAACATTACAATAGAAAATATCTAAAAAAAATATTATATTATAAAACTAAAAGTCTATGTAGTATACTTGGTCACGCTGGCCAAACAATCTAAGGCAGTTGAAAACTTGCAGAGCAATTCTTACATTGGTAGAAGAATTTTAAAACGACTTCAACAAAAATATTATATATACTCCAAGATACTATCAAAATTATACAAAGGATGGAGTATTCTATAAAAATTTTGTATCTCCCATGTTATGTTGTTGACGGTGCTGTGATTCCTTGTTGATAACTGATTCAAATCACTTTCTCCGCTTACAGGTTTTGTGTAAATTGAGAATTTTTTTATCCACTACTTAGCATAAGTCATGAAAACATCATCTTCATTGGACAAATGGTGTGATCGCCTGCGAGATATGGATTTCTGGTATGATTTGTGACATCCCCATTTACATACCTGTTGAAATTATTAAGAGCATTTATTATTGGTTATCAATGAATTGTTTAAAATGACTGTCACTAAATATATAATACAGCTTACGTATGCATAGTTTTTTAGCACTAAAAATGCCATAGCTTACAATGGTTTAGTAAAAAAAAAAGATCGTGGGCTTTTCTATAACTTCCAAAAGACCGCGTTGTTTGTACCACAGTAATGGAAGCTGAAGGAGATGCTAGGGCAGATTGAAACACCCAGCTTCTACAGCACGTTTTCCTATAACTCACAAGCCTTCTTTTTTTTTTAAAAAAAAGCTCACATGCCAATATTAAGACAATGTATTAGTTTTAGAAAATTTTCATCGCACAATTTATTATAAAATAAAATCTTGATCGGTTTTGAAGCAATGCTTTAATAATTTTCATCCTATGAGCTAATAGGCATCTAACCTAGTCTGGTATTCATATCATCCTCTTTATAAGCTGTGTTTTTGACTGGACAGAAAGTTTAGAAAAAATATATATCCTTCCATTACGTGCTTTGGAAAGATGAGAGATGACGTTTTGCGCAGATAATAATGCGTTAATACTTAGGTAAGAGCGTAGACAATAGAAAAGCAATCTGGCCAAAACTAAAGGCTAAAAGGCTGCTTAAAGAGAACATTATCATCATATATTACTGGAAACAATCTATAATATTATGACCAAGATTAAACAAGGCAAGGACAACTTAACAACAAGAGCAATCTGACCATTCGTTGCTATATAAGTTACTGACACTACTACAGAAAAGGCCATCACAGACGGTTCAAAAACGTCATCACAGACGGTTTTGTGAACCGTCTGAATTTATGGGTCAGTGATAATACGAGGTCATCACGAGCGGTTTTCGAACCGTCGTGATTTTAATATCACGAGCGGTTTTTAACTAAAACCGTCAGTGATATTAATATCATGACATTTCTTAACTAAAACCGCTCGTGATATTTATAAATCATAGACGGTTCTTAACTAAAAACCGTCTGTGATATTTATAAATCACAGACGGTTTTTATTATAAAACCGTCTGTGATATTCTCTTCTACTCCTAAACCTATTTCTGTTTATTGGCTAGCCTCAGGAAATACTAGCCATGCCCTCTGAAACAAGCAGATCAACATGTATATGTATACATCCAATTCACATCTCAATTCATTTCACAAATATAAAACATCCATTTTTATTAAGATTAGAGCCTACCATTACAATATCCCAAAACAACGAGAAGGTTACACAACAAGAACAGCAGGTTACACAACAAGAACAGAGAAAAAGCAAAGATCTTCTATGTCTTCTCGCCCCTGATGCAACGCATGAGCTGGATGCCTTCTCGCCCCTGCACGGTTGGCACGAGCTAGTTGCTTTTGCGGTGTCTTGTCTCCCGTAGACTTGTGTGTCGTCTGCAAGGAGGAGGAGAATAGCAAGGAGGAGGAGAATAGCAAGCAGGAGGACAGCAAGGAGGAGGATAGCAAGGAAGAGGATAGCAAGGAAGAGGAGACAGGCTGTGTTTGGTTATATTTATAGGGGAGGGAGAGGGAGGGAGAGGCGGGAGTTCGAAATTTTTGGCGCGGGAACGGAGATTGGGTTGAGGAGGATTGACGGGCCCAGTGGTCAGATTATCACAGACAGTTCTATTGGCTAGAACCGTCATGATGAATGATATCACAGACGGTTCTATATATAGAACCGTCTGTGAATTAGAGCACAGAATTTTATATACCGATGCAATATAAACAACTAGTCTGAAAAGATAAAATAGCAATGTTTTATATAGCTTATATATACTCATTTAAAAGGTTTCGACGAGATCTACAACTTTGTAGTTGAAGCAAAATCCAAATTCCGAAAGGAAGACCAAGAAAAAGGGCAAAAACAGACACCAAAAACTTGCGATGCAGGTTTAGGTCCAAAGATGGCCGATTTTCGGGGTCTTGGAGGGCGACGGGCGCAAGTGGGTCATTTTTTTTGGATCGGGCTCGTTGTTAGCTTTCCAACGAGTACAAGAACGTCGAAAACGGACACCGTATGCAAAAGTTATGTCCGTTTTACTGAAGGTGTCTCAAAACTGAATCATACTCGGACTTAAGCGGAAAATTTGAAATTTTGAGGATTGCAAGGCGGAATCGTATCACGAGCGGTTTTATTATAAAACCGTCTCGTGATATCTGAGCTCACAGACGGTTTTAATAAAAACCGTCAGTGATATTCCAGATATCACGCAGACGTTTTATTAAAACCGCTCGTGATATTCGATATCACGCACGGTTTTATAATAAAACCGCTCGTGATAATCTGAATATCACGACGGTTTTATAATAAAACCGCTCGTGATAATCTGAATATCACGACGGTTTTTATTATAAAACCGTCGTGATATTGGAATATCACGACGGTTCAGCGGTAAGAACCGCTCGTGATACTCCTTTTTCCCGCCACAAATACCACAGACGGCCTCCAAATTAAAACCGTCTGTAATAGTGTACATCACAGACGGTTTCACAAAATCGTCTGTGATTTAGCGTCTACTATTAGGCTTTCTGTAGTAGTGTGAAGACAATATGCACCATTTAAATTATCATAAAGTTACATGGATCTTTGAATTAGCATAACATTATTATTGGCTAAAATGTGGGTACTGAAGAAACTGAGTGTAAATCATACAATCTCTTGTCGAAGAACAATCGTTGGCATTATAATTTTTATTTCTGTTATTGTTAACCGTGACGATGCTGTGGCTATTAGAGATTTGTCTGACATGCGTATATAGGACGAAGTAAGAGAGAGGATGATGATTCATCACGAATTAAAAGGATCATGCATGAGTGGTGTTTTTTTTTTCTTCTCTCCATGGGTTCGTAATACGTTTTCCTTTTTTTTTTTGTTGAGAAATGAAATAAACTTGGTTAAGCTGCTGTTTTCATGCATCGGACGGACTAGCGTTAATCGCGCGTACCTCCGGCCGGCGGTCGTTGATGGATTAATCTGTCTTAACGCGCTCTCTTTTGGTTCTGTGCAATGTGCCAGGTTGAACGGATACCGCCGCACGGGCGAATACCGTGACTTGGAACGGAGTTTCGATACGTATCTTACTGTCGAATGGAATGTCGGGGTGGGGCCCACGGCTTCCTTCAAGCGGACCATAGCAAGCATCGGTGCGGAGGTGAAGCTGAAGCTGCCCTTCGATCCCGTAATAAAGGTGGAGCTGAGGAAGGAGCCCACGGAAAAGGCCGCCCGAGGAAGCAGCCTGGGGTACCCATACAAGACCATGAACATGATCGAGTATCAGCTGGCCGTCGCGGTGGCAGAGGAGATCGGCCTGCTCGACCAAGAATACAAGCGGCTCAAGGAATCCGACGAGGAGCTACGGTACTACACCTACGGAATGAAGGATCGCACGTCGGACTTGCTACAGCACATGTATTACTTTATAGTTCCGGAGATCTCCACGAGCCCGCTAATCAACAAGATGTACCTTCTGCTGGTTGACAACCTCTACGAGCCCGCTAGTTTCACAGAGGTGGTGGGGCTTCCTCCTCCTGTGTGGAAAGGTTCTAATTGGCTGATGTCCACCACCTCTCAAGAAGTCTGCGACAGGAGCAGCAAGTCGGTAGCTCACCAAGTCCTCCATTTCTCCAGCGAAGATGAGATCCTGATGCTTATCCTCTCCGCACTGCGCCAATCGGCCAAGTTCATCTCCGACAGGATTTGCCAACAAGACGAGCAGTATTGGCACCGCGTGGCCCTTCGGTGTTTTCACTACGCCATGCTACTGCCCGTTCCCCAACATCCACCGCCACCACAGGAAGGTATTATTCACAATGATGGAGATCGCCAGAGTTATAGTAATGCACCTTCCATTACTTCGGATGAGCTAATCCGTCAATGGGCCGCCCAAGGCATCCTTACTGCAATTAAACCAAGAAGAGCCCAAGAAAGTACAGAGGAGGAGGCCGGCAGCCACCACAACAAGTATGATGATATACACCAAGTTGGAAATGTCATCCTCCAAGCATTCCGAGAGTATTCTTTGCTGCAGCTACCCTTTTCTCCAGCAACCGAAGCTGATGCGGCTACTGAAACTGCCATACAATTTTTGACATACCATGGTCTCATTGGAGAGCGCCTCACAATAAACAAACTTCTTGATGGCAAGGAGTACATGGAGCAGCTGAAATGGATCTCATTCGTGGATCATGACCAAGGACGGCATGTAAGCAGAGAATGGTTGAGTCATGAAATTACCAACGGCCCAACTGCGCTTATTCTAAGAGGTTGCTCACATCAAATGCTCTTATTTTCCCAACTCAGTAGTTTCTTGCCCAAACTCTGTTTCCTTCGTATTCTTGATATCTCCTATACTCCACTAAAATCACTCCCTTCTTCAATTGCTTTTCTAGCAAACCTTCGGTTGCTTTCACTCAGAGGCTGCCATGATCTCAAAACTCTATTGATCAGTTCCTCCGCAACTGGTACTGCAGACCCAGCAACCCATAGTAGTTCCTATTCACCACTGTCCACTCTATGCCAGCTTGAAATTCTTGATATGAATGGAGTTCCTTTTTCTCATCTGACGCAAGATATGGGCAATCAAAAGAGCAATTTGATATTCCTGGATATGTCCTATTCAGAAGTAACTACTTTCCCACTAAGCTTTTTCCAGGACATGTCAAATCTTGAAGTGCTCATCTTGGTCAAATGCCCTAACCTTGTGGAATTACCCCCTTCTATGGCTGCACTGCTCAGCCTGACAACACTTGAGGTCACAGGGACTCAAATAGAATCTTTCCCTGAGAAGATATTTGAAGAAATGCAGAAGCTTCAATCGCTCAAGCTCATTGACAACAAGAAGCTGATTTCACTCCCAGGGTCAATCTCTAGGGCTAATGGCTTGATTGAGCTACACATTGAAGGATGGGAATCGAGCATGGTGGAAGAAATCAAATTGGATGGGCATCCTACCCTGAGATCCTTCTTGCTGATCGCTGCACCTCACATAAGGCGCTTGTTCTTGCACAGGTGTAGAAAGCTTGAGTCCGTGGAATTGAAGGACCTTGGTGCTCTGGAGGTGCTAGACCTGTCTGCTACAGCTATCAAGGAGCTCCCTGCCGATATCCCTAATCTACCCAAGCTTAGGCAAATGCTTCTCATGGGTGTTCATTCTCTGAAGCGATTTCCTTGGCATAAGCTGCAGCGACTCCCAGATGTGTTTTGCCTAGATCACTGTGCAGAAGGAATTGGTAGTCATTCTGATAAAGTTGCTCATGTGTGCATCAGTGACTCCAGGTTATTCCATAGCTTCAATGAAACTGCTAGGGGTTTAGCTAGGGATGGACGACTTTTCCGATCTTTCTATGTTCGGGTTGCACCATGCAATGAAAATATCAGGCAATTGTCAGATGAAGAAGGCATGTTGGATAGCAAGCTGCGAGAATTAGTAAAGAAGCAATCAACTTATGTAGATGTACATAGCAGCTATAAGGCAGTGGAAGTTGCTATTTTCTCGCCGATGAGAGCTCCCCTTCGCCGAACAGGGCGTCATGTGGAGATCTCAGCAATGCATCAGTATCCTGCTGGTTTACACCGTCTTCTACAAGTCACCAGATCAATATCTGTGACATGTGATACTTCTATTTCCAACCTTTATGATCTGAGTAGCTTCGACGAGCTGGAAGAATGTGAGCTTCGGTGGTGCCATCAAATGGAGGGAGTTATCCACGGAAATATGAAGAATCTACGACGTGTACATGCTAGTAATCTCAAAAGTCTAGCTTACTTCTGCACAGGACAAACCAGATTGAGTACACTAGAGCACCTACACCTGGAGTACTGCCCAAGATTGAAGGCCATGATGCCAGGTGATACAACATTACCATGTCTAAAGACGCTTGACATCTTGTTCTGCTACAACCTCAAGACAATTTTCTACGTTGGCGTCCGTTGTCAACTCCCACGTCTCCAAAAGATACGCCTCCAGGAGCTGCCAAGGCTGCAGCACCTCCACGAGGACGATGCTGTCATCACCGCACCGATGTGGAAAGAGCTCCACATCCGGGGGTGCTGGAGCCTCTGCCGGCTCCCGCACCTTCAAGATCAGCTGAGGATGGTGGAGGTGAATGGGGAGAGGAGCTGGTGGGGCAAGCTCCACTGGGACTCACCGCTGCACCGCAACAGCTACAACCCCAAGCTTCCCCCGGCGTTCGCCTCCTTCGACGAGCGTGCCGAGATCAAGAGCTACCTTAGATGAACCGTACCCAAGCTGATCAAGACATCGATTCAAGCACCAAGGAGTTGGTATGTGACTTCAAGCCCTCTGTTCGTCAATCATTCACCACAGGCTACCTAAACACCTACCATATTAACAACATTCTGCCATACGTACGTACCGTATATGTCACCTACTATACCCTTGTGCCGCCCATGCATCCATACAGATTTCAGAATGCCCATCCCCTGCCTCCAAACATGCTTGCCATCGAAAAACAAATCAATTAGTTATGTGAGTTCTACTACAAACACGAGTTCTTTGCCAGTTGTGGTGTGCTTATACATTAAGTGTTTCCAAATAAAAAGGTTAGTTTCCCTGGTTGATTTTCGACTAATCTCTTGGCCAGCCATCCAGTGACAACTAAACCAGTTTGCCTTGCGTGAACTTAACCCTGTTTCCAAATATTACTGGAGTGCCAGATTTTCTGTGTTCAGTGTGATTGTTTATGTATGTCGTGGTTAATTGATTACTATTTAATGTTCGTGTGAGGTGTGATATAAGTATCCACTGTTTAGTAATAAAGTGTGATTTGTAATGTTGATTGGCATGTGTATCTGATTTTTGTGCTAAAATATACATATTTTGTGTTTCACAAGCTCATCACTTACCTCTGAGCTACTGGAACTGTTGTACCAGCATTACTGATTGAGCTCCTTATTTAGAGAGCATATTTGTAGGAATTTAACATAAATAAGATAATTAAAGCTCTAATGTAAGCCGCTAAATCCCCTGAAATGGAAGGGCATTAGCGTAAAGTGAAATAATTCTGGGGTTAATGGCACTTGCCATTTATTGAGTGATCTGAATACCCTATCGGAGTAGTTTTCATTCTTATATCTTAAGCCCAGTTCTAGTTTGACGCACTCATGTTATTTAAATGCATTTTCCAATTTTGAGTCTACATAATGTTGCTAGTGTGTATCAAATTAACTGGACATTAATTCAGGTAAAGCACTTAATTCATTCTACTTAAGATATTCATTTCCCAATTCCTACCACAAATTCCTCAACACAAACCCACAAATATACAATAATGTACCAAATTGCTAAATTTGAAGTTTTACTTCTCACTTCAGTCTACATGAAGGACAACTTAGTTATAGAAAGAAAAGTACACATTTCTGCAAGGAAAATTGAAGCACCTGTCCCTGAAAAGAAAACCTAATGTAACAAACATGTGAAACTGAAACACGGACAAAACTAGGACACTAGTTTTTCTTTGAGTAACGTTTTCTTGTGCTACCATTTTAGAACTAGTGAAGTTTAACTGAAGTTACCTCAAGACAAAAACTTGGTATGCAACACTGCAAACTGGGCTTTGCATTAGTGAAGGTCCTGCTGTCAGATTGATCGAGAATGGGTTCTCACAAGAAATTTCATGAAATCATCACAAACCGGGAAAAGAAACATGAGTAAAAGTTAATCGCAGGTAGTGAGCGTTTACTGTTTTGTCATCTTTCTAAGTGAAGGTAAAAAGTAGGTGGTTTTATGTGTGACGCCCAAAAGCCAAAAGAAGCACAGGGATGGCTACATGTGCAGTGTTAAGAGAGCAAAACAAGATATGAGAAGGCCTAGTGTAGAGAACAAGGAAGTTAGTAATGCATAACTGATCGCTGCTTGTTACAACAACTAAGAAGCTTTTCTATGATTTTAGTAGATGAAGTCCTATGGGCATCTCGTAGTAGTGCTTGATGTTCTGGGGGAAAGGACAGGTGCATACATGATAGTTCCCTATGAATAAAGTGAAAGGAAGGGGTCAAACAAAAAAACAATCGAAAATTTTTCTTCGAAATTGTCTTGGCGTGCTAGTGAAATACAGCAGCATAAATCTCATGCCAATTTCAAATATGAAGACATCCTACGTACCATGCACACCAAGGGCCTATTCTTTTTGGCTGAGGTTTATGGTTTTTGGCTATGGCTTTTGGGCTATTTATGTGAGAGATTACAGAGTAAAAGAAACTCACATGCGGTTTTTACTGATATAAATGAAGTTGTACGGTATGTACTATAATTAACTAGTAGACCTTATCTCGAAAAGACAATCCGTTTAAAAGCTAGTTACTATAAAAAAACTAAAATCTGTAGCTAAAAGCTAAAAAAAACATATCCCATAGAAGGAGGACAGTATGCTCATCTGTCCATTGCTGCTTATGCATCCTCTTAAGTATTTCTGTGGGCACTAGTTCTCACTTTCACGATATTCATCGCAGCTAGCGGCCGGGCAAACGGAAACAGTAGAGAGAATTTAAGAACATTGATACCATAGATGCTTAAGAAGCGAGGAAGAGACTCAAAACGGGGGCAAGCTTGCAACGCTGGCATTTCATCGAGGATGTGATATGCGTATGTATGCCGTATGCGTACCATCTGCAGTTGGCTGCTACCGCTCTCGATGCGAGTCATCATGGATCCCCTCACCTTCTTCGATATCTTCATACTTTATATGCGTGGGAATGAGTTCACGACGACATTCCCACACGAGTGCATACGGACATGAGCAACAGCGTAATTAACGGACGAATAAAACAAGAATCTAACATCACATCACCGCATCGTCTCCCACGCGACATAATTACCTTTGCGCTAGCAACCAAAATGACCATCAAACTTGCCCCTACGGCCTACTCACGCCCTTGCCCGCGCTCGCCTGCCCAGCCACCTGCCGAGTTGTTGCACCTTGGTAGCACCTTACCGAGCATGACGACTCGACAGGTGTTGCCGAGCAACTATAGCTTGGCAACACTGTGGAGCTTGCCCTATTGCCATGCCTGCTACGCTTGCCGTGCTTGGCCCATGAACTCCCCAGGCGTGGCGTCTTCTGAGTTTGGGGGCAGGGTTATTTTTGCAAAAACAGATATTTAAATACTAAAATTTTAAAAACTATAGTGCCAAATTCGTAAAACAGTAGCCAATCTTCCCTGTACGATTCCAACGCTTTCGTTTCCTCTTCCCCTCTGTGGCTTCCCTTCCACTGCCCATTTCAAAACCCACCGACGATTAGGGATGCAAATGGATCGAATACGGACGGATAATGCTTCCACCATAGTTGTTTTCATATTTTTCTCGGATACGTATACGAATACGGATACCTCGAATACAAATACAAATATGAATAATATCGAATACAGATACGGAGCAAATACGAATTGAAATGAATACGGTCACGGATATTTATCAGAACATGAAAACCCTTAAACTATACATCCAAAATTAATAAAAATACATAAATAGTTTATCTTCTCAAAACATTCATGAAATCTAAACAACCATGGTCTTTTCATCTACAATGAAAATATACTCGATAGTCATTTAGTACATAGCATAAGTAGCAACAACGTGCAATTCATGGAGTACACATGATAACAATTTGAACAAGCATAAGAACATTTCAATCCTCCATTTCATCTACCAAGTCCTCCTCCATCTCAGCACTCATAAGACTTCTTGTTCCTACAAGTTTCATTTCAATAAATACTCAAAACGGTATAAAATAAAATCAAACAACTATGTAGTATGATGTAAAGACTAGCAAACCATTGTCATCAAGTATGCAAAACGGCGCTCAATGCCCTCCATGTCAATCTCAGTTATGATAGATCCACCAATGTTTCCACCACCTGCGTGTTTTGTCAAAAAAAATTAAATTATGATCAAAGTTTTCATCACATACTACACTAAAACCAATAAAGCACAAGTGCAAAACTTAACATTACCTTTCCTAGATGACGTAGTCCAATCTTTGGTACAAATCAAAACTTGCATGATATTGGGATCTAGACGACTACGAAATGTATCAACAACTTGTCTACCAGCACTAAATGCTGACTCCGAAGCAACAGTGGACACTTGAATAGATCAGACATCTTGAGCAAGTGTGGAGAGAATAGGGAGCTCAGGTTGCTTGACCTTCCACCATGCCAAAACATCAAGTTTCTTTTTGTCTTTCTTTGGTGGATATTCATGAAGGATAATTGCCAAATAAAATTTCTTCAAACTATCAACCTCATCATACCTATAAGTCTCAATAGATGTAATGATGTTGTAGTCTCTACTCTTATTCAATTTTAGAAGTCGTTGACCTCCCTTAATTTGGTGCTTGTTCGACAAGTGATTCCAAAAGAGTGATGTGCCTCTAACACTCTCACAACGAGATTCGTACTTGCATTCATACTTGCACCATGATTTCGACCATAGCTTGTCGACCACTGTAGCTACAACTACTGTCGCAACAACCTTTGTAGTTACGACTACTATGGCTACGACCACTGGTATGACCACTGTCTTTGACCGCTAACTACGACCACTTGCTATGGCCACTAACTACGACCACAGTCTTCGACCACCGGCTACGATCACTGGCTTTGACCACTAGCTATGACCACCGTCTTCAACTGCGTCGTGTCGACCACTTCACCAACCAAGGCTTGTCGATCACAGCACCTCAACTGCATCTCCGACCATACAGATCTTCAGCACCGATTGTTGACTGTAGCTACGACCATCGATCACTATAGCTATGACAACCGACCATCGACCACTGTAGTTACGATAACTGACCATCGACCACTATAGCTACGACAACTGACCATCGACCACTGTAGCTACGACAACCGACCATCGACCACTGTAACTACGACAACCGATCATCGACCACTGTAGCTATGACTATCAACCATCGACCACAGCACAATTTGACTAAGGACGGTGATAGTACTCCTCCGAATACCGACTGAGTCACTGGGGCTTTGACCACTCCTTTGACCATGGCATCGACCACGGTTCGATCATGCCTTCAACCATGGCATCGACCATGGTTTGTCGACCACGCCTTTGACCGGTCTGGAGTCTTCGACAGCTCTCTGACTCTGGATATTCAACTCCTACACATACTCAGACACACTGACTACGCAGTACTCGAACACACCGAGTACTCGACTACGACAACGTAGTACTCGAACACACCGAGTACTCGACTACGACAACGCAGCACTTGAACACACCGAGTACTCGGCTACGACCATGCTCAATAATGAGATTATATCCAATACTATCGAGCAATTGATAGGCTATCCAGTTACATAAATATGAAACAACATATTTAAAAAACTGCACCTCGAGGTGACCTATTCATTTGTTGGCCTAAAAAATCTCGATAAACCATTTTGAAAATGTGGCGAAGAAGCTATTTTGTTTGTTTATTCAGAGGAAGCTATAAGCCGAAAAGGATAGGGTCTTACTGATTATGTAACTATGCACAGGTTGCACTTTCTGATTTCTAAGCCAGATGATATTTGTTCAATGCATTTGTATGTTGGAACTCAGAAAAATAAAAAAAAACTTATGCTACCTTTCTTATGATCATTCTCTTTATTGACAGAGAAACATGTTGAAACAAAACTTGATTTTTACAAAGTTTCAAAATCTGAAATTGAAGCTCAATTTGCAAATTGGATTTGTTTCCTCAAATTCTCACCCTAAACCTCACTAAACCTCATGCTTAATCACCCCTAATCCCTGCTGTCACCACCGGATGGGAGAAAGGAAGTGGTTGCACTGTGCTTATCCGACAAAAACACCGCCGCCTCACTGCTTTTGTCAGCGCCACCTCAGCCCCGCCGTCGCTCACGCCTCCTGCGTGACCTCCCGTACGCGCGCCTCTTCCCGCCATCTCCGCTCGGGGGACAGCCACCTCACCCCGCCCCGGCCTCGTGGCACGCCACGCCACCCGCTGCCCTGCCGCCGTGCGCAGCCTTTGCCGCCGCCTGCCCCATCCGCGCGCGCCAACGCCGCCCCGTGCCAACGGACATCGCCACCGCCTTCGCGTGGATGAGCTCCCTTTCCACCTCCCATCGCCCCTCGACGCCTGCGCGCCAACGGCGGTGGCCACGCCGCCGCCACACCCCCATCGCCGGGAAATATCTCGTCCCGAACCGCCTTAACTCTGCTATATATGCGGCCGAGCTCCCCCTGGCCACCGCAACCATCTCCACCACCCGCCCGACGTCCCCAACACCTCCATTGCCGCCCCCATCGCTGGTAATTGCAAAAATCCCCAAACCCGAGCCCTAGACCAATGTCGGTTACCCGCCCCGTGATTCTCCAATTGCCTTCGCCTACACCATCTCCATAACCCCAGAAGCACGCCCCAACCGCCGCCATTGCCTCCCGACGCCCCCTCTTCCCCGGCACCGTGAGCTCCTCGTCGCCACTACCCGTTCACCGTGGCCAGCCCATCTCCGTCTTCCCTAGCCCAAACCACCGCTTCCATTAGTTTCCCCTACTTCCCTAGATGCTTTAGCACCGGCCAAATTACCCTAAAAAGCCCCCATGAACCCACAATCTCAAAAATAGCCGCAACGGGGGGAACCTCGCCGCCGGCAAACGCCGCCTCCGCCGGCTCGGCCACCGCCAAAAATGGGTTCCCCGCCCCGAGTCCACACATACCCGCCGCTATCGTCGCAAGTCCTCCCACCGCCGCCGATAGCCACCGCCTCCTTCCCCTGTTACCCGGTGCGCGCGCTTGCGGGAGGTTGAAGACGACCGCCGCCCGAGCCGGCTGGGTCCGCCCGCACCGCGTCGCCTCGCGCTAACGCGTCCGACCGCCCGCACCCACCACCCGACCGAGCCAGCCTGCGTTGCGCCGCGCCGACGCGCCGCCGCACCCGACTTCGAGCCGAGTCGTCTCGGTGGAGCCGAACCAAGCCAGCCGCGCCACACCGCCCGCGCGCGCCCGAGCCCGACGCGCCGCTCGCACCCGATCCGAACCATGCCGACGCGGTCAAGCTGAGTCCATTAGCCGCGTCCGACCGAGCCCGATGAATAGTAACCGACCGAGCCCAATGAACAGTACCTGACCCAAACCCTAAAATACAAGTTTATACTCCTCGGATTCGTCTCGAGCCCAATAACCCATATCCAAGGCCCATTTCTCCATATAACCTTCCTATAAACCCAAATTTCAATTTGTTTGCATTCTTTTGAATTTCATTTCTTTATTTTAATTTTTTTATTATTCCTAGCTCAACTTTTGGGGCATGGAATTAATGTTATTTTTTATTGCTTTTACGTTAGCCTCCGACGCCGGATTATCTCAGGAGCAGGAGGGAGAGGACCCAGTTCAAGCCCAGTCTTCCGATGAATTTGAGCTCGTAGAAATCATTGACTCGCAAGGCAAGTCACACATACCTCGATCATATTGAGCCTATCTTGTCTTGATGTATTTATTTAGTAGTATTTTCATTATGATATTTTTAAATCATTATTTTGTGTATAAAATAAAGTTTAGAATGACTTGAATTATTAGTTATGACCTACCACCCGAAAAGCCCCGTTTAAATTGATGACCATAATCATGTTGACAAACATAGTAGTATTAAATATAATAGTGATATAAACATGGTAGTTTGGAATTCACCAAATATTTCTACTGTTAAGGCTTTTGGTATTTGTTTAGAGATTTAAAAATGTGGATCTAGGGTAAGCGAGGATCACAGATGTGAATCCGAAGACCTTATCCTAGGGTGGAGGCTTGGGAGAGGAATGGTGGCAGTACAGGAAGGTACTGATTATGGGTTTGTGAATAGATGATGCCTCAGAGAAAAATATAAGGACTAGACCCTTATGCTGAGTAAAGAACATAGAATCCGCCCAACCACAAGTGTTGATTCTGTCAAACCTGATTTAGTAGCTGCTCAAGTTCAATTGAACCTCTGCAACTGGCGGGGGGAGTCCGAGGGTGAGTTCGTATGGGAGGAGGTTAACCATACAACAGTAGGACTGCTATGAGTCGGATGTGATCCGTGGGGTCATCCGAGCTTATGGGGATCTAGGACCTACTGGGTGGAGGCTATAAAAAGAATTGAGCAGTGAACAACCTTGTTTTCTTAACTCTGTCGCGGGAGTTGAGAGATCTTGTGGGTAAAGCAGGGCAACTCTGCAGAGTGAAATAAATTGTATTCGAATACGCCGTGCTTCCGGTAAATGAAGCTGTGTTTAATGAGTGAATCCATCAACAAGGCATAAGTAGAGTTATGAATGGTTTTGAGATGTGGAATATTGATAATTACGCTTGAGAACCCTTTTTCTTTAATGGAGTTGTTTTTCAAGTTTTCAGCAGATTCTTAAATAAAACTGCATCTACACAAATAATGAACCTGTCATCCCTTCACTTGATATACCCTGCATGTAGTATTGTTAAGCTCCGTGTGGCTTGCTGAGTACGGTGGTTGTACTCATATTTGCTTAAAAATATAAACAGAAACTATTAACTTTGAGGAGCCTGGCGAAGATGAAGAAGTGGTGTACTACGAAATGGAAGAAGCTTGGGATTAGGGTCGTTCTTCGCTCAAGTTTGCCTGTGATGTTTCTTTTTGTGTAATATATCTGAAGGCCATCGGCCCTACTGTAAGACTTGGCTTTATGCCGTTATTGTAATAAAGTCGACTTTTGTTGTAAGCTTGCGTTGGCAATGTTATTCACTCGATGAATGTACTTGCAATTGAACTATCCTGGGCAATTGCGAGAAATTTATAACGCTCCCAAAAATGGGGGTGTTACACATGTAGGCCTTTGAAAGCAACTATCATCGCATAGCTGTAGCTGTTGGATCGTATGTTTAACCTGGCCGTGATGATTTCAGGCAAATAGAACATTTTTTAAAAAATTGTTTGATCGTGTAACAAAGCTGTTCGATGGACGATATGCCGGAGAGAGCACGGAGAGTGACGCCTTGTGCGCGTTCCAGCAGCCAGAGCAGAACTGAGAATGGACAATTCCTGCAGCCAGAGCAGAACTGAGAATGGACAATTCACCTGCAGCTATTCGAAGATGCGATACCGATTGTTGCCGTCCGCATGTTCAGTTCTTCATATGCATGACAATATTATAGGCGCGTTTTTCGAGAATGCATTCGGGAGTTTTGGAGTTTACTTTTTGTAGGTTACCACTTGACCCTTTGTCATGGAATTCCTTTCTGTGATCTAGCTTGCTAATCCATGCATGCGTGGTCAGCATTCTGATAGAACCAGCAGTCTGATTCTGAAACCTGTTAGCAGTCGGAATAGCACTTTGATTCTTTTATCTAAAATGGAAAGTAACTTTCATCTTACGGAAATAATACTACTTTAGGACTGAACTACATGAAATTCACATTCCATGACAATGTTATCCCTTGTCTGTAACACAATTACCGCAGGAATATATACGAACATGATGGGTTTGGCCCCTGAGTGTGAGTGCATCCATTACCTTCCTCACTGGAAACTCAGCAAACAATGCTGATAGCATGTCAAACCCCAAGCTCAAAACTCTGCAAAACTAAGGGAAGCAGTAAGTTACCATAGCATTAGCATGGCACACACTTTCTACATCATGCCTTTAATTCAGTTCTCTCGTGTCGTCATTTCTAAACTTTTGCAGCTGCAATTTTCTGTGCAAGCTCATGACAGAACTGTTGCTGTGGCAATAGGCCGGTAACAGCCTTCTTTAAATCTGTATATAACTATATATAGAAAGATGCATTGGTTCCGATAAATGCAATAAGAACGGACCATACCGAGATGATCGGTGCGAAGGAGTAGCCGACCTTATCTTTCCGTGAACGCTGGACCGACAAGAGAATGAACAGAATGGACACCGAGATCCACACTACCTGTGCTGTACACAAAACGACAACAGACAGTTTAGATGTGATGAACACATGGTGACAAGACAACTAACCAATGATCACACATGTAGGCCCTCTTTTCACATACTTTCAGTTAAGCTCACTTTCTCTCTGATCCCACTCACTGCAGAGAGCACGGCAGAACATCCGCGAACCAGGGTTACAACTTTCGTCCAAAATTTCGCGAAATGGACGAAATTTTGGCCCTTTTGGTACCTTCCAAAACAGCTTTTATTCGGCTAAAATTTGGCCAAATTTGTCCCTATTTGAAATTTATCCAAATTTTGGTTAAATTTCAGGTTTTTTTCGTCCAAATTTTTGAACGACATGAACGAATTTCATTCATTCGCTCCTTTCGCCAGTGTCCAAAAATTTTTTGCATCCGAAAGTTTTAGCACTGTCGTGAACAAGAACACTTTACTATTATGCAAATTGATCACAACATACTCATACTGTTAACTCTCCCCTTTATTGATTCTGTTACCAGAAATTGCTGGTGTCAACTGTCAAGGTTCTGTCGCCCATCACCATGGCATGGATGTGCCGAGGATTGTGATGGTGAAGAGGGCAATCTTGGCTGCCTCGCTATAGTACCGAGGGAAAAAAATAATTTCTTTCTTGCTGTCTCTTTGTATTTGGCTCTCTGTTTTTGAGACATGTTCGAAGACGTTAAAAAAAGAAAGATTCTGCTGCAATTAATCATTTATCTACTCTTATTACTATAGATGATCCTACACCAATGCTTTGGAATGCAAGATGTAGTATCCGTGTCTAGCTTCCGTGTCTATCAAACTATTCTGTCGGAGATGGATCACGGTTGCATGCGACATAATAACCGAGATGCACGTGGAGGATCAGACCTCGAAGCCATGGCACCTGATGCTGGAGACCTTGGCATCGCCAAAAAGCGACTCCTGGTGCTTCAGCCTCTTTGTGTTCTCGACTTGTAGCGACATCTGTGCTTATTTCTATCAACCTTGTTGGGATGTATAAGTATAAACTCTAGGATTGGACCCTTAATATCTGCATCATCAATGGTTGCAGAATATTCCAATACTTGAGATAATTATCAGATGATATGAAAATCATTTTTTTACATACAGACACCACAAAATCAATACTACTTAATGAAGACACAAGGCAGCGCTGATGGTACGACGAAGTGTGGTCGGCCATTAGCCAGCAGTGGCCTTTTTTTTGCTTTGACTTGTAGCTTATATCTTTTGGTCTATTGGTGAGAGAGAGTGCGGAGTAATAGAAACTTCCATAGTTTTGGTCGATATAAATAAAGTTGCTACAATGTATACTATAATCAACTTATAAATCCCATCTTAAAAATATACTTCATTTAAAAGTTAGTTACTGTAGAAAAGTTGAAAAACAGCTTTAGAAGTTGAAAAGAAGATGCCCAGTAGCTTGTTTGGTCCGAGGTGTAGAGGGGTAAGAAGCAAATGTCGGTGAAGGAGAATGAACAGCAGCGGTGATGCCGGGGAACAGGACGAAGGCGCGCGAAAGAGAGGGGAAGAGCAAGGCCGGAGGAAACTAGGCGCGTGGAGAGGAGGGGACAGCGGCGACCACGTAGCCATTGGATGGAACATCGCTCAATAGAGGCACGGGACAGGACGGGACCCGGAGGCTGGCCGAATGGTGTGGCATAGACCTAGGAAGCTAGCGTGCTCGATCGATCCCTCGGAAGGATGGATCGTATTGTTTGGCGGCCACCTAGTTCGTTGGACCGAACATGTGTAAGGGGTAGTTTCAAATTTCACCGCGCTTTCTTTCAACGTCGGTCTTGTTCTTTTGGTATTTTGGTTTCTTCAACAGTCAAAATAAATAGAACGACTTCTTAAAACGAATTCTTCAAATAGCTTTCCGAACTGAAAAGCGTCTACACCATACATATTGGCGCCTCCGTAGTTTGTTGCCAACTCAAAAAGTATAGACAAAAATCATCAATCGTAGCGTTAAAGAATAGGCATGTAGAGGGACCAAATTTTGGTTCCATTGAATTAATCCACCCTATGAACTATACATCATCCCATTAGAGATGCCCGTACGTACGGTGAAGGACAAATCATGGCCACGCATGTTTTCTGGTTATCACTGAACCATATTATGACTTCGGAACGGGGTGAATCATAGCCGTAATTGCTCAACTGTACCCCGTACAGAAACACAATCGTCGTACAGGTTGCACTGGATTCCCTCTGCAACGCGCGCACAAACAGTGCCTCTAGTAGACCTGAGCATATATAAAAGCCCGATTGATAGAAAGCAAAACCTATTTATTACTCAAAGTTAATGACAAATCTTTTAAAATTACTGAAAAAGAAGAAATATGCTAAAAATTCTTAAAAAAATAAAGTATCTAGCCTTTAATTTGATAGACACAAGTTATAACAGCTCAGATAAAAAAAAGAGTTCATATCAAATATAATCCAAACTAAAAAAATAGAATTAAAAATAAATAAAAATTAGCAATTTGATTTTCATACGACTTCTAAAGTAACACATATTGACCCATAGAAGTTCGTCTAGCTTCCAACGTTGTACGTCAAGATCATCAGTCACGCACATGTTTCCATACATGTAAGCAGGACGTGATCGTGGCCTGAGCAAGAACGGTGGTGGTTCCGGAGATGATACTACTCGGTTGTGAGCCGCAGTTGCTATCCCTCTCTCAGGGCGGCGACACCAGTGAGTACGACCCAGAGTCCGGCCGCATCACACGGTTGAACGACCTCGCACAGCTGCACAGTCGCGCTGAACTGCATGCTCCAAGAGCTCCAATGTACCCAACACGGCACGGCCATCGTCTACGCCGACCTGTACCGCACCGTCACTGACATCATCGTGTCGTGCTGTGGTGGGAGCGACGCATACAACTTCAACATGGTGGCATTCTGCGGCAACGCAGGGACAACGGCATGCACCAACCCGTTGCAGTACGTCTCCTGGGACGGGGTGCACGTGCACTTCGCGGAGGCTGCTAATAGGCACATCGCTTGCACCGTGCTCATTGCTCAAGGGGCCGTACACCGGCGCACCGACTCTATCGAAGATGTCATGGACGACAACAGAGACTGGACATAGGATCAGGTGCATTTAGACTGTGACAGGAGTGTCTACTTTTCATGGAAATAATAATTAAACAAAAATTAACAAATTAAAAGAAAGATTTCATGTCAAATACAATCCAAATTAACTAAATTTTAGAATAAAAATAAAATAAAATAAGTAATTTGATTTTTCATATGAATTTCAAACTAAACCCCAAAAAATTAAATTCAGAATAATAATTAAAAGAAAATAGAAATTAGTTTTTTATACGAATTCCATCCTAAAATTAAAAATAAATCTATGACAAGTACAATCCAAAAACATGCAAATTCAAGATAAAAATTAAAGGATGATCATTTACAATAGCTCAGATTAAAAAAGAATCATATGTCAAGTGCAGTCCAAATTAACCAAAATTCAGAATAAAAATAAAGGAAAGTAACGATTTAATTTCCATACGACATCTCAAGTAACATCCATAAATAACCAAAATTTGGAATAATAATTAAATAAAAATTAGCAAATTAAAAAAGAGTCCATGTCAAGTATAATCCAAAATAACTAAAATTCGGGGAAGAAAACAAAAACTAGTTATTTGATTTCCATACGAATTCCAAACTAAATCTTTGCAAAAAAAAAAATAAAATATATGTATTTATACTAAAAGTTGATCACATGGGTTTTACATTTGCTAAAAAAGAGAAATAAGCTAGAAATAATAAAAAAAACATTCGTTCCTCGATTTAGTGAACCCTTATTATGGCCAGTAAATGATCATCAATGGATATCTTTGATAAAAAAGAAATCTTATATGACAAAACTACTCATAAAATATTCTAGATAAACCCGATAAATAAAAAAAAATCTTAGATGACCCATACTAAAATTTACCTACAAGAGGAAAATAAGGATATTGATGTGCAAAATAAATGAGTAAAATCCATGCATAAGAAAAATAAGAAAAATGTGGTGCTCGGCAAGAAAAAAAATGAGAAATGAAAAGGACAAGATCTATTCTACATGTGCGCTTACCAATAATGTGTGTTCCACAACTTTAATTTTTTTTATAGAATCGCTATATCGATGTGATGGATTCTAATTAAAGTTGAACTAACTGTTGCGTGTTATCTATTATACAATAAAAGCATAGGATGGTTGATTACATCAACTGATAGAAAAGAGATAAATTGTAAAAATTCTCCTAAAAATAAAAAATAACTTGCCTTTAATTTGGTGTGCTCTAAGTATTTATAGCAATTATAACAGAGGAATGTTACCTAATAAATAAGAATAAATGCTAGAACTTCCAAAAAAATATCTAGCTCTTAATTAGGTGGAACCTTCTTATGATTAACAAATAATTTTTCTTGATATATGAAAGTGCGCATGAAATTGATTTGCACTATGATATGTATGCATGTATAGTTGGAAAACTCTTGTATGAAATTAAGACATAAGATGCAAGAGATAGAATTAAACTTAAGTGATCCAGCATAGGAACAAAGTTACCTATAATATCCATTATAATTTGCATTCTTTCAATTGTATTAATATGGATACAACTATTATCTCTATTGTTGGAGACGTCGATTAAAAATTATAAAGAACAAGTATTTCCTTCCAACGATATTATCTATATTCTTTGTTTTAATATATACGGCTATACATTGATATCACAAATGAAACCAATTCTACAAATGTAAAAACTAAATCGAATTGATAACTCTTTAAAATTCTAAAATTTTAGTTTTTTCATGTGATTTGCAACCCTTTATTTTTGAATGTAATTACTTTGTTATCATCACATATGTAACACTAAATCAATTAAATATGCTCTAAGGAAGATATTGGTGTAAGTGCGTGGGCCACCATGCTAATTGATAGAAAGCCCGATTGATAGAAAGCAAAATTGATAGAAAGCCTCTACCCGGCCGAGCTTCCTGTCTCAAAATAAACCGTCTTGCACAGATTGATATTTTCATTGCACAGATCGTGTTGTCGCATCTCGATCACCTCGTCCTAGGCAACTCAAGTGTGTGTTAACAGATTATCATCTTCTGCACAAATTAAAGTCCGGGCCTGGGCCTCCTCGAGAACCACCGCGTGCTGCGTCGCCTTCGGCTATGGATTCTTCACCAATAATTCTCAGGTGCATTTCTCTCCCTCCATACCCCGACGCAAAATTTACGCATTTGTTTACTTCGCCTGGCCGTGAGAGTTCCGGGCAGACCGTTCGCTCTTCCCTGTTCGGTCTGGTGGGTCCTTCAGTCTGTGCATAGGCATTATATTATTTACTGCTGCCTGGTGAACGGGGATCTGTTTGGGTGCCTGGTGAACGGGCTGCCTTGGGAGTGCAAAAGCCTTCTCCCCTAGAGAAGTTCTTCCTCAAGAACGAATACATGTGGTTGACAATAATCTTCTTGACAAATGAAGAATTATGCCCTGCCTTAATTTCAATTTTTTTGAGAATATAGACCACTCCTCTGAATGAACTGTCTCTCTTCCGCAATTGTCTGGGATTGGTCTTTGTTGATACTTCCTGTTGACCACACCTTAAAAAAACATATTGTTTAAAAACTAGTTACTATAGCATAAACGATAAGTCACAAGTTATAAGTGAAAAAAAAAGCATCCGATAGCAGCGGAAACAGCAATTATGAAGGTCAACCAGAACAATGGTCCTGCAACCAAGGTATAGTTGTGCCTGATTCAAACAAAGTTCCAATTAAGAAGCAAACGTCCTCCAAAATAGCTTACCTGGAATTGATCTATAGAAAGTATCGATAACATGCTCTGGGTGTTTCCGAAGGTATGCAGCATGCCCAATATAAGGTAATGATACCGCTGGGAATAAAACGGAGTTAGGGGTGTCAACGGATTGAATACGAATCGAATAGTTCGGATATGGATATCGGATAAAACAAATAATAAATATATGATTGACACTCTTTGAGTTTTAATGTATCAAATACGTAATAATATAGTAAACATGAAGGTAGAAACCATTAATTTCATCACCTCAGATTGGTTACCAATTTACTATAACAGGCCATGGTGTAAATGACACCATAACATGACCTCCTTTATATCCTTTTATGAAATTAGATATTAGTTCCAGAAAGAATATGTACATACTTAAACCGACCTTATATTGTGTACGACCGCAATAGCAACAGAGGAGAGGTGAATGATGTCTCAGAAAATTCCCCACACGTATTCTCAAATTCTTCACTCTAGTAGCTATAGAGCTATGAAAATCATAATTAGAAGTCCAGAACAAAGCAACAACTTTAAAACGAAAGATCCTAGCTCTTGCACCTGGGTGGTCTGACCAGCCACAGAGCTACGGTTTGACCAATGACGCCGTTGCGGTCTGACCGGCGGCAAGCTGGCGGTCTGACCAGGCCAAGGAGCGATCTGACCGCGCCCTTGTTCACAGAACAGAAAATCAGCCTGCATCCAAATCACTTTTTATGCAACTCTTAAAATACATAGTCAAATGAGATGTAACTTTACATACACCTTACTTAGAGTCTCAGGAACCTATTTCAAACAAGGATTGCAAGAATCCTTATCAGAGTTCCTACTTTTCTCAAAGATTAGTAAGATTACATCAAAACTAAGCAGAGAGGTGAGGTGATGGGCCATGAAGGCCCAGTCGGAGAGGTGGCAAGCACTGTTCTAGTGTTTGACACCTGTGGCAATGGCCAATGAGCAACGAGCTGGCGAGGCACACTGGCAGCAATAGTGAAGGGCAAGCGAGCGAGTGGCAGCGAGCACAGGGGAGGAGGCGGCTTTCTAGAAGGCGCTAATGGCAAGGAGAAGGTGAAAATCTGGAAAAAGAAAGTGGAATAGGTTGGAAACTTTTCGAATTGGGCAAGAAATCAAATTCTACCAAATTTTAAGAAAAATTCAAAAAATTGAAATTTTGGGACATTTCACTTACCATGCCCATTATCATTTGCATACAGCACAATGAAGACATACTTAATCATGGGTAGAAGAATTATGCTGTAAGAAATAAGTGATAGAACTCCATAGAGGTCACCGACATTGTTGATGCCACTTGTGAAGGTGCTTGCATACTGTAGGACCGAAATGGCGACAGAGGGGGGGTGAATGTCGCTCGCTTCAAAAACGCCCCCGAGAAATCGAACACTAATTTTTCAGAAAGAAGCAAAACGCAGCACCTCACAGAAAAGTACAATTAATTTCTCTGAATTTTGGAACGCATGTGACACTGAAAAATTCAGCATAAATCAGAGACCAGCCAGTAAAAATTTCAACTGAAAATATCGCTGTTTGATCTGCATGCAAAAGGAGGCAAAACAGCAAAAAGAATAAAAAGAAGGAGCACTAAAGGAGCTTTGAATGGTTTGCTGTTCGGACACAGGAAAGCAAATGAGCATGCAGTGCTTTTAGACTTGGCCAAAAAGAGAAAGAGTAACAAGCAGGAAGAAGCATAAAAGCCAATGATAAAAAGAAGTACACCACCGAACACTACAGCTCACAAGAAAAATGGCCAAGGCTTTGATCCACTTGCTGCTGCCAAGAGTTCACACCAGACTAAACCGCAGGAAATAGCAACACACAGAACCAATAAATGCAGTTTGGCCATGGAGAGTAAAGAGCAGGAAAAGAAATGAAGCACAGGAGCAGAACAGAGACACAAGAAAACTTGACCGGAAGACTGATTGCTCTCGGGGAATTCTCTAGCCAAATAGCCCTTAAAAATACCCCAGTTCAGAGCACACAAAACAGAGCTACTAAAACAAGAACTTCAAACAAAGAGCAGAGAACTGGGAAGAGGAAGTAAACAAAAAGAACAAGAACTGAAATCAAGGCATCTCAGACTCAGATAAGCTCAAATTGAGACAAAGAGACATACATGATTAAAACAAAGGAATGATTACATAGTTGTTCAGCTCATCTCTCTCTCTCAATCCTCAAGAACACCAAGAGCTACTCATGCTTCTTGGGAGGAACACACACATACACACATGGAGAGACACAAATCAAACCCTAACTTTTACACCCATTCTCTCAAAAATTTCAGCACACATCTCCCTCTCCTTTTATAGCCACTCACTAATGGGTTTGCACATGCTTTACCCATTAGGCCTTCCAACAACTCGGCGCTTTATCCAAACCCGCTTCCTTTTGTGAGCCCTGCGTTTTTACCGAAACGCCCCTCACGCACCTTCCAGGAAGCTTCCTCGTTCCTTGCCTCGCAAGCCACGCAGCTTTGCCGTCTTCGGCACACCTCGACCGTTCTGACCTCAGCGCCACCTGCGCCTAGTCCGGTCCATCGTGCCTCGCCACGACTCCACCTCGAGTCCATGTCGTCTTCGACACATCCCGACCGTTCTGACCTCAGCGCCACCTGCGCCTAGTCCGGTCCTCCGTGTCTCGCCACGACTCCACTCGATGTCCTGCAGCCACACAGACAAGAAACACGTCAAATAGCACCGCTCGACACATGAAAGCGTAAATACCATCATACTTACCACAGATGAAGTCCAAACCTGTCGAATCATCGGAATATGCGTCCTAATACCATACGACCAAGTTTGACCAAAGTCCGACCGAGCCCGATTGCGCCATGCAACGTCAAGGTCCGAACCACCCAAACCAAACTCGACTGACCTAAACCGATGTCAATTACTCATCATACACATGTGGTCACGTCCACATGGTCCATCAATCTCCCCCTTGATGAGTATATTGACAAACTCCGAAAAAGCGCAAAGTAGAGTTTGAGTTTGAAGTCCAACATGATCCAAAGACAGGAATGAAGCTAATGACCATGTCGACAGAAAGATCACTAGAGCAGCAACTGAAAGAGCAAATTGTTCTCTAAAGCTCTAAAATGATCCCAACTAGCTTTTTCTACTCTATTCTCCCCCTTTTGGCAATAAACACATCAAGAATGCAAAGGCGAGAATATGACATGTCAATGGATGAAATGGCTGAAGTTTGATTATTCTAAGCAGTTAGAGCCATGAGAATTATCCATAATGACCAACAAGTACTACACCAAGCCATAACTCAATAAAACACTATCTCGATCATGACAACATATATATAAGCTAGCTAGAGCACATAGATGACAAACTGAATTGTAATGCAATTTTGAGAGCAAGTCAAGTCATCAATGATCAAAGTCTAACTAGAGATATCCATGGATGTTGCAGGCCATGTCAATAAGCTAAGCGCAACAAGAAAGCTAATATTGAGTCCAAAATAAAGTGCTATAAGCTCAAGATTGAAACATTGGTTAGGTACTTGGTTCTTTTTTTTTGAAACTTAAGCAAGTTGAGCACAAATGATATATTTTCTTTTGAAATTCAAGGTTGTTGACAACCAGATTGTTGTTTTATCATGTGCTAGACCTCAAGCCTTATGCGACTACTTCAAGCGAGAAGCTTAAGAAGATAGTCTAGGTCATCCAAAACTCCCCCTAAGTTCATGCCAAGTGCAATGGCAAGCCGTCTCATAGGAGAGAATTGGTGAAGTCAGTTTTTTCGCACAAAAGAGATCTTTTTGTATTTTAACATGTTGTACTAACTTATGCATCATCAAGAGACTAAAACAGCTCAATTTAAGGCTCAATATAGATTCAACGCTCTACTCAGCCTATTTGACATGGCATGAATCATAAAGGGATAGCTCAAGAAAGACTAATCTCGAATGCTAACATGACAAGTTTTAATTTAAGTTGAGCAATTTTAATGAACTTATCATGGCAGAAGCTAGTCCATACATATGAAGTCATGATAAATCTAGCAAGCTAAGCACAAGTCATGGCAAGGGTAAAACATTAAAGCATGTCATAACAGGATAATAATCAAGGCTCAATGCAATTATATTACAATGCTAAATGCTGAAAATGCATAAAATCCAACTCCCCCTCAACATATGATGCAGCTTTAAGTTCAAGTGGAGTTAAGTCAAGATTAAGCTCCAGAAGCTCCCAAATGAACTCCCCCTGAACCAAAGCAATAAGAAACGAGAAGCTGGCAAAGAAAACAGCAAACGGGCAGTCCTTAAAGCATAGATAAGATATAGAGACAATTATAGCTCAGACTAACTCTCATCTACCCCATATGACTCCAGGACTATCAGCTGACCGGAAAAACACACACTAGAGAGCAAACACGTACCCTGTCTACCCGAGGGTGGCCCGACCCTCGCTAGAACCTACAAGAAGTGAGTGAGCTCAATCTAGTGAGATAAAAAACAGCTAATAAGCAGCATCCTAGAATCACAAGATAAGAGCAAGAAGTCTAAACGACTAGACAAGAAGACCACTCTAACCTATGCTAGAAGGACTAACCCCAAAGCACCCCGAATGCAATGCAAGAGAAAGGAGTAAAAGCATAATCAATATAGTAAAGCAGTAAAGCACAAACTCCCCCTCACAACAGTCCGTAAGGACAGACCACCCCAAGCTCTCCCCGCAGAGCTGAAAACCTCGAACTATCCAAAGGCTTGGTGAAGATATCAGCCAACTGGTGGTCACTCTCCACAAACTGGAGCACGATGTCACCCTTCTCCACATGGTCTCTAAGGAAATGAAAGCGAATATCGATATGCTTGGTCCGAGAATGCTGCACTGGGTTCTTAGCAATATTAATCGCAGAAGTGTTATCACAAAAGAGTGGAACACTGTCTATGACTAACCCAAAGTCCCGCAGGGTCGAAGCCATCCAAAGCACTTGGCTACAAAGAATCGGCTGCAGCAACGTGCTCGGCCTCTGCAGCGGATCGTGCAACACCGGATCGCTTCTTGAAGACCAGAAACGAGAGAAGTGCCAATGAATCGGCAAGTGCTCGACGTGCTCTTCCTATCTATCCTCTGACCAAGAAAGTCGCATCCGAATAGGCTCTCAAGGAAAGACAGATGAGGAAGAGTACCGATACCATAGTCAATGGTAGCTCGAAGGTACCAAGAATGCGCTTCACCGCTTTGGCGGTGAGATACGCGAGGAGAAGCCTGAAACCGGGCACAAAGACACACGGAGAAGTGTATGTCCGGTCTCGAGGCAGTGAGGTACAAGAGGGAGCCGATCATACTTCTGTACTCTTTCTGATCAACTGGCTCGCCATCCTCATCTGGGTCGAGTGAAGCTGAGGTAGCCATCGGAGTGGACACCGGCTTACCGTCACTCATATCGAAGCGCTTCAGAAGGTCTCGAGTGTACTTGCCTTGATGTAAAAATGTACCCTCCCGAGTCTGCTTGATTTGGAAGCCGAGGAAGAAGCTCAACTCGCCCATCATGCTCATCTCAAATTCGGAGCTCATGACATCCGAAAACTGGGAAACGAGAGCATGTGAAGAGCCGCCAAAGATGATGTCATCGACATATATTTGGACGAGCAGGAAGTCATTGCCATGACGGCGAATGAACAAAGTCTTGTCTACTCTACCCATCTCGAAACCACGACTCAACAAGTAGGACTTAAGCCTCTCATACCAAGCTCTCGGGGCCTGCTTAAGTCCATACAATGCTTTGGAAAGCTTGAAGACATGGTTAGGGTATTTGGGGTTTTCGAAACCAGGAGGCTGTCTGACATAGACTTCTTCCTCAATGAACCCATTAAGGAAGGCACTCTTGACGTCCATCCAGTACAGCTTGAAACCCTTAGATGCTGCAAAGGCAAGCAGAATTCTAATGGCCTCAAGTCGAGCTACAGGGGCAAAGGTCTCCTCGAAATCCAGACCCTCAACCTGGGAGAATCCCTGAGCTACCAGTCTAGCCTTGTTTCGAACAACCATTCCATCCTCGCTCTGCTTGTTCTTGAACACCCACTTGGTTCCAATGACATTGTGACCTCGAGGGGGCTCAACAAGCGACCAGACCTTGTTTCTTTCGAAGTTTTCTAGCTCCTCATGCATGGCATTGACCCAAGACTCATCGGAAAGAGCATGAGAAACATCCTTGGGCTCAAAGGAGGCAATGAAAGCAGAATGGAGACAGAATTGAGATAAGCCAGATTTTGAGCGAGTGACTCGCTCAAAGAGGTCTCCAATAATCTGCTCGGAAGGATGCCTTTTCTGGATATGTCGGGGAGGCTCTGGATGAGAAGAAGAAGTGGCCTCTACCTCATGAGCAGATGAGGTAGGAACAGAGCCACTAGCTCCAGAGGAAGCCGAAGGCATGGGCTGGTCACCTGGAGGTGCGGTGGAAGAAGGCACCTCGAGGGGTGGATGTGGGACTGGATCGGGTAGACAACTTTCATCTCCATCGTCCTCATCATCCACAAAGATGGTCTCGGACTGCTCTAAAGAACCTGAAATATCTGGCCTAGTCCCTGGACTGGCCTCGTCAAAGGTCACCTCACAGGTTTCTACCAATTTGCTAGACTCGCAATTCCAGACCCTATAAGCCCGCGAAGAAGGCGAGTAACCTAGAAAGATACCATCACAAGAGCGTGACTCGAACTTGTCTAGGTTCCCGGACTTCAAAATAAAGCACTTGCAACCAAACACACGAAAATGAGAGACGCTGGGCTTTCGCCCATATCTCAGCTCGTAGGAAGTGCGGTGCAAGTGAGCCCGAAGAAAAACTCGATTAGAAACATGGCAAGCAGTAGCTATAGCCTCAGCCCAAAACTTCCGCGGTGTAGAGTACTCATCAAGCATCGTCCTGGCCATCTCGACCAAGGTACGGTTCTTTCTCTCCACAACACCATTTTGCTGTGGGACGTGCGGAGAGGAGAACTGGTGCTCTACACCTGTCTCACCACAGAAACTCTCGAAGTAGGAATTCTTGAACTCCGTGCCATTGTCACTGCGGATCGCTCGTAAGGCACCCGGGAGCTCAACAGAAAGCCTACTGAAAAGACCTCGGAAATGTGAAAACGTCTCATCCTTCGAGGCTAAGAAAAACACCCAAGAAAACCTCGAATAGTCATCGACCACGACAAGGACATACCACTTCCCTCCGGTGGATCGCACTCGAGCCGGTCCAACGATGTCCATATGGAGCAATGTCCCGGTGCATCGGTCATGGTCACGATGGACCGGAGGATGTGAAGCGGCAACCATCTTGCCGTGCCGGCATGGAGCACAAACCAGATCTTTGACCATCTTGAGCTTCGGCAGACCACGAATGAGATCGTGGCCGCTAACTCGGGTCAAATGGTCAAATCCTATATGACCAAGTCTCCTATGCCAGAAAGTCAAATCGCGGGACTCAGAAGCAACTAAACACCGGAGAGGATCACCAGAAGACTCAGAAAAATCAGCACGAAAGATCCTCCCAAAACGCGAAATCCCGCAAACAAGACTACCCGAAGAATCAAGAATTTTGCAAGCATTTTTCTTAAAGCTCACCTCGAAATCGTCATCGGTAAGCTGAGAAACTGAAAGCAAATTGTACTGCAGCTTACTAACCAAGGCTACATCTTTCAAAATGAAGGAATCATTAATGCGCACAGTACCTTTGGCGATGACGCGCCCAGATGAAGCATCTCCGAAAGTGATCGTCTCATCACCTGGAGCACGGGCAAGGGAAGAAAACCAACGGGAGTCTCCGGTCATATGACGAGAACAACCGGAGTCTACAAGCCAAACCTTTCCCTTCCTGCCCGCGAACTGAGTCAAGCAGAGTAAAGTCTCGATGATCGGGTAAATCAAAAGAGATTTTGGCACCCAATACTGAACAACACGTCGAGCAGATGAAGTCGTCAAGCACGACTGACCTCTATCTACCTTACGCTCTCTGTGACTCAAAGAAGAAGAAGGTCTGTGAGCAGACCTGAAGCTGTTGCGGTGTCTGACTGCTACGGGGGAGCGAGTCGGAACACCGGCAACACGCTGATCACGCCGCGGGTAGCTATCTCGATGGGAAAAACGAGATCTACCCCCAGGACGGCGGAAGTCACGACCAGAGGCAGCATGAGGACGAAAAGCAGAAAACTCAGAAAAACCAAGTCCTCTATGCTGCCTAAACTCCGTAACAGGAGCAAACCTAGACCTCGTGTTGGTCTTACGTGCACTCAGGATCTGGGGCTGACCCTGAATACCCCTAAGAGACTCAACACGGTCTCTACGCGCGATCTTGGCGCGCCTGAAGCATCTCTCGATCGAGTGCCCATCCTTCTGACAGAAGGTGCAGTGGTACCTCACCTTCGAAGAGGTGGAAGTAGCACGCGAGGACTTCGGCTTCTGAGAGGCCGAAGTAGCAGGTGAACCTACCTTGCTGTCAGAGATCCCTTGGACAAAGCCCGCTGATTTGAATTTGACCTCATCAGATCTGGGCTCAACCTCGATCACACCTCCCACTATGGGTCCGAGAATAGCGGAGGATGCTTCCTCATATCCTCATAGAAATCATATCCTAGACCTTGATTGAACTTACAAATCTTGGATTGGTCTAGAATAAGATTAAGCTTCTTCTTGCCTCCTACAAATCTCTCGAGAGTGTTCATAAGATCTGACCCTCCCGAAAGAGAGAGGTGCAAGAAGAGCGAGGAGAAGAGGGAACAGCAGTGGTAAGGGAGCGGAAGAAGAACCAACAAGAGGGAAAGAATGGCTTGTGCACGCACACCGACTCGAGGGGACAGTCCTACTACTAGCGGGTTGGTTCGCGTCTCTAAGCGTCTCATCCTTACCACCGGGCTTCTCCCCCACACCATCAATCACATCACAACCAGATTGTGGCTTCTCTAGTAAGTCCTTAGTTAGCTTCACACATTTGTCATTCAAAGCAACGAGTTCAAGTTTTAGTTTATCACAACTAATGCATGGTGAGCTAACAGATCCTTAGTCGATATCTTGAGCTATTTTCTTGTTGTTGTCAATCATTTCTTGAAACTGTTTTGAGACAGATTCAAGTTCAGCGATTAACTTTGGACAATTCAAACATGAATCAATAGGCTCAAGTAAAGAAGCACTCAACTCAGCAATCTTGTGATCTGCCCGTTTTAGGTTCATCTTCAAGTTATTGCAATTTTCACAAGACTCGGGCAGATCAAGGAGCATGGCATAAGGTCCTCTAGCAGCAATGTCCTTATCCTCACATGAGGTGGGAGAAGTAGTCTCATCAGTAGTAAGTAGGGTAACAGCCATCCTACTCAACTCTAACTCAGCAAGCAGACTAACATTCTCCACCTTAACAATATCAAGCTCGGAGGACACACTATCATGAGAGGTCCTTAATTTCTCCATGTCATCAAGCAAGGCACAGCATGTATCACGATCGTCACGGAGGGAGCGGATGTAAGTGAAGTAATCTCCCGTGATAGTCTATCTACTTCCTTCTCTAACTCGGTACACCTAGACCTAGCTCTAGCATGAAATCCACCTAGCTTAAGAAAAGCATCATTTAGCTGGTCATAAGAAGGAGTACCTCATCCGAGTCGAGTACACTCGCCGTCGAGTTCGCCCTCGAGGCCATGAAGCACATGCCGGAGAAGTCGTTGCCGCCATCCTTGGGCTCTTGGTCACCCGTCCGTCGTCGTCGCTCCATCCCTCCACCTCGCCGAGGTCGAGGTCGTCGAAGCGGTGAGGACGCGTGGAAGAGCTTCTTGGCCTTCCCGGTTGCGGAACTTCTTCTTTCCGGCGTCGGGCTGGAGGCTTCTTGTTGCGGTTCTTGTCGGTGTAGTCGATCTTGCTCGAACCGCCGTAGTCGTTCTTGCCCTTTTCCAGCTTGGGGCAGTTTGCCCGAATGTGGTTGGGGCCACCACACTCGAAGCAAATCACGGGTCCTCCTCTCTTTCTCGCTCTCCTACCCTTGTAGGCATGTGAAAACCTTCGGGCTAGGAGGGCCAGCTGATCATCCGCAAGCTGCTCTAACTGATCATCAGTTATGTCACAGAGAGCAGCGAGGGAAAAACCGCAAGAAGAATCAGAAGAGAGACCAGAAGCAGAACTGGGATCGGTGACCAAAGCCATCGACTGTGACTTCGACCGACGAGAGACAACGTCAATCTCGTGAGTCTTGAGGCGTGAGTACAGCGCGTCAAGAGTCAGGGTCGAGAGGTCTGTCGTGTCTTTGATGGTGGTCACTTTCATCTCCCACACGCGCAGATCGAGTGCCGCGAGCATCTGACGAGCGTTGTCCGAGTCGGGGTATGTGAGACCGACCGCTCGGAGGTTGCTCAAGATCTTATGGAAACGCGCGAAGCACTCATCGAGGGACTCACCAGCAAGCATCTCGAATTTGTTGTATTCTCGCTTGAACTGGTCCTGTCGAACCGTCTTGATCTGGGTGGTGCCCTCATGATATGCGTCGAGGGTCACCCAGATATCGTAGGCGGACGACAGGTGGGAGATGCGATCGAACTTCGCTCGACTCGTGCCCGGATAATGATGTTCCTTGCCTTAGCGTTTGCCTCAACATCATGCATATTCCCAGCATTGATGTTCTCATCGGCAGAACAACAAACCGACCTTGACCTTGCGCGGATAGCGCACCCACGAGCCTGGATGTATGTCTCCATTCGGCTCTTCCAGAAGGGGTAATCGATGCCATCGAAAACGGGCGGCTTGGTCGAGTACTTGTCCGTCGCCATGGCTCTTGAGACCGGTTAAGATCTATTGAAAAGAGCTAACCGGCTCTGATACCAATTGTAGGACCGAAATGGCGACAGAGGGGGGGTGAATGTCGCTCGCTTCAAAAACGCCCCCGAGAAATCGAACACTAATTTTTCAGAAAGAAGCAAAACGCAGCACCTCACAGAAAAGTACAATTAATTTCTCTGAATTTTGGAACGCATGTGACACTGAAAAATTCAGCATAAATCAGAGACCAGCCAGTAAAAATTTCAACTGAAAATATCGCTGTTTGATCTGCATGCAAAAGGAGGCAAAACAGCAAAAAGAATAAAAAGAAGGAGCACTAAAGGAGCTTTGAATGGTTTGCTGTTCGGACACAGAAAGCAAATGAGCATGCAAAGGCTTTTAGACTTGGCCAAAAGAGAAAGAGTAACAAGCAGGAAGAAGCATAAAAGCCAATGATAAAAAGAAGTACACCACCGAACACTACAGCTCACAAGAAAAATGGCGAAGGCTTTGATCCACTTGCTGCTGCCAAGAGTTCACACCAGACTAAACCGCAGGAAATAGCAACACACAGAACCAATAAATGCAGTTTGGCCATGGAGAGTAAAGAGCAGGAAAAGAAATGAAGCACAGGAGCAGAACAGAGACACAAGAAAACTTGACCGGAAGACTGATTGCTCTCGGGGAATTCTCTAGCCAAATAGCCCTTAAAAATACCCCAGTTCAGAGCACACAAAACAGAGCTACTAAAACAAGAACTTCAAACAAAGAGCAGAGAACTGGGAAGAGGAAGTAAACAAAAAGAACAAGAACTGAAATCAAGGCATCTCAGACTCAGATAAGCTCAAATTGAGACAAAGAGACATACATGATTAAAACAAAGGAATGATTACATAGTTGTTCAGCTCATCTCTCTCTCTCAATCCTCAAGAACACCAAGAGCTACTCATGCTTCTTGGGAGGAACACACACATACACACATGGAGAGACACAAATCAAACCCTAACTTTTACACCCATTCTCTCAAAAATTTCAGCACACATCTCCCTCTCCTTTTATAGCCACTCACTAATGGGTTTGCACATGCTTTACCCATTAGGCCTTCCAACAACTCGGCGCTTTATCCAAACCCGCTTCCTTTTGTGAGCCCTGCGTTTTTACCGAAACGCCCCTCACGCACCTTCCAGGAAGCTTCCTCGTTCCTTGCCTCGCAAGCCACGCAGCTTTGCCGTCTTCGGCACACCTCGACCGTTCTGACCTCAGCGCCACCTGCGCCTAGTCCGGTCCATCGTGCCTCGCCACGACTCCACCTCGAGTCCATGTCGTCTTCGACACATCCCGACCGTTCTGACCTCAGCGCCACCTGCGCCTAGTCCGGTCCTCCGTGTCTCGCCACGACTCCACTCGATGTCCTGCAGCCACACAGACAAGAAACACGTCAAATAGCACCGCTCGACACATGAAAGCGTAAATACCATCATACTTACCACAGATGAAGTCCAAACCTGTCGAATCATCGGAATATGCGTCCTAATCCCATACGACCAAGTTTGACCAAAGTCCGACCGAGCCCGATTGCGCCATGCAACGTCAAGGTCCGAACCACCCAAACCAAACTCGACTGACCTAAACCGATGTCAATTACTCATCATACACATGTGGTCACGTCCACATGGTCCATCACATACACAAAGAGTGGTGAGGTTCCGATGTCACCATATATCACTCCAATACATTGGAATGCTAAACGCAATGTCCGAACCCAATTGTCATGTTTCATGTGGTGAATACATAGTAAGTATAAACAACTGATCAGGTTTATATTTCAAATTGTACACAGCGATGTGTATTCATCAATCGTGCAAAATAGTACATAATGATACTTGAGAAATGTTTGTTGAAATTTTAATGAGTGTAATTTCGTTGTTGACTTGAATACCAGAGGTGGCAATTATTTTGTGTGTTCTTGAAGACAATCATTTCAGCATAAAAAACTAATATTTTGTCAGTATCACTGAAAACTTTCTATCCTCTGGACAAGAAGCACAAAAGGTGACACTCTTGAGCAGCTTTTCAAGTTTCAAGAAAAACATATTTCCTTGAATACTTGATACTTGATAGTTGTTTAGGTACATATTTGTACTCAATATTAGGGGTGAAAATGGATGGAATACAGACGGATAATGGCTCTACTATATTTGTTTTCATATTTTTTTCCCAGATGCGGATACGAATATGAATAGTCAGATAAAAGTTGCCGTGCAGTTAGTATGCTATAGTTTAATGTACCGGTGCCGAGGAAAATAATATGTGGTAAATAATTGAATAAATTGCACTAAAGTGTCCTACATGATCTTTAAATTGTATTTCTACCGCTAGCAGATTTTTACAACTCAGTTGCTATTTTAATTGTCACGTTAAAGTTTAATTACTATGCGTAATTTTATTTAATCACGTCGCATGATCTTATTTAATCGCATACAAATTCTAAATCTCTGGATGTCACTTACACATCTAAATAATTCCTAAAGGGGTTTCTACCATTTACATGTGACTAACAAAATTATTTTGGTATTTAAATTTGCATCAGAATGATTTTAAGCAGCAATACACCAATTTAAACTGTACGCGCTAAATTTTAATCTACAGATGACGCTTACTTTATCATAAATATTTGCTAGTGGTGTTTTGGAATGTAACAAGATTAGCAAATTTTATGGAGTAATTTAGCATGCAAGGAAATTGTTAGGATTAAATAATCACGAAGGAGATTTTTATTATGCGCACGCTTTAATCTCTTCCTTCTCTCCTTTTCTTGCTCTCTCTTTTCTCTCTCTTCCTTGCCCTTGTTCAGCTGAATGCCCATAGTCATTCATCCCTTATCCCTTCCCTTCTCTCTCTATCTCTCTCTCTCTTCCCACTCCATTCTTTTTTCTAGTCAGCTGAACACTTCTGGCCATTCCTTTCACTGGTTCCCTTACCCCTTCTTCCCCAAATTTCCTCTCCTTCCCTATTCTTGCTTCCTCTCTTCCTCTCACTCCATTTCCCATTTCTTTAGTTCTAGCTCCAAATGGATGCCACTCCTGGCTCCACTGGTCTATAGCCGCCTACACTTGGTTTCCTGGCCTCCGGCTCCCGCTCTTCCGATCTTCTGCGCACCACCACCCTACTTGGCCACCACACCTCTCGGCCACCTCCAGCCTGGCTTGGCCTCTGCAACGTCACTCCTGGCTCAGGCTCCTCACCAGGTGTATTTATCCTTGCTATAGTTTACTTTCTTAGGCCTATTATGCTACAGTTGGATTTGTTGCTTGTTTGGTGATTACAGTGGGGGTGGTGTGCAATAAGGCTTGCTTCAATGGGGATCAAGGCCTTCCCATGTGCTGAGAGAGATGGGCGGCGAAAGTTGATGAGGTGGCCGGTGGCGAGGCCAGGGCGGCTTGACCGCTTGGGGAATGACCGAATGAATCATATTCGTTAGTGACGACAGACAACATCTGTGTGTGGCTGCCTGTGTTTAGCTATTGGGCTGAAGTCCCAGATATCCGACTTTGTATTATTCAAATAATCCATATTCATATTCGTATTTCATGGATACTAGGTTTACTGTATTCGTATTCGTTTCTGACAAAAAATCCATATTCATTTCCAATCCAAGAATTGTCCGAAGGAAATCTGATCCGAGACAATCTGAATTTGTTTTCGTCCAAATTAGTTAGAAATTATCCAATCCATTTTCACCCCTACTCAATATGAACATTTTGCAGACAATAGAAAAGGTACCTACCATGTTATGTGGAATACATCGCAAACATGGTTAATAGCAGCACTTACACTCAGAAGTACAAAACATTTTCCTGGATTTCACAAAGGATAATTTTGAGAAGGTTTATGATAATGATCCTCAGGGCACTCACAATGGATCCTAGTCAGCATTGCTCATAGCATTAATTAGCATGTCGACTAGGATTTGTGCTGAGGTGGAGAGGGAATTAAAGAAGAGAGAGAGGAAAACAATGTCTCATGCAAGACTATGCTTGGGCACACAGTGCAACACACAAAAACAAGAAAAAATACACTATTTGTGGGACCAGCGTCGGCCCAAGCTGCAACCGTATCACCTGTTCATCATCTTCATTGCCATCACCACCTTGGCTCATCATTGCCGCGGCTCACCTCCATGTTGCCCATTGTTGTCACTGCCCGCCTCCACGTTGCCCGCCTTGGCTTCCACACCTCAGCCACTACTGCCAGTGCCACCCCATCACCTTGCATCGCCATCGTAGCCTGTTGTGTATGCCACCACCACCACGCTTGACCTCATTGCCCAATGCCATGCTCACCACATCCACCATCCATTGGCAACCACCATGACCACGGTTGTCGCATCGGCCCGCTGCCATCCACCAACGGCAACCATGCTGGCCAAGCCACGGTCACGTTGGCCTATCATTATCCATCATCGCCACCATGCCGGTCGAGTTATGATCTTGTTGGCCAGTCATCATTCACCAGTCGTCGCCTTTGCCGCTCGTAGTGGCCACTCCAAGCCTTCGCGTGGCTCATTATTGTCGTCATGTGCCTCCACATCGCTCACCATCATGATGGTCGCCCCGCTCTACTCTATCTCAAATCTGGCTGGATTTGGGTGCTCCAAGCATAGATCGGGCGAGATATGAGAGAAGGTAGGAGGATGGGGAGGAGGAGGAGGAAGGGGAGAACGACTGGCCAGCTTGGGCAGAGGAGAGGGAACAACAGAGGAAGGGGGAGGCGGCGACAAGCTAGAGGGCGGGGGAGGTGGCAGCAAGCTATTGTTGTTAGTTGATTGGGTGGAGGGGGAGGGGGAGGAGGAGTGGGAGAACAGTTGGCCGGCTTGGGCAGAGGAGTAGGAACGATAGAGGAAGAGGGCGGCGGTGGCAAGCCAAGCTTGGGCGGAGGACAGGGATGGGAGTGTTGGGAGGGAGGGGAGGATAGAAAGAAAGTAGGGAGAGAGAGGTGAGGAAGAAATAATATAGAACTGATATTATTGATTAGGTGGGCTAGTGATGGATACAATGCATTGGGGGTTATGTTTAGTCTTGTGCCTATATGATGTGGAGGGTATAGACTGTTAGATGTGTATTATACCTATGCATTTTTCCTATTGTATAAGCGATTATCTGCATATATGCTATATCTATACGTGTATATACTAGCCCATTGGCCTCATAATAAATACAAGTGGTATTCATAACATGGTATCAGAGCCTGTACCTAGGGTTTTCATCGATCCTCTGCGTCTTTCTCCATCGCATGGATTTTTTCCGCTACCGCCATTGCCCAGTTCCTTTTCACCGCCGCTTTTGGGATCTTCTCAAGCTAGTTGCCGCCACTCTCCACCTCCCGCTGCTCTCCACCTTTTCACTACCGCCATTGCACCTCAGAGTCGGGGATGAGCCGCTCGGCGTGGGTGTCAGATTGTGGCTCGTCGCTTGTAGTTCACCTCTCCAGTCTTCAGATCTTCTAATCAGCTGCTGTCTTGGGTCTTCAGATCTTTTAGATCCTTTGCTTGAGACCATTGCCGGTGTGGTCCATCGTCTTTGGTTTTCAGGTCTTCCGCCGACGCCGATCACTCAGAGCTGCTCCTATCACTGTTCAAACAGAAGATGGTATCTCTCTTTCTGTTGCAGGACAAGGCACTCTTTCAAATTCATCCTTTTATGTTCCTGCTATTTCTTATGTTCCAAGACTAACCATGCAGCTCATATCTACCGGTCAGCTCACTGATCATGGTTGTCACGTTATTCTCGATTCTGATTCTTGTTGTGTTCAAGATTATTGCACGGGGACTCTGGTTGGTACTAGCCCTTGCCGCTGTGACTCACGATGGCTCTAGAAGCTTGGCTGGCTTCATCCTCCTTCTGCTGCCCCTATCAGTCTTGTCATCTCCACCACCGCCTTCGCATTTGCTATAGCCTTCACCGCGTCTTTTGCTCAGTGGCATCATCGTTTAGGACATCTTTGTGGATCACGTTCATTGTGGCCTTTTAGGGTCTGTGTCTGGTGATGCTTTTCTAAATTGTCAGGGTTATAAGTTTGGCAAACAACTTCAACTCCCATATCCTTCTAGTGAGTCAGTGTCTCAGCGTCCTTTTGATCTTGTTGATTCTGATGTATGGGGCCACCTCCTTTCATTTCGAAAGGAGGTCATCGATATTATATAATTTTTATTGATAATATTCTTGGCATACATGGATATACTTTATGTCATCTTGTGGTGTGGTTTTATCCGTCTACAAGACTTTGCCATCATGGTTCATACTCAGTTTGACTCTTCTATTCATATTTTTGCATTGATTCCATTGGGAAGTACTTGTCGGGAGTTAATTGTGGTTTTCTTACTAAGCAGAGCACTCTCTCATAGTTTTCTTGTCCCGATGCTCATGCCTAGAATGGTGTAGCTGAACGAAAGTATCGTCATCTTCTTGAGATAGCTCGTGCTCTCATGCTTGCTTCTACTGTTCCACCACACTTCTGGGCTGAGACTATTTCTACTACCACTTTTCTAGTCAATATTCAACTCTCTTTTGCTCTTTAGGGTGGGATCCCAGTTGAGCATCTCTATGGCAAGGCTCCTGATCATTCCAATCTTCACCTCTTTAGGCGTGTGTGCGTTATGTTTTTTTTGCACCCCGTGATCACACCAAGCTGACCGTTCAATCCGTGGAGTGCGTTTTCTAGGCTATAGTGCTGAGCATAAGAGATATTATTGTTGGGATTCTATTGGCCGATAGATGCAGATTTCTCGGGATGTTACTTTTGATGAGTCTCATTCTTTCTATCGTCGTCCTTCTTCCTCCACTTCAGCATCTCTTGTCGAGCCACTTTCTTTCCCGACTTTTCCTTCCACCCCCATAGTCACCACTCCTCCACGACAACCTTTGGTCTCTCCGGTGCCTCCTTCACAGCCAGCGCCTTCTTCGTAACCGGCACCCTCTCTAGAGGTTACTCGTGACCTTGTTCCTTCTTATCCTTTCTACTAGTTGTCTACGAGTTGAGGATTCTTCTAATATGCCCTCTCATTCTGATGGTTCATCATCTTCGGCCTCGCCTCCTCGTTATGCTCTTCGTGATCGCCAGTCTATTTAGCCTCCTGAGCATTTTGGCTTTGCTGCCACTGCTCTTGCTGAACCAACTTCATACCGTTGTACTGCTGTTCATCAAGAGTGGCAGCATGCGATGGCAAGGAGATCGCTGCCCTTGAGCATACTGGCACATGGGATCTTGTTCCTCTTTCTTTTCCTTCTCCTTCCTCATTTCTATTCTTTTTCATCCCTGAGCACCTCCTTCCTCCTCCTGTGCACTGGCAGTGAAGCCTCCTCCCTAGTCCTGAGCTGCGTTGCCCGCCTCCCCTGGTCACGAGCCATGCCGCTAGCCCCCTAGTAGCGACCTCTTCCCGTGAGCCACGCCGATGGATCCAAGCTCGAAGCGCATTGGGGAAGACCAAGAGCGGCCGGATAGGAGTTAGGGAGCCAGCTTCCTTACCTCTCCATGATGGTCATCGAGAGTTGCAGCTAGATCTAGGCCATCGTCGTGGAGGATTGAAGTAGAGCCACAGCAGCAGTCTCAGTGGCAATGGATCTAGGCCACTGGAGACGCAGCAAGCAACAGTAGTAGGAGGCGATGGTGATGAAGGCAAGGAACAGGAGAGATGGGTGGAGAGGGCCTTGGCCGAAGGTGAGGAAGAATCCAAAGAACCCGCAACATGTCTTGTGCAAAAAACTTCTTCTCTTCCTCACCAAGGCACATCGACGCTGTTGCCATCCTAGTGTGTGTCGCCACCGCCATCCTCGAGGTGTGACACCATAGATTGCGAGTTCCACCATCAGTGTCATCGTCGGCCCCCGCGAGCTCCACCACCACTATATAGATCTGGTGCACCACATCAATTGGATGGTGGTGGCTCGGTTGGCCTAGCAGTAGAGTTCGATGGGGCGGTGGCGATGAAGATGCAGAGAGAGGAGGGAGAGAGAAGAAAATGGAATGGAATTGATCATGGAACATGATATGTGGGTCCTACCTTTTATTTTTCCCTGATAATGCTGATTGTGTGCCATGTCATCCTAAAACTACTCCACATATCAAAACCATTGCCACTTTGGCGCATGTTAGAGCAGAACCAGTTTCGGATGGCCTCAAAGGTGTAAAATAAACGATATTGATACTTGGGGTTGGTAAAACATTTAGTTTTGCAGTTGGATGTCGAAACTTAGATTATCGCAAGAGTCTAGCGGATAAAGTAGACTTATTCCTTAATGAATTTACCATATTTTCTGTTTTGGGCTTTCTTAACATGTCGAGAATTATTTCCTATGAAGAGTTGTCATTACTGTGTATCAGATGAAAAATGTAGCAGTGCATCCTCTGCAATTACCACACTAAAGATGGAAAATAAAAAAATCTTCTCAACTAGCTAATATCGAATAAAATGCTAACTTTCTAATTATTGTAGAAAGTTCAATGAAATGATTGAGCTTTTTATATAGTAATTATAGAGATCAGCACGGTAACCCAATAATTAAATGCTTCTTCGTACCTCGAGTGTGCACCGTACTGAATGATTTGCTGTTATTGGCTGCGATCAAATTGGCTTATGAACAGTGCTCATGGCTTATTTGGCACTATTCATAAGTTTCGTCTTTTTCTGAAATTTTGGTTTTTTGTTGAGCTTTTTTGCCGGTTCTTTTTTTCCCGTATTCGTTTGTATTATACGTAATGGGCTAACATATTTTTTTATTTTTAAATTTTTTTAAATTTAATTATGCAAAATAAGCCTCTGTCAGCTACAGTGCTTTTTTCAGCTAGCTACAGTGTTTTCAGCCATAAGCCACAGGCTTTTAAGCTAAAACGATCATCACCATTATTTGCCTATGGCATCCACCACTCAGGACCCTTGGATCTTGGCAAGTTGACAAAACACATCTTTCTAGAGAGTTACATGAAATCCGAATAGTTTTGTACTTTTTACAAGAAGTAACTATTATTTTAGCACCAATTATTGCAGTTACACTATTGACTTTGTGCAGAAATTTGATTCGCGCAATGCATAAAATAGGCTTACTTCATTATCCTACAAACAATTAATGGACAGTCAGCACGAAGAGTTGCAACTGCTTTATGTCGGAAAATCTTAGCTGGCTCCGATGACTAGGAATCTAATTGGTTAATAGGATGAATAGACAAATGAGTTCACTTTTGTTCATTGCACAACCTGCAAACAACTTGCTGTCAGAAGAAGTAGCATTAAGCTGGCAACCTTTAGATGCCTTCAACACCCACAAAATATTAGTTTAGGTGCACTCATTGCTGTTATTTTAGAGAAAGCATTGCAGCTAGATCTTACCT